>JAOVVB010000033.1:9406286-9435551 GCA_028570985.1 Heterobranchus longifilis | reverse complement strand
ACATGTGCAGATGTGCGGTGTGTGTGTGTGTGTGTGTGTGTGTGCGTGCGTGCGTGCGTGCGTGCGTGCGTGCGTGCGTAATGACCACAGTGGAGAGATGTATGAAGTGAAGTGACGACTGACCCTCCTCTCCTCCTACTCAGACCTCCAGAACTGTAGTGAAGTGGAGGGGAGCAAGCCAGGATACAAATCTCCTCCACAGGCTAAACCAGGCTAAACGCCTCTCTGGCAAAGCCTGACGCAATGCCTCCTACTACAGATAACTATATATAGAGTTATGTGTGTATGCGTGAGTGTGTGCTCGTGATAGATAGATAGATAGATAGATAGATAGATAGATGGGTGTCTAACCTGAGACTTTCTGTACTTTTGGCATTAATGCGTTCCAGAAGTGACACTCTTTAGCCCCCATCATCCTCTTTGTTTCTGGATGGTTGTAGTTCAGGGTGACATACTCCTGCTGTTCAGTGGTGAACGCGGGCCAGTTAGCTCCATCAATGCCTGGATTCCTGACAAACAGAGAAGCCAATCAAGACAATTAAACTGTGCCACGAGGGCCCTCAAACAGCTTGGGTGACTGATTCTGAGTCTGATCATTCGTACCCTGTCCGGGCAAAGTTGGCCCAGTGTTTCATGAACTTCTTGGTCATGTTCACTTCATTCTTCGTGTATCCCAGTGATGCATTCAGAGGCATTCCGAAGATGAATTCTATCTCATAGGCGTGCATGACGCCCATCCATTCTGGCCAAGGATTGACGGATGAGCGGTGGTCAAATGAATAAAGGAAAGACTTACCGCCATGTTGGGAGTACCTGGGGAGGATGACAATATATGTCACAATCACAAGAAATGGGAATTGACTGTTATACCATACCATCTAGTACCATCTAGTTGGATATGGCAGATAAAAGCGCTGCATTACAAAAAACACAGCCCTCTCATTCATTTAAATAGGAGCACTGCACTGACACAGCGAGGGTGCCAATGCAAAGAGCACTGGCAAAAAAAATAATGTAGGGTCATCCTGTAACAAAGACAAGGCTTAACTTTTGCCGCAATGCAGTGTTGGCCAATCAAATACAAATGCAAGTGCACATTTCTGGTAGATTACTTTATACTGTAAAGTGAATATCATATTTCTTCTACTTCTGCTCATCATGATGGAAGATACAGTGACTGCCAGGGTGATGACTCTCCAGAGTTGCAACATTATATCTCCTAATAAACCACTGTGCAGCATTTTGGCATCTGATAATCCTTTAAACTCATGGATTACTCAAACTGGACTTTTCTGGATTGCATGTATCTCACCAGTACCTAAAACAAGGATTCAACAATCCAAATATGTTTCACATGCACAAGTAATATGTGTAGTGAATGCAATGTGACATACTCCTAAGGACAAACTAAAATATTAGTGTGAAAAATAACTCTAAAAACAACTATAAAACAATTATAGATTAAAGAATTGTAAATATATGTCAAATGCACAAGTGTAATGTGCAATGTGGAGCAAAGGATTCACTTAATGTACCAAGCAGGGCTCAGGATATACTATTAAAACTCAGAATTGCTCTTTACCTGTGAGCGAACTCTAACACAGGACAAACGAACAGTTGCTCTCCAACCAGACTACCCAGCAAGTCCCGATTTTTCATCTTGTTATTCTCATCTGTCCAATCAGTGTACTGGAAAATGGCTGCATCTCTTGTGACATCACTTGCTTGTGCCATTGTAAGCGCCACTCCTTTCAGGAACTCATTCCTGGTGATGAGACTCTCACCGGTGATGTTAAATCCAGGCACCCCATAAGGTAGGAAGTAGGTCCCTTCATCCTTGTTTAAGCCAAACAGCACCTCTTTCTTTGGGAGCTTACCGGTACTCAGCAACATCTGCAGGGAAAAACAAAAAGGTGGTTGGTATTTGTGATTTAAGATGTTTCTCTTTTTTTCTGTCAAATAATACTGTTGATTGCAGTGAGCTTCGTTTTGATAATAGGCTGAACCCAGTATACAGTTAAATTTGCCAGTTAAAGTTTGTTAAATGTCGGTTACATCATAGACATTATGAACTGAATTTCACATGTGTGAAAGGTTTCAAAGTGTCGCAACCTGAAAATATATAGTAAATTCGAAATCAAATTAAATATATATTTTTTAATTGCTTTGACTGACATTTTCTACATCAGCCAATCAAGGTAACATAATGATAGTATACTAAAAACACACAAAAAAATATGTTTCATGCACAAAAGGCACATTTACATTTAATGTCCCCACCCACATACGCAGACACACACACGTACTTCGACTTTATCTGGTAGGAAGTCCCCATCAACATGAGGGACAAAGGGTAAGACTAAGAGTGGAGAATATGTGAGAACATCGTATTGCTTCAATGCAATTTTCAGTGGATCAGCCTTCTGCAGACAAGCTTCCATATTAGCTGGAGGAGACGTGGGACACCCCAGTAACGTCACCAGCTTCATGGACCTGGATATTGAGAGGGAGCAAAGCAATCAGTGACAGAAGGAATGTGAGGGAGACAGAGACAATTCTTTTGAGAAAGAGAAGTACTGTATTGACCAAGCACCAGGTGTATGTCCATGATTGTGGTCAAATTTACCAGGACACAAACTGTCTTATGTGACACTGTTCTTTGGAGCGTGGGAAATAAAGAAAGTGAACACTAATGGATTATGACTGAGCATGTATCCTATTCATTTGGTGTTACTTTAATGTAAAAGGTTGCAAGTTGCAGCTTCAAACAATCAGCGAGAAAATATTCATGTCATAGCTTATCATATAGGTGACGGAGGGAGTGAAAAGATGTAAGCGGGTGATTGAATTATTGCACCCTACCTGTCCAAGATCTCAGTCTGGCTGACTGCGGCCCAGGGTGCATTAGGAGAGCCACTCTGCATCACAGCCCTTTGAAAAAGGCTATGGCTGCCTGGGGAGAGCAGGTGGAAGCCCACAGATGCTGACCCAGCGCTCTCCCCAAACAGAGTCACCTGGAAACAAAAGCCAACAGCGTTTTTATTGTTTTTAAAAAAACAAAAAACAAATTGTGTTATCTTATAAGACAAAAAAACATGCTACCTTTGTAGCATCACCTCCAAAAGCAGCTATATTGTTGGCTACCCAGCGGAGGGCCAAGCGCTGGTCCAGCAGGCCTGCATTGCTGTGGCTGTTCTTGTTGTCATGGATAGACAGGAAACCAAAAGCTCCGAGTCTGTAACAGATGAGCTCAAGAATGAGGAAAGATGTTGACAGCATTTAACTGAAGATAAATACACCTACTCTTGTAGATTCCACATCCCATCTAAATGAGTAAAGAGAAGGCTATTGCACATAATGATAAGGGCTTTCCTGTTTACAAACTCTTTTACTAACTCCTTCTCAACTTATTGCACCTGGACCAACTACCGTTTTGATGACCTTGTGCAACTTCAATCAGTGTCACACCAAGTGTATAGAACCTACTCCAAGGTGTTCACCTCAATACCAGCCGTGACAGCTCATGTTGTCATCATGGCAAAATATGGTCTTGAATACTCCTACTGTGCTGTAGTGGGAACTACCGCAGTGGCAGTTTTGACTTTGCTTGGTGTTTATATTTCTGTCTGTGGACAGATTTTTTTCACCGTGATAGCGTGCAAGGTGCAGTCTCAAAACATTACAGGTGTGTACCTGAGATCAAAATGAAGACCGAGTTCGAAGATGGGTTTGGTCTGTAGTCTCCACAGCGCTGTGTCCGCGCTGGTGGGGAGGTCTGGATTCAATAGCTTTCACTCCGGTATAGTGGAAACAACTCCCTGGCCTGTTTGTATTTTTTTAAACCAACCACAATCACCTTGGGCGGCGCTACGCCCCGGCTGCACACGAACCACACGAAGGGGAGGAGGGGCTTTCTCCGGCCGGGGTCTCCTCCCGGCAGAAGTATAAGGCTTTATGTCAACACTGCTTACATAGCAAGTCAGATTAGGAGGGCGGTATGCCCCTGGCCCCTGGCCCCTGGCCCAATAACTGTGCAAGATACAGTCACAAAACGTTACAGGTGTGTAAATGACATCAAAATATAGGCAGAGTTAGAAGATGGCCATGGTCCGAGCTAGGACACCGGAAATAGGGGGGTAGAAATTAGGCAATGGCTTTGGCTGTAGGCATTGGCTACCCCACTTTATACCCCGTACCCAATTTGGCATTGCGGCTGGTGTGTTCACATCGCAAGATCGTCTTTCGTTGCTAATTGCCAATGAGTTTCCAGTAACATACAGTAACTATGTCCACTCATTGTTTTATACTTTCAATTGACTTCAGTTCTTACCTGTAATTCATTGATACCACAACAACACCTTCAGATTTACTCAAGAAACGACCATCATAAATGTCCAGAGTGGATGTTCCTTGATGGAACCCGCCTCCATAGATCCAGACAAGGACAGGAGCCAGCGGTGAGGGCTTAGGCTGGGTTTTGTTGAAACGTGGGGACCAGACGTTTAGGTACAGACAGTCCTCACTCACAGGAGTGGTTGGGTTCCACATCTCTGCACCTTCAAACCCTAAAAAAAAGAAAAAGAAAATATTCAGCAAAAGACAGTGACTGATTGGGAATGTAGTCTATCGATTGATAGATAGTCTTATCTCTGTTTGAAGTAAACATAGTGATATCAGTCATACAGTAAGTTAAAGTTCAACTTCGTTGTGCTTTAACTTTATTGCAAGCAATATTGTGAGATTAGATATTAACTGAAGTTCCACTTCAATTTTATTAACTCATATAGCTGTTTATGACAAACAGCTCTCAGATTGTTACAGCATCAGTAAATAAATAAATAAACAAATAAACAAATAAATAAATAAATCCCTGGTTTGTTTTTCTCTTAATGAGCACCGCTTTGTCCAAAGCAAACAGAAACAGCGGTCCAACATCAGTGCCCTCTCTCCATAGCTATCTGTGTTGTCATATCTATACTTGGAGTAAATGTAGGCATTTTCTCTGTACAGATGCCTGACATTGGTTGTAGCTGGCATCTAAACAATCCCTGACAGGTGGCTGTGTCTACAAATAGCTATGTATCAATTGCACAGCCCCAACCCATCTTTTAGGCCCATATCAAATGTCCAGTATTTAACAGTATAGAGTGTAAAAACACTGGGCATGATGAGAGTCCTCCTTTGATATTTGCTCTACAAATACAATGGGTTTTTTTTTCTTCTTTTTTTTTTGAATAATAGTTTTTGCATATTAATTTACAGTAAATCATTTTTTTACACCAAGATAACTTGTGTGCACAAATTAGAATTTTGTTGGCTCAAAAATAAATAAATAAACTATTTTTGGACTTTGGGGGCTCTATTTGAGTCCTGGTGAGTCATCAAGTATTGGCTGACATTTTCATGCATATTTTAATTTGGCAAGTAACTCACAACACCCACTTGAATAATTTACAGTAGATGTCCACAGCACAGTATACAGTACATATATGCATTTTGTCCATCCATGTAAACATGTATCCTACCTGGAAAGGCAGTATCCGGCAACTGGTAGCAGGCATTTGGGAATTTGGTGGCATCCCAAACCCTGTCCCATCTCTCTACTGGCTCTGGAGCTCTAAATCTCAGTTTCCCCACAGGTGGTTTTCCATAAGGAATTCCCAAAAATGCTCTAACATCACCACCCAGCACTGAAAGCAACTTCCCTTGAACTTTCCCATGCCTTGTGTCAATTATAAGGTCATCTTGAGGGGCAGGTGATACAGTCAGGAAATTAGGCAACAGAAGAAGAAGGGCAAAGCATGTACACAGAGAGTCTGTCGCCATGGAAAATCCTGGGGAGAGAAAAAAAAGCACACACATACACTTAAAAAAAAAGAAGTTTTTGTTGTGCCTATTCGATTTAAATATTACATTAGATAATACAACAGCTGGTTTTGCCAGCACACCACACATGACATTAACTGGCCTTATATCACAGAGAAGTTCTACTTTCATACACCATTTTCTCATCTCAATGCAGTGCTGACACCTTCAGTTCCTTTTCCAGTAACTGGAGTAAATAACTTGAGTGCTTTGCTTTCATAACCACCAACATGAACAAATGTAGGCTATTTTTAACCCATGTCAGTAAACAGTGTGGGGTACTGTCTAAAAATAATGAAGTTTATTACAAATTTACGACAGCAATCTGGTCCATTGTTGGAGTTGGGTTCAGGGAGCAGGGAGCAGGGAGTTAGTTAGATTAATTACTTTTACTGTATAAGGCATGGTCCAAGTTTAGAAGTTGTATAATTAGACTTGGGGGTATTCGGTCTGTTGTGGAAAATGCATTTGTCACTCTGTGAGAGACACAAACAACAGCAATCAACAGCAAAGTGTTAAACATTTTTACAAATGTTTAAAATTTCCATTTGGGCCATGCAGTAAACCAAGCCGTGGACTTCGGTTAAATGCATTAAGCAAAGTGTGGATCAAAGGTCCAGTTCAAGAACACAACAGAACGGTGTGTGTGTGTGTGTGTGTGTGTCTGTGTGAGAGAGAGAGAGAGAGAAAGAAAGAGAGAAAGGGAGAGAGAAGGAGAGGTGAGACGGGGCGTCAATCCCGCGACAAGTGTGTCACTTTAGAAGCGTTTTATTATAATCCTCAAATATCTGGAAACAATAAGGCCGTTAGCGAATATAAAGATGCGAGTGCACGCGCGCAGCTGGCTCGTGGAGCCGCTTTTAATTTGAAAAAGGCACAGAGTGAAAACCCATTTCTTGATAGTGAATGTACCAAAACCAATTCATAAAAAGCCTTAGTGACGTCTTACCTTGTCAGTTAGCAGTTTGTGTCTGGCTGGAGTGAATGAGGATAAAGCACTGATGGGATGAAGAAGGCGTGGACACGTCTCTCTGTCCAGTAGCCTCTCTGCTGGGCTGGCCCTGCAGCGCCACCCACGACTACTACTACTACTACTACTACTGCTGCTGCTGCTGCTGCTGCTACTAATAATAATAATCATAGCAACAGCAACAACAACCGCAACAACAACAACAACAATAATGCACAGATACAAAAAAATAGTAGTATAGGAAAGTAGAAAAGGTATTGGCAAAACTTTGCACTTACTCTAATTAACTAATAACACCATGCATGAAACCAAACCCAAATAATAATGATGATAATAATTATGTTGTTGTTGTTGTTGTGCACACCTATCTACACTGTATGCAGGGTCAGATACAGTGTCTGTCCAGTGGTGCAGTACAGATCTTTAGTGCAACAATGTAAAAAATGTAGTCCAGTGGTTCCCAACCTAGGGGGTGGGCCCCCTCCAAAACTTTTGGCATTATTATTTCCTCCTTCGATATTATTCACTCTTTTTGATAATATTATTCCAATTTCCCTTTTTGATATTATTATCTATTTTTTTGTCTTTTTGATATTATTATCCCCCTCCTTGGATTCATCGTTTCTACAACCGAATCGATTTCTGCAACGCAGCTCACTTCATGTTCATTGCATGTTAACATCGCAGTACCCCAACCGATTGCATATATGCAACTAGTATGGCACGTAAATCTTAATGTTAGAGGCCTTTTTATTGTACACAGTTTGCATATGTTGTTTCTGCATGTTAAGTGCATTTTCCAGATTAAGGATTTTCACGTCATTCCCACACCTGGGGGTGGGACTATTCTTTATTAGAAACACCTGCTTGTGCTTTCCTCATTATGCCTGCCTGACGAAGAGCCACTGAGGGCTCGAAATGTTGCAATTTTTAATGATTTATTAAATACTGGGAGCTACTACAGTATTGTGAGTCGTTTTGAACTGACCCACTCAAATGTGTCACACAATACATCTGAGGGGTCATTAGATGATGGGAGAGGAAAGAAGAAAAGAAAAACAAAGTTCTGCAACACAAATATGTATTGGTCTTAAGGAATTGTATCATATATATATAATTAAATTTTTTGTGATATTGGGTATTTCTTTTTACCTATTTAGGCCTCTCAAACAGTTACTTAAATAAAACCAAACCAACAAACCATATCTGAAACATGAGAAGAGGACTCACAGCTTTTTATTTTGTAATCTAATTATGTTTTTTATGTGAAATCCTACTCTGAAAAGTAGTGTGATTAATGTAGTGGAGTACAAAGAACAACATTCCCCTCTGAAATATAATAGAAGTATATAACACAGAATACTCAAGTAAAGTAAAAAATACCTCAAAGTACAGTACTTAAGTAAATGTACACAGCAGTACCAGCAATGAATTACTGAGGAGTCACAGCCTCTCCCCAGGTCACCTCAGCAGGACACACAGACAGCTGGCACTGAGCCAGAGACAGTCATTCAGATGAAACAATAACAAGAACATTATGCAGAGTTGAAAACAGGGCTACATTTAGCATCAGACATAGTGATGGGCTGATTTAGCACAAAGACACATGCTTTTGTTTGCATGTCCCACATTCCAACCCTGTCTCCTAGAAATTCAGCTGATACATTTTGGAAGAAATACTAGCAACATAATTGTGTTTTTAACAGCATAATGAGAAGAATGTTTTTAATGAACCTATCTGCTAAGTTCCAAAATGTCCATACAGAACATAATGTTCACTGACATCGTAATTCATTTTTTTCCCCTGACATCATAATGCATTTTCCCCCTGACATTATTTTATCTATCTCTCTGTTCTTTCTCTTATTCTTATTTCTGTGGTTTGGTTTGACTTAATAGAACTAATTAAAATTACTTTTTATTATTATTGAGTTATATTGCACATATATCTATAATGGCTATCCTGAAATATGCCTCATACCATGTATAACTTGGAGGGAAATCCAGGTTTACTAATTGTCAGGTTGGACATGTATCCATAGAAAAGCTCATTCAGCATGATGACACAGTGTTGTTCCTCCTCATTATACCACTTCCTGTTTCTGTCCCTTGTTTCTTTCTCGCACTACGGTCTGCTTATTCTGGCTTTTTTTTGTCATCTTTGCTTTCCTTTTCCACTTATCCAGAGGGCAATGCTGGAGAGAAAAGTAAACTTTTCTTTGGAATTTTTAGTGCTGTGTGAGTGACTGTGCTTTTTGTGCGTGCGTGTGTGCATGCGTGTGTGTGTGTGTAAGGGACTTGTGTGTTTGTATATGAATGCATACATGTGTGAGAATGCCCATTATATATGTGGGTGTGTGTTTGTGTATTTGTGCATGTATTCATGTTATTTATAGTATGTTAATATGCAATTGGATTAAGTCTTACTGGGATTCAGATGCAGTGCCTTGGCACAACACATACAGATTGAGGCACACAGGCCTAAATCAACCTGATTAATATTATGTTCACTATCACGGTGCATACTGTATCAGACCATACATGACTCCTTATATGACTGAAGCCCAGAAATTACAGGAAGATCTAAATTGAGCTGTATTTCTCACTAAAACCTACACCAATTTATCAAGAAAAAAAAAACTGCAGTAATGCAATATATTTATTCTGTGTGTGCTTGTGTGTCTGTTCACCTGTGTGTATGCCGGCTGATGGCTGCATTCATATTAAATCAGGCATTTCAGCGATTAGTTAATGTTGTGAACAGAAGAAAACAGAAGGTGGTGCTAAAGGCAGTTTAGCAATTCAGTTTGCCAAACTACTGTAGCATTTAGCCATGCTGCTAGTATGCCGGGTCCTACGAGTGATTGTCAGTCCGCATTGACAGATTAAAAAAACACATTTACTTTTAATAAATTGGTGCACAAGGCCAAATTGAAAACAGCGGAATGCTACAATGCTACATGTTAAACAAGGTGACATGAGTTTTTCCAAAAGTTAATTCTGTTTCAATTTTATGCATCCCCTGCAGTCCCCACTGCCACAGCCTAAACACACTACCCACATTCAAATGAATGGGAGAACTGCAGTTTTTTGCCACCTGTTTTGGTGTAATTGTAGTCTAAAGGTACCACAACTGTCGTAGCTATGTACTAAACAACCTTGAAATGCACTTAATGTAGTAATAAAACTAGACTGGCTGTTCATAATGCAGCTTCTCCAATTAATTTTAATGCAAACTTTTAATGGCAGTTTTACAGGTCATCTAAGTAAAATATTGTTAGAATGTTTGTCAGTGAAGTAGCACAGTATGCAAAATCTAGAGAACTCACATTCAACAGGCAGAGTATCAAGTGGTAAAGATTGTTTTGTTACCACAAATCAGCCAAACAATTCCCTATCTTCCACCATACTAGTCAGCTGTAACTGTGGACATGAACGCAAGAGAAAAGGAGCCATGGGAGGTCTGGCTCGTTAGACATGTACAGCTCAGCGGGATGGGTAGATATATGCACAGACAGAAGGAGAGAGACAGAAAGATAGAGAGAAGCAGCAAACAGTTTGTTTGAGAAGCCGAGACAGCACCATAACCACACACCATCAGGGATTAGGCGGTTAAAGGGAGAAATGACAGGCATTTGATCGGAGCCTTTGAGAGAATGTTTTCTCTCTCTCATTCCAACATCATCAAAATAGGCTTGGGACTGGAATGCAACCCCCAAACACGCACACACACACAGACACTCAGACAAGTTAATTTCACCCATGCCCTTTTAATGTCAATCTGCTGTTATGAAGGCAGGGATAAGCAGTGAAAAAGAAAAAAAGAAAGAAAAAAAGACATTTAATTCATTTCTTGTGAGTAAGCTTGGAGCAATGAGATAGTAAATATCCAATCATGGTGTCAGAGAGAGGGATATTGGTTTATGACATGCTCTTTCTGTCTGTCTATATTTTATTTGAATGTGTGTGTGTGTGTGTGTGTGTGTGTGTGTGTGTGTGTGTGTGCGTGAGACGTGTGGGTGTGTCAGTCTGTGTGTGACGAGTGAATGTGTTTGTGCATGACTGTGTGTGGTGTGTGAGTATGTGTTAACATTTGTGCTGCGTGTTAGTATGTGTGTGTTTGTGCCAGAGGTGGAAAGTAATTAATTACATTTACTCACATTACTGTAATTGAGTAGATTTTTTTGTGTACTTCTACTTTTAAAGTAGTTTTTAAAATCTGTAATTTTACTTTTACTTAAGTATGTTTTGCTTAAAGTATTGTACTTAATTACATTTTAAATACAACAAAATAATACAAAGAAACCACTGCACTGATTGATTGATGGGCGTGGAGAACAAACCCGTTAAATTCACAAGAACGATGGAGACGGACAAAACAGATGCCAGTGATGCAGACACAGCTGAAAGTGAAATGCCAGCAAATTCTTATGAAGCAAACCCCTGGTCATATTTAAGCGACCACTTTGATTTCAAGCACAACAAAGGGAACAGATTTATTATGCAAGGGTGTTCCATCCCCCATCCCACCCCCTCAGTAACTTTTACTCTGAGTAAATTTTTAATCAGCTACTTTTTACTTTTACTTACTTTTATTAAACAACACGAAAGTGCACCGTGTAAAACCGCTGCTATAGTAACTGCTAAACTGTAAAAATTTGTGGACAAATTTAACTGACATTGAAAAAATTTATTACATAAAAAGAAATTACTGTACACATTTCAACCAAACTAAATCAGGTGAATGCAACATCCTAATGCATTAGCTTGCATGCAAGGAAACCGGAGTACCTGAAAGGAAACCCGCCAAGCACGGGGAGAACATGCATACTTCATGCACACAGACCCCGAGGTGGGACTCGAACCCAGACCCTGGAGGTGCACCAAGCCACCGCGCCGACTATTAAGCCGACAATATCCACAATTGAAATAATACTACTTTCTGACACAACATAAAATTGGAAATTATTAAATTATGAGACCTAGGTATCAAAACATTTGAAATTTCAAGATCTCTCTCTCTCTCTCTTTCTAGAAACAGTATTTCATTGGGGATGTTTTCACTTCTGCAGCCGGGCGTGGCAATGCATACTAGTTAAATCAGGTTCCTAAAGAACTAGGAGGAACTAGAGAAATGTGCTGTGTACTGATGAAAGTGAAAAAAGAAAAAAAGCTCATCAGATAATTGACAAGTCTGAACTACGTTCCCGTGGGTGTCCCTGGTAATTTCAATGCGATATATCATGCACAAGGGTCTGATAAGTAACACTGTAACTATGCTGATTCCACTCTGATGATTCACTCACAAGTACAGACTTGTTTAATAATCACTTGAAAAGGAAACGGCTAACGTATGTTATGTGCGGGTTGTAAACATCATACATCGTTATGAAGAACTCAATGCTATTTTCAATGCAGTATGAAGCACTAAACATGAAAGTGGATTTTCATAAAACAGTGAAAGCAGCACTTTTCAGGGTAAATCGGTTAATGCATGCTCAAAAACAAATCACTACAAATCATTCGATTTTCTCGAATGAATCTTCCTAATCATTTGAATATCAATATATCAGTGTGTAAAAGAATGTTTTACAAAGATGTTATGAAGAATAGAATGGAATATAAATAGCATTTTTTAACAGAAAGGAAAATAATAGATGTGTCTTAGGGAACAATGGTGATCAGTGATTGGTTGGCGGGGAACATTGATGATCTACGATTGATCATAAGGAACAAACTGGGATTAATGATTAAACACCGGGAACATAGAACAAATTTTCCCATATGCATGTATAATGCTAATAAGATTTCTTATCCGATCCAATGGTTGTTGGAAACAATCCTGATCAGTGGTTTTTCACTGGCGTCACACACAGTACTTCTGTCTCATCAGAATTAAGTAGAAGGATCTTAATAAGCATCCAGTGTCTAATTATCGATAAGACTCTGTGCAGTGTTAATTTGGAGCGTTAGTTGGGCAAGGTGTTTTTATTTATTTGTAAATAAATAAATATTTTCATTTATTTGAAGCATTAGCAAGGTGCAAACAGTATATTTGAATGACTCAACATTGATAAGCTTTAACTCAGACATAATAATGATTAGAAAATACAGCTGAAAGTGTTTAGCCCAATATTTAATACATACTTTTTTTTTACATGACAGGTGCCATTGCAGATGGCACGGCGGTGTAGTGGTTAGCACTGTCGCCTTGTAACCTCCAGGGTCCGGGTTCGATTCTTGGCCAGGCTCGATTCCCGTCTCTGTGTGCATGGAGTTTGCATGTTCTCCCCGTGCTTGGTGGGTTTCCTCCCACAGTACAAAGACATGTAGGTTAGGTTAATTCGTGTACTAAAATTGCCTAGTAGTGTATGTCTGTGTGCCCTGTTATGGATTGGCGCCCTATCCAGGGTGTACCCCGCCTCATGCCCCAAGTCTCCTGGGATAGGCTCCAGGCCCCCGTGACCCTGAATACAGGATTAAGCGGTAATGACGATGAGTGAGTATTACTCATGTTTAGGATTTTGTGTAATGCATCCAACCTAAAGCCATTTGCATATGAGTTTGAGATTTAAAGACTTGAAAGGCAAACTTGCAAAAACAATTAAAGCTCTGGTAGTTTTATAAATGCAATTGCAATGTGCCTTCTCAGATGGCAGCACAACTGCACTGGCTTTATAAAAGGTCCCATACAAGTTGCTAGTCCATGCTCCAGGCAGGTAATCAGCAAAACCACTGGACACCTGGCCATGTCTCATTTTAAGCTCTCCAAATCCTTTACACTGCATACAAACAAAGTTCTTTGACAAACCAGAGAGCATCATCATACTCTGATTTTTTTATATTGTATTGAGATGATTGGTATTTTGAGCATGGAAGAGAAGGTGCTTGTGTCTTAGTAAAAGGTTCTAAGGGCACCGAGCACAAATATACCCCAGGGTAGGCATTTGCTACTTGGTAATTACAAAATAAACTAAAGGAATTGCCTGCACATTAAGATCAGCATTAATTCTGCACTTGATTAAATTTTGTACCTTATAGAATCCTGAAAGATTTGTGGAACCAAAGATAGACCTTATGCCCAAAAGGATGAGTACACCATCACATTCATACGCGTTTTGAACTGTTTATTACAGATTTATTTTTCATTGCTGTTATAATAACCAACATTTTTGGAAGGTTCTGAAATATGCTGAAATTTCATGTTCAGAAATATGCTTGCATATTTGCCACATATAAGGTGGCCCATAGACATAAAATAGACTGTGTCCATAGAAATAAAAACGTATTATTATTATTATAAAAGTATAAATCCTCAAATAAATGGCCTCTGACTTTGCAGCACCTGTGTACAGTGATGTTCAAATGTTCAAAAGTCGCTCTTTTAAGTCTATGGTCTTTTGTGTAAAAACATAATAAAATCATCTGATTGTAGTGGGTCTCTGAATTAGGCAAATACAACCGTAGACAAAAAACAACATACGTACATAACGTATGATATTTTTCACCATACCATTACTGTATTTGTATAACCAAAATGAAGCCAAAAGGGAAAAAAGAACGTGGGTACCCCCTTGATTCAATAGCTTGTAGATCCACCTTTGGCAGCAATAACTTGAAGTAATAATTTACTGTAGGACTATTAGTCTCTCACATCACTGTGAGGAATTTTGACCCATTCATATTTATAACATTGGCACAGTTCATTGAGGTTTTTGGGCATTTGCTTATGCACAGCTCTCTAAAGGTGCTGCCACAGCATTTCAATTGGGTTGAGTTTGACTAGGCCATTCCAAAACCTTGATTCTTTTATTTGTCAGCTATTCTGATGTAGATTTATTGGTGTGCTTAGGATCATTGTCCTGTTCCATGACCAGATTAAGACCAAGCTTTAGCTGCCGAACAGATGGCCTCACATTTGCATCTACAGCACTTTGGTATATAGAGCAGTTCATGTTCAACTTAATGACTGCAAGGTGCCCAAGTCCTGTGGCTGCAAAACAAGCCCAAATCATCACCCCGCACCTCCATGCTTGACAGTGGATATGAAGTGTTTTGCTGAAATGATGTTTGGTTTTGCCGAATAATAACCATAATTTTTGTAGCCTATCTGGTATTAAATATTCTGCATTTTCCAATATAAAAGCTGTGGAGCAAAAGTTACAATACAAACATAAAATTTTAGTCAATTCATAAATAATTTTACAATAATGCCTTTCATTTATTTACAAAGGGATAACAATCCAAAGTTCATCTCCCTCGTTTCACCCCGCAAAGCAAATGTTTTAGTGAAAATTTCGAGCTTTGTGTGTTGGGGAGTTCTGAGTCAGGCTCCACAGGGGTATTTTCTGTGACCAGAGCAATACTGTATACAGGAAGTGATGAGGGAGAGGATGAAGAGCTCTGAATGTGTTCAACATCAGAAGTTTTATTCTTCTGTTCTCTTCGGTCTCTTAGGTCCTGCAGATGCAGCACAAAAGTCAGAGTCTGCTGCATTAGGGATGTAAAATCCTTGAAGACTTTCTTAAACTGGGGGAAAAAAATAAAATTAGATTTAAATCAACAGTCTTCTCCCCTCATTTAGTCCTTTTTTTCAGACAACTTTCCCTATCATACAGCTACCAACCAGAAATGGCAAGGACTGTCACAAGCTGTTGCTCATGCACTGTCAGGGGTTCCATTCTATGAGCTCAGCATTTTAGCATTTTACATGTTGAAATGTGTATAAATTCTTTGGGTCACTATATATATATATATACACACAACATGGCATGTACTGTATACAAACAATTTACATTTATTAACTAATTTCATTGAGCCATTTTTATATTTATGGGTATATGAGTGCACGTATGAGGCGTATACGAGTAGTACAAAAAAAGATCTTGTAAGCCATGAAGTGATTTAAAACTTGGACAAAAATACCACTAGCTTGTTACAGCCTCACCCTTGTTTTCACAGGATGTTGCACATCTGGCAACCATAACACTATGGTGTTTTCACATGATGCACACTCTGAGAGAGCAGGGTCTTATGAATAAAATATTAAAGTTCTACATTATTGAGATTTATATAATTTTGATATATACATTACATATAACATTTCTGTTTACATTTGCATTTAGTATATTTGGCTAATCGAAACACTGCTCTGTCGGGAAACTTTTTTAACAAGGAACCTTTCTAATGATACTCGCGCGTCCGTGTGCGCGTACACACTAACGGAATCACTGCTCCCTTACAGAGAGTCAGAGACTCTGGAAACTGGATCTTTAACAAGGAACCTCACAATAGTCACAATGTTACAGTAAACAGTACTGTAAACAACAGTACAGTAAACGCGCACACAGATGTTGACTACACGAGTATGGCACGGGGACGATTACCCACAATCCCACAGCATGCAAGAGAGAAGAACCATTGGCTCATTTGTGATCACCTGACGCTTGGCAGAAAAAGCGCATGCGTACTACTCGTATGTCAAGACCTCGCTCATTTATCAAGTTAAAATTTATTTTTACATTTTGCTCGCAGACCAAGTTTCTTGCAATTCAAGGTTCCACTGTATATGGAATTAATGATGTTCAAAGTTTTCTGAGTGGCACAATAATATTTTTTTCTTCATTACAGTCAATTAAATAAAAGTGACTAATAGAAGCTTGGAGCAGTACTGCATTATTGTTTAATTATTCATTATTTTAATCGACTGACACAAATGTAACAATTCCTCTACATGTAAATTATTTAAAATAATTGCAAATATATCTGAGCCATAAAATTAAGCATTCATCATGACCATCTTTATATTTAAACCCATGTTAATATATTAATGTTAATATATTAATCAACACATCAGACTAAAATAATTTTCTCTTTTTGTTTGTCATTTTATATTATTTTCATGTCAGTTTTGAAAACCAGTAATCCTTAGAGATCTAAAGTTACTTGTTTAGTAGTAAATTTCAGTCCAAATCTATATGACATGTACCTGAAATTGACAAACTTTAGATTTAGGTGGTAGTGTACCTGGTGTGTATTACACTGCAGAAGGTCTTTGGTCCAAGTAGACTCAAATGTTAGGCCCACAGTCTGAGCCAAGTCCTGCTGCCTGTTCTCCAGCTCCTGTTGAAGAGGTATTAGAAATTATTCTCTCGTCAGGAGTTAACAGACGAACAATAGGTTGCTTGAGTGTTCAAAAAATAGAGCAAGAGAGTAAGATAGCAATAAAGGTGTTGATATGAGGACTGATGTAATTTTCACCTCAAGAAGTCGTGTACTTGTGTTAAGGTGCACCTGACACTCATGAATTCTACTCTGAAACAGACCCAGCTTAGTGTATAAGCCCTGAAACACATACATTATCATAAACAAATTCAACACCAGCCAAGACATCGTCATCCAGCCAGGTCATGATTAATTGATAAGTAATTAATTTATTAAATCATTTATAATCCAGTATTCACGTATAATCTAACCTCAGTGTCAGTGAGGACAGTGTGAGGATCCTCAGGGACCTGGCACTTCTCCGGTTGCAGGGTGACTTTAGTGTGCAGGTCTTCTAGGATCTCCCAGTACTCCTGCAGCTCCTGCTGAATGTTAGCTATACATACTCCGTACTTATCCTGAATCTGAAGGAGAAAGTGCAGGGCACCCACTCTGCGCAATCGAGAGGAAGACAAATGAATGGAAGGAGCATGGGTTTGGGCATATACAGGCTAATGAGGAAAAACTATACAAGAGCATTTTAGTGGCTTAAGCTTCACCTCTCCTGTAGATAAGTGCAAATTTGTTTCACTCTTTCTTCTATTTTAGTCTTAATCTCTTTGTTCTCCTTGTCTTTGGCTTGCAGCAGTTGCTCTTCAATAAGAAAACTACTGTTTACTGCCACTATAATTAATTGAGACACTGCCTGAAAAAAGAAAGCAAACAGAAAGCAAAACAAAAAGTATTTATAAGAGCATGCTTGAAATTACATTTCCTATCATACAGGTGAGCTTCAGCTTCAGATGTGACAAATGAGGGTGGTGGCTGAGTGTTTTGAATGTTTTGTCAATTTTAAGTATTAATAGTAAGTAAAATGTTAAGTATTTTTAAGCGAAATCTTCGGTCTTTGCTAAGTCTTCACAAAAAATAAATAATAAATTATGCTATAAAATGATAATAAATTATGCTAAATTTCTAATTGGCTCCTTTAAGTAGCCAATGCTGTATGTAAATGTAACTACATTTGTTTAGATCCGTTTCCTAGAAAAGCAGATGTGTGGAGATATTATTGTACTAAAAATGTTTAAAGAGCAAAAACGCTAACTGCTACCTTCTTACAACAGTGCTGTTGAGCAGAGCCATGCTTACGGGAAGAGCAAAGGACACAAGATGTAATGCTTATCAGGGTGGGTTTAAAAATACCAAGTGCTCTGGCTAAGTCTTTATACCAAATCACAGTATTTAAATATAATAATTTGCTGCAAAAAAGCAAAGTGTAAGTGCAGATGGTCTAGATATGATGGTACAGGGCCATCTTTATTATAAGATCATTTGTATTTAATGGTATTACAAACATTTAAAGAGTAGAAGGAAGGGTTTAAACTGGGATAATGTATATATAATCAGAAGTGCACATGACAGATTTGTTTACTATGCAAAGGTGGAGAAAAAGTGGACACTTTTTGGCGGATAGGTTGTGGAATTTTGTGTGGTTTCAAAATGTAGTTGTATGTATTACTTTAGACACAACTGAATAGAAGTGTATCTAAAGCTGCTCAAAACAAGCTGTTAGACTTTATGTTAATGACTCTTAGTTGCCAATTAAATGGTTTCTATAAAAAATATACTAAATAGTAGCAAATAATCTAAGTCAAGTATGTTAGTTTAACTCTGTTTTAGGTTTTGCTGTTTGTATTGTAATCCTGTAGCAACAAAATCTACAGTCATAAACTACTGCTAAAAGTACAGGTTGTTACAACAGTAACTGCATTACTCCATTGAATTTAATCCATAAAAACACAATAACCGTGAGGAAAAAGACCTTTTAAAGAAAAAACACACAGGAAACACAACATAGTATTCCCACTCACCTCCAGTTTTTTAATGAGGCCTTGTATCTGGGAAACCCTTGTATCTGGTTCCTGGAGAATGGAGACCACCAACCCATCCAGTAGAGCCCTCACCACAAATAGCAGATGACCTCCATTTTGTTGACTGATGGGACTGAAGACATAGAAAAAAACTTTATAAGATGAGTGGGTTTTATATATATATATATATATATATATATATATATATATATACACACACACACACACACACACACACACACAGTATATGTTCGCCTTAGCCTGCCTGGGCAAATCAGGCCCCTCGGGGCTTGGTTCCACAGTGCCTCTGTGGGTGTGCTGTGGTGTATGTAAGATCTTTTGGGTGTTGTCGGTTGTAGGGTTTGGCCTCCGCAAATCGAACTTGTTTGTATGGCACATCCCATAGGTGATTAATCGGATTGGGATCTGGGGAGTTTGGAGGCTGGGTTGGAATCTTAGGTCCCCATCCGCAGCAGGCTGTGGTACACTGGGTGCCTTGGTGCCTTTCTTTCGTGGCCAGCATTGACATTCTTGGCGATTTGTGCTGCATAGGCATTTCTATGGGGTCAGATTGGCAGGCTGGCCAATAGGCTTCAATTTGCTAGGGAGCATAAAGAAGGGACTATGAGTATTGGAAAAGGTAATGTGGCCTGATGCATTAAACATTAATCCTATTCCAGAGTGATGGCAAATCAGGGTAAGAAAAGAGGTGGATGAAGTGATGAATCCATCATGCCCCACAGGCCTGTGAGGCAGTGTTATGATCTGGGTTTGCTTCTGTTGGTCAAAGTTCAGAAATGTTGTTTGCCCAAAGAATGAGGTCAGCTAACAACCTGAATATACTGAATGTCAATTTTTTTCCATCAGTGGGTTTTTTCTTTTCTGATGGCACGGGTATATTACAAGATGACAATGCCAGGATTCATCATGCTCAAATTGTGAAAGAGTGGTTCAGGCAGCATGAGACCTTGTTTTCAACCATGGATTGGTCACAGAGCCCAGACCTTAACTCCATTAAGAATGGACAAAACCTGGGTTGCATGCATTCATCTATAATCCTGGATTGCTCGTCAACACAAATAACTAATCAGCCAATCACATTGCAGCAACTCCGCAAAACACGGCAGTGCATTTAGGCATTCAGTAATGGTCAAGACGATCTGCTGAAGTTAAAACTGAGCATCAGAATGGGGAGGAATGATAATTTAAGGGACTTTACGTCACATGGTTTACAGAGAATGTTCTGAAAAAGAGAAAATATCCAGTGAATATCAAGAAAATATCCAGAAAATATCAAGTTCTGTCGGCAAAAATGCCTTGATGCCAAAGATCAGGGGGAAATTGCCAGATTGCTTCAGATTGGTCAAAATGCAACATTAACACAAATAACATCTCATTACAATCAAGGAAGGCGAGATCATCATATCTGAATTCACAACAACTCGAAGCTTGAAGCAGATGGGCAACAGGAGCAGAAAACCATGCTGGGTGCCATGCCTATTAGCTAAGAACAGGAAACTAGGGCTACGATTCACATGGGTCTTATCAAAATTGAGCAATAGAAGATTGGAAATATGTTGCCTGGTTTGATGAGTCTTGTCGGCTGCAACATTCATATGTAGGGACAGATTTGGTGCAAACGACCTGAAAGTATGAATACATCCTGCCTTGTATAAAGGGTTCAGACTGGAGGTGGTGATGTAAAGGTACAGGGTATTTTTTCTTTGTATAGTTTTGGCCTCTTAGTACCAAGTGAGCATAATTTAAATGTTACCACCTACCTGAGTATTGTTGCTGACCATGTCCACCCTTTTATGACCACAAGAAAACATGCCATGTTATAAAGCTATAATCATCTCAAATTAGTTTCTTGTACATGACAATGTGTTCACTGTATTCGAATCATGTCAAAGGCAGCAGATCTCAATCCGATATAGCACTTTTGGGATGTGGTGAAAGAGGAAACGAGGGTGTGTGGTATCATGGTGTTTATATACATATCCTTATTTTTAACTAAGATACCAATTTCACATCAAGAATTGTACTTCTTAGAAGTACACTGTAATTTTAAATGTCAAAATTTGACAAAGTAAAGGGCTTTCTTTGGTTTAATTAGAGCTTTAGTGATTCATATAAATTCTGTGTTCTTGTACTGTATTTTCTTACCACAACCGATGAGGTTGGCCAGTCTTTTTCCCAACAATCTCACTTTTCTCTGAATATTTCTTTAAAAAGTAAAGAAAATAAGTTTAGCGAATTGATAATGTCACACAAACTATTTATTGGTTCTACCAGCAGACATCAATGTGCCGGCCGACATAAAAAGCATTGTCTTAAAAAAACAAAAAAACAATAGTATTAGAAGCATTATTTATTAATAGTAATAGAGATTCTCTATCAATTATCATCTAAAGACAAGGTTTGCATAAGTACTATATGTACATATTAACTGACTTGTTTATATTGCCATCTGTACTGGTAAAGGAAGCATCCCAGCATCCCAGCCAGCAGCACCCATTCTTGAACCTCAGAAAGTGGTGTCTCTTCCAGAATCCCCAGCCACAAAGCTGCTACTGGTGCCAGACAATGAATCCCTCTAGGACAGAGTCCCCACTGCAGACTTTCGGAAAAAATGTTCGAGATAATCTTTTTATAAATAGATTAACTATTCTAATGAAGGACAATGTGGTGGCACAAAAATTAGCCACCTTCTATCTACTACAGTAGGTATTAATCCTGAGCTTCCAGAATCCCGCTTTTATCAAAAATCTGCCAATAGGTGAATTGGCAACTTACCCAGGAGAAAACCCACCCAAAAAGAAAATCGGGTATCTTTTTGTATTCTGCCTCATGCCCAATGTTTCCAAGATGGGCTCCATTGTCATAAGGAAAAAGCAATTGAATAAGACATTTGAAAACACTGTGCTACTTTAATCCATATTCCCTTTCCATATATCCAGTTGATCCATATTTACTTTAATTGTTAAAGTACAAACAGGAATAACAATAGTTTTCATATACAATATTACACACAATCAGTTCCATAAACACAAACATGCGCCATTGCTTTACATACTTACTTCTTCCAGCACCACTTCTGCTCATCAACCACACCATCCTCTATCTCAACATCATCTTCCCCTCTCTTCTTTCCCTCTTTTCCCCCCTTCCTGTATCCATTCAGGTCCCTCAAATCCATTGTCCTCAGCTGGGGTTTCGGCGTACAATCTTTGATTGGCACACCTTATGGCAAGTGAATCTGATTTCCATCAGTTTAAGCAGAGGTTTAAAAAAAAAAAAAAAAAAAAAAAAACTTGTTTGTCCTGTAACACCAGCTTCACTGATGCGTCTATTTGCTTTTGTTTTTGGGCTTTGTTAAACCTACTGAGGAATGTGTGGAATGCTGGGTGAAACAGACCAAATGTACTTACCCAGCCTTACCAGGCAATTAGTTTCAATCTTTAACCAATTTCATCTCTAGGAACAATTAAGTATTACTAAACATTTTATACATGTCAAGGATAAAAAAAATAAGGGGGGGGGGGGGAGATTTAAAATTTTAATCTGTAGAACACAACATATTCTCATACTGGTAGTTATTAATTCTTTTTATTGCCTGCCCTTTGCTTTTAAGTGCTGTATGCTGTGTATGTGCGGTGTATGACACACCAATTACATGGTTTAATTCTGCACATGCAGTGGCTGGAAGGTTGTATCCCACACAAAATTTCTAGATGTGCTAGGTTTTTGTTTTTTTTATAATAGTTCTATATACTATGAAAATACCATCATTCAAATCCTCCTCAAATTTTCCACAACAAAGACAGATGAGTTTTACCGAACAACACCTTTTTCCACTTCAACTAATACTACTACATAGAATTACCACACCCATCAAAAAAAAAGTTGACTAATGCTTATTTCCACTGCTCACAAGAGAAATGAAGGTGTTAAAAATAGGTTTTCTGAGCAACAGAGACAAAACATTTTTAAGGCAAGGTGCTTACACATATAAACTATATCCATTTACATTGCACAGGTTTCCCACTATAAATTGTGGCTTCATGTTATTCTTTGTTTGCTTTTATTTCCTTTTTTTAGTTTATACATATTCATCTCACTGTAAGCAGAAATGCATATGGCAAATAAATACTAAACATCCATGAACCAAGAAATGTAAAAAAGATTTTTAGTTATACAGTGTGAGCAGCTTTAGTATTTATGCATGATACATGGTATGTTACACAAAACACAAGACAACAATTTAAAACATACATGAATTTCAGGAAACAAAAACTGGAAGCTGCATTTGGGAATGCAGAAATTAATTGAAGAGATTTCATTGTTCTATACATTTTATACATTCAGTGTCAAACTTGATTTAATCTGTGACTGCTAATCTAGATACACAACAAGACTTTTTTTTTTTTTTACGGATTTACACATTTTGCACTCAACAAAAAATAAAACCTGCCCAATAACTCAAAGAAGTCTCACATGAAAATAGTACGATCTCAACATAAAAAAAAGTTAAGAATTAACATTGCGTTAAAATCATAACAGACCATTCATGGACACATCCTAGCTTAAGGTTTTGTAATTTGCACCTCACTAGCACCAGATCCATTAGTTGTGGTTTTGATTATATATTGGGTGGTAGCCTGTTGACTGGCAGCCTGTTGACTGGCAGATGGTTGCTCCAATGGGTCAGTGTTCACATCATTAGTAATGGATGGGGCATTATCTTGTTTATTATCCAGCTCAGTCTGTCCCTCAGAGATTACGTAATGAGTCTACAACACAAGCAAAATTATTTAAATATCGCTTGCAAACAACATTACAAATGTCAAACTTGAAATGTCTGTAAATTTACATCAGTTTTTGTAAAAAAAAAAAAAAAAAAAAAAAAAGAACCCGCCTTATTATTTATGAAAACTGCTTTTCTGATTCATCCACTAAGGAACGCCTTGAGTGTTCAAAGCTTTATAAAACAGAGAATTTAAATATAAAATACCTTCCATATCCACATATTGATACGTGCCTGGGCAAATCAGACATCTTTCCTGTTCTGCCTCATTCAAAGTGCCTTTCTGACATGCTAAAGGTCAAGATCAAGTTTGTACATTTCTAAATCATTTTCGTGTTAGAGTCAAATGAGCTTTTTAGCAAGAGGTGGTAGGTAAAATTGCAATCATACATACAATATTAAAACCTAACTATATTCCTGACACTCCTCTAAACAATAGGTCATGATATCCATTACATCCATTACAAGCACAAGGGCCGAATTTCTACTTTTCACATTGTTATTAGCTTTAAATTGGCCCTGTGCAAAATTTGTTGGAGGATTTCAACGCAATTATATTCACATCATATACTTATCAAATAATGAGTTGTTGTAGAGTTTTCAATATAGTACAAGGTAAAGAGTCTTTACAGATGACTCCTTTTTGGTTTTATTGCCAATTTCCATACTGTTCCACCTTTTTCCCCAATTAAGGTTGTGTCTTTTATTCCTAAAATATTGTAATATACTGTAAGATTTGGATTTATATTTTCGTACTACTTGTGTTTAAGGGAGAGATAGGATAATATCATTATCAAGTCTCAATAAGGCCCCAGGCCTCAAACTGTCAAGTTCTGCGTAAAGTTGTAGATCAAGTACAGCAAGTCTCAAGTAAAGACCAACAAGTCTTGTCCAAGTCCAAGACCCTAACCTTTGTGTTTCAAGTCCTAAACTCTGACCTAATAAATTTAGCTAGCATCAGCACCTGACCCTAATTAGTCATAGCTAGCAAGTGAATGATTTCAATGAATCTTCCTTTAATCAGCCTCAAGGGTGAAATGATTTTGTATCTGTTGCATTTACATCAGTTTTGAGCTACATTTTGCATCTTGCATTTTTTTTAAATAAAAAACATAGTCTTTAAAACTAAATGTGATAAAATTGCCAAAGACACCTGTACTTCCTGCCCAACCAAAATTGGCCACTATAAAATTGATGAGGAAAAATTGCTGTACATGTTGTTACATAGCATGAACCATCGAGCTTGGGAATGATATCAAGTCATTGCAAATCAGACCCTAAAGTCAAAGACGGGGTACAATTCTTTTATGAGTTTGTCTAAAGTCAGCAGATTGGTCCAAGCCATGTGAGTCAAGTTCACACTCCTGGTTTTAAATTATTATTTTTTCGTTTGGACACTAAAAACAAAATTCAATAATTGATGTTCAGTCACATTTAAATAAATGTTACAGTCAGTTTTATAAAATATATTCCAATGCTTACAGTATGTCTTTTCTGAAGAGTAACTGTAGTCATATATCTCATCACTTTAAGGCAGGCAAGCCCAATTCTTTGACTTACATTCTGTTGGTAACCTGAATGACATTTTACACACAAATTGAAGTTTTGACTTAACTATTAATACATCAATATTGAGTTTTACCTGAACTTGTTAGCTGCCCCGATATTTTCCTTTCCCAAATGAGTTGAGTCATATTAACTAAAGAAAAAACTTGTGTTAAAGTGTACTTAGTTGATAAAACTCCATACAATTTAAACTAACAATGTAAAAGAATAACCTTGCATAAACTCCTAAATTGCTGCTTAATATAATTTCTATTTGAAACCTGCATTTTTATGAAATACATAACCAGGCTGCTTACTAAATTAACAACATCATTTACTTCGCAGTGTAGTCTGCAGAATCCATCAGGAACAAGTCCAAAGTTTTTAAGTTTTTAAATAAAAATAAATGCTTGTGCAACATTCTGACAGGAAGATGAGTTCTTACTCGTGTCAGTGTCTCACCGTTTTTACTTGACTGTTATTAGCAGTGGCCGAGACAGGTGTGCTAGCATCTGTAAGCACATATTGACCATGAGGCAAAGCCATCATCTGAATTTCAGAGGCTAAGAAAGAAACCAGAGAATACACTTAGGAAAAGCTGAACATGGGAGGCATGAAACATCTAATAAGAAAGAAAATTCACGTTTACTAAAATCTGCAAGGAACAAATGGAAAGAGAAAATAAAAACTCACGGTAACTGCGATAGTTCCAATTGCTAGGCAAGTAAGCTTGCTGCACTGTGCCTTGACTTTGACCAGGTGGTGTTTGTAAGCGACCTGAATTTAACTCCTGGGCTGCTTGTTGAGAGGAAGGGCTTAAAGGCTGGTCAGTCACCTAATTGGGAAAGATAAACAAATCAGCTTCGCTGATGTTTTGAAAGGAATAAATACAGACATCTTTAACCTGCTAAAGGAACCTATGATATGGTGTAGAAATATCAAATCAAACTCATCTAATAGCACACTGAAATGTGTATTCTGGATATCAGGGCATACATGAATCTTGTCATATAGGTTTAGTCAGACAAATTAATACACAGATCAGTGGCATTCCATGTGTGGAAATGAAAAGTATCCAACTCAAAAAGCAAAGAAAAAAAAGGGTTAGTGCCTGCAGACCTGTGCACTGGCCTGTACAGTCCCCACGGCTTCAGAAACCTGGATATGTTGCACCTGAATGGAGTGTTGAGTAAAGCTATGAGGATCCTGCAGCTGGGTCATGTCCACTGTTGAGTGCTGGGACTGGGAAGTTGATGGCTGGAGAGAGAGAAGTACATTTTAAAGGTGTCACAAATAAATGGCCATGTTCGAAAAGTAAACCAACACTCAAAACACGAGGGGAAAAATGATGTGCATGCTATAATTCAGTAACATGGAGAACCCATTTCAGTAAAAAAAAAATGTTTTCTTCAGGATCTACATTACTTTTACGTTTGCAAAAGCTTTGCAACATTGTTTCAGGTCATTATGATTAAGGGTTTATTAATGTATGGCTATCTTAAGATTCTCTCCTAATGCATTTCAATGAGGGTGAGACTTTGACTTACCTATTCCAAGCCATTGATTTTTCATCTTTACCCATTCAGATGTCAATTTGCTGATCAGTGCCCTTTTGCATCACCTAATTTCGGTTCAGCTTAAGCTCCCACATCATACAGTGCCTTACATTTGCCTCAAGAATATTTTAATATTAAGTGTTCGTTGCTGTCTGACTGACTGCAAGTTTCCCAGGTCATGTACCCCAAGCCCAAATCATCACCCCTCCACCACTATGCTTGACAACTGGTATGGAGTTTGTGGAGAACTGCTGTGTTTGGTTCTCATGGTAAGCATGGTACTGCATAGTACTAAACCATAGGATAATATTCCAGAAATTGTGGTTTGTTCAGATTTAATTTTGCAAGTAATACTTCCTTATTGTTTTAAGGAAAGAAAAAAGTATTGTTTTTTACTAGTCGCCCTTCCATGGAAGCCACCGTAGTCTTTTTTAGTAGTTGCGCTTCCATGAACAAACTTTAGGTCACCTGATATAAGCCTTGGGTTTTTCTTGGGTTATATCTATGATTATTAAATAGTATGACCTTAGGCTGAATCTGCTAGTATGCCCAATCCTGAGAAGATTGACAAAAGTCTTGAAGGTGTGCCAAGAAAGGTCAATTTCAAATTATTTAAAGATAAATTATTTAAAAATTATTTAACCCTTCCCAGATCGATGAGCAGCAACAACTGCTTCTTTGATCTTCTCTGCCATTTTATTTTTGTACAAGTTCTTGAAAACCACACAACTGATCTTAAGTCCCTGATCAATTAAAACATCAAATTGATGGAGGTTATGCTTTCTTTTTCCCAAAAATGTAAGAGACTGTGCTCTTACCGGAGCAACCTGCACCACCTGCAACTGGATGTGCTGTGGCTGGGCCAAACCCCCTCCAGCCTGCGTCACAGGTATATACTGTATCCTCTGGAAGTCTCCCTGCACTGTGCGGTAGTCTGTGGTCAGAGTCTGAGACAACTCAGTCATTGCCTGTGTCAAAAGGTCTGTTGTCTAGGGAATGAAAGAGGAAGCATTGAGGACACACGTATATGGTTACGCAAAATGCCATACTGCAAAGAGAACCATCATGCCGGACCTATGCATAGTCATTGATGCCTTTGTGTGCGTGAATGTACTGTACAGATGAGCCTGCATGGGATTTCATAATTATATACAGGATTGTCAGGTTCTTACCACCACAGCTTCAGACGTAGTACCATCAGTTGCGATGACTGCTGGAGTGCTGTTAATGACGGTTGTAGGTAAAGGAGCTTGAATGCTGTTGGCCAGCTGTGCAAATTCTGGATGTTTTTTGCGGATGTGCTGCACCATTTTTGTCTAAACATAAAACAAAATAAATCACATTCCGCTAGATTATATACTGTATTTAGACAACAATGTACTTTATTATTGTAGAGCCAAAACCCAGGTTTTTGAGCTTGCATTTCTTTTTTTCAATCAAGTGAAATGTTTTTACTATTTAAGATGCAGCTCAACAAATCATTAAGCTTTCTAGGACTGGGAGAAAGGAATACAAAGTAAGACCTGCTAAAACCAACACACATACCTTACTACTATACTGCTTTGCACAGTGTGGACAACAGACAGGGGCTGTGGCAATGGTGCCCGTCAGCTGAGTGTGGGTGCTCAGCATGGGGTCAGGCTCACCCGGCCTGGCAGGGCGCAGCTTTCGAATGCTGGGTGGTAATTCTGCACCTGGGTGGTTCTTCAGGATGTGAGCTTTGCGTTTACTTGCACTCTTATAAACCTGGAATGAAAAAAAGAAAGAAAAAAAAAAAATCACATAAGAGTCAGGATATAGTTGTTACAATATCATATGAAGGAAATAAGAACAGGTTCCACTTCCTGCCAAATGTCAAGCTCCTTTTGTGATATAGCCATTTTAAAATACTAACATTTTGCTACCTTGCTCATGATTTGTTGTATTTAATGTAGATGATGGTCACAGGAAACTAAGCAATAACTGAAAATGTACACATTTTATCCAGTGCATACCTTGTCACAATACTGACAAAAGTAATCTCTGTTGGGCTTAATAATAGGGAGTGTCAGCTCAGGGACCTCTTCTATTCTCATCTCAGGGTGGCGCTTTGATAGGTGATTCACCTGTAATAAATTAAGTCATTTAAATACAGGTTCCTAAAAAAATAATAATAATTAAAAAAAAAAAAGCAAAGATATTTAAGAACCACATGTGATATTTGATTAGGAGAGAAAAGGTTATCACCAGCATTCCTCTCCGTCTAAAGCCCATCATGCAGAGGCGGCATTTATACATAAAGCTCTCAAAGTCAGTGGTGGGCTCCTTTTGCTTCAGAGACTTTGTGCGATGGATGCGATCAGCTTTCTTGGCCTCACGCTCTGGGTTGTGCATGCGCTGCATGTGCTCCCGCAATTTATCCTTCCTCTGCATAATAAACATTACACATTTTTTAATACAATGTTCCTA
>JAOVVB010000033.1:9352966-9367845 GCA_028570985.1 Heterobranchus longifilis | reverse complement strand
GGAAAATAGTTTTTCACACCACTGTATATATATATATATATATATATATATATATATATATATATATATAAATAACAAATAAAAAAAAAAAATGCAGTGCCATAAAATACAATAGTCAAGTAATCATGGATTGGAGTGTTTAGTTTTAAATATTATTCTATCACCACAAATGCTGCTGATAAATTTGATCTTACCCAAATAATTGAAGGGCCCACAAGAATTACTATTTCAACTAGAACCCAAATTGATTTAATTTTTAGTAATACACGAGAGAGAATTATGAAGTCTGCTAATATGTTAACTGACCTTTCTGACCACAGTTGGATACTTGTGGCTAGAAAACTCAGTATGAGATTCAGTATGAATGAGTTTGTCGGAATCCCTAAGAATAAACAGGAGAGCTTCAAAAATGCTGTACGGCAGATTGATTAAAATCATTTACTGTTGAAAAAAGACTGGGAAAAAACAGTGAATTTCTTTTGACATCTTTAGAGAAAACAAATAAAGATTTTAGCTGAGTAATAATTTACAAAAGCAATAAAAATGTAGTACCATGGATTAATTCAGATATAATAAATTTAATGAAGGAGATGTGTCTTGCTTTGAAACAAGCAATAAAATCAAGGACATCAACTGCAAGAAATAAATTTGTAACATTAAGTAATAAGGTTGTTACAAGTATAAAGGGAGCTAAAGCAGATTTTTTTTTTCTGACTTTAATAGAAAAAGCAAAAGAGAACTCTAAAGCAATCTGGAACCAACTACAGAAATTGACAGGAAAACAACTCAAGAGAAATAGATTAATAGACATTAGAATAAATGGGAACCGTACAAACAGTATGCATGATGTTGCAGATGCTTTTAATATTTTTTAAATAAATTTCTTAGAGACTATATTTAAGTGTTTTTTACCTAACAGTATATATCCTTGCCCAGTTGTTGCTTCGGAGCCAGCTTTCAGCATAATGAACATTACAGTAACTGAAGTTTCACAGGTCATTTCATCTTTGAAACCATCTAGAACTAAGGATATTTTTGTTATTCATACACTTTATTTCACATTATTGAACAAATTATACAATAAAACCTTTTCCTCTGGTAGCTTAAATGGATTGGATCATACTTGTCTAATCGATCACAGTGTCTTAGAGTCCCAAATCCTTATTTATCTCCTCTATATTTGTCCACAGGTGCCCCACAAGGATCCATTCTGGGGACATTACTGTTTTCTTTATATATAAATGACCTTCCTTTAGCAAGTCTGAACATCTTTATTTATTATTTATGGATGACACAGCAATATATACATATGGTAGAAAAATGACAAACGTTTGTGAGGAACCTACAAAATCTAAGGTCCATGTACAACCAAATGTATTCAAAACTGTAGCAATGTTTTTCACAAAATCAAACAGTCCCAGGGTGGACCCTGGTGTCTTTGTGGCAGGGAAGAAGCTACAAGTCATGTCTAAATATAAATATCTTGGAGTTTGGGTAGACTCCAAACAATCATTCAAACCACAGGTAAAGACGGTTTGTAATTGAGTTCAATTTAGTCTTTCTAATTTCTGTTTTATAAGGCTGGCATTATCTGTACAGGCAGCAAAAGTCTACATGCATGCTATGACATTGCGACATATTAAGTACTTTTTAACTACCTGTCTGAGAAACCTGGTCACAAGCAAACTCTTCTACATTAAAACAATTAGGATCTCTGTATAAGCAAACCTTGAAAATACTTGACAGAAAATCGTTGTGTTATTATCACTAGGATATTACAAAATTACTCATTTTTAAGTTGGGATAACATGATTACTTATTTAAATTTGTGTTTAATGCTTAAAATTATCCTTGGGTTGTCGTCTCCTTCACTTGGACAATTTGTAAACATAAGAAATGCATCATCCTTACATACAAGGGGTGCAGTTAGAGGTGACTATTGTTCTACTCAGAAAAAGTAAATTCAGTCAGTCGTCATTTTCTGTTAAGGAATGGAACTCTGTCCCAGTGAGTATTTGAGAACTGGACTCAAATAAAAGGTTAAAAATTAATCTGAAGGATTGGTTTATCAACAATCAGACTTGTCAACATTAGCACAATTAATGAGATCTCCCCTGTATCCTTATCATACTTTCTCTCTGTCTTTGTAATGTTATTGGTGTTTCAAATGTTTGTTTTATATAATTTATTGCTTATGTATAAATGTACTGGGTATATTTTGTAGTTCTCACGATTTGATGAATATAAGGTGATGTTATTGTTATGTATTGTTATCGTTAATGGTTTTTAGGGTGACATTTTATTGTCCAGGAACTGATGGAAAAAAGCCAATTGGCTAATTCTGGAACATTTACAGATACTGTATGTAAATTAATGTACAATGTCCCTGTCAAATAAATGAACAAACAAACAGAATGTTGATCTACAACAAACGTATATTGCTATTCCTCTGTGACTCATGCACAAAATATTATGTATCAGATTTTAATACTTCTTGATTCTTTTGAAAAAAATAAAATAAAATTTCAAAGCTTCCAAAATGAATTAATCTCATTTTGCGGTCAAACCCTTGACAACTAGAGCTCCCTTCTACGTAATTTGTTTCTGATTGTCAGAAAGGTTTATTTAAACTTTAAACTTAAAAAATATGCAGGTACAGGATCACAGGATGCCTGAAGCCTATCCCATCGCATGAGGCGGGGTCGACCCTGAACGGGGTGTCAGTCCATCACAGGGCATACAAGCACTCATATGCTCTGAGCAGGGAGTACAGGGAGAACATGCAAACTCTATGCACACATTTCTAAGTTGGGATACAAACTATCAGCCGTGAAACAGCAAAGCCACAGTGCTAACCACTACGCCACTATTCTGCTATGATGATGATGATGCAATCACTGTTATAATGAGCAAACCAAGCTTCTGTGATAAAGCAGTGCTTAGGATATGAAATTAGAAAGAAATGTACGGTATAAGAGGAAAAAATTTCCGTTTGGGAAATGATATAGAGATTGAGAGGATATACTGTATGGATCATTGCAAGAAGTTTAAGTCTGAGTCAGTGGTGAACTGCTAGACCTGTCCAGCACATAATCCTTGTCAGGTTTCTCAGACAATTCCTGTAAGTTTTGCACTATGTGAAATGCGTCAAAGTAACATCCACATGAAGGTCTGGAACCACAGTTTCCCAGCAAATCATTGGCCAGAGCATCATACTGCCTTAGCCAGCTTGCCTTCTTTCAGTTGTGCTTTTTGGTACTATCTGTTCCCCAGGTAACCAACACACACAGACCATCCATATGATGCAAGAGAAATGTTATTAATTAGACCAGGAACCTTTTCTTGCATTGCTCCATTGCTCCATACCTTTGATTTTGCACTTGGTGTTTTGATACTTTTCTATCATAGTTAGCATTAACTTTTTTTAACAATAAGACCTAGACAAGTTACGTAGCCATAACTCCCCACATACATCAACAAGTCTTTATTTCTCTATATAGTGCTGGGATACTATTTCTTAGAATGATGGAGCCATAATTTTAACTGCCTGCTTCATGTCTGAAACACTGGCCTCTCAGGAACTCCTAATTGGCCCAAACATGTGGAAATGTGGAAACATGTGACTTGGAGCAAGGTCAGCACAGCACACAAGTTATCCCTTATTCCATTGAAAGATCAGGCATTTCATTCACTAAATATTTTCAGCTCATTTAAATCAGCTAAGAGTCTCATCACTGTATTGTGTGTGAACTCTCCTGTTAATGAGAAATTTTATCTCAGTTTGAGATAAACACCCCTTGTTTTTAATAATTAATTAAATTGGCAGTTGTTTAGTTTCCCAAGTTGTGTTGTGTTAGTTAAAGAAATCAAATCCAATAAAGGCAAAACATTTGCATATGTGTGCTGTGGTCTATCTATATGCTTATTGAGTAAATTGTTAAGTATAATGATTGCATCTTCAGTGTTGTGGCCTTACCCAGTTGGCCTTCCAATCCTGGTCCTGAAGTACCCCCTGCTCTAACACACCTGTTCAGAGAAAGTCAATTAGCAGATCAGTCAGGTCAGGTGTGGTTGGTGCAGAGAAAACACTAAAATGGGCAGAGCAAGGAGCTCTTAACCAATGACCTATGGTCCCTGGTCTACATGCACATTGATAGGGGTCCACCTGACTGCTTCTACATGCTCATCTACATTTCACTGTTTCATAAGTTTTAAAGAGAGAGCTACTTACCTGTAGTCATTCTATTTCTTAGAGCATATAGTATTTTTTTTAGTAAAGGAGTAATAGACATTTTTGAAAGACTGGGGCCAATTATTAGGCAAAATGTTTTAGGATGAAGGCCCCTTAATTACCGTGCGCCTAAATTTTACAGTATCATCACCCTTAAACAAAGTTTTCATTAATTTACCATCTTTCAAAAATAAATAAATAAAAGAAAAGAAAATCCCATGTTCCTTGTATTCAGCTAAATAAAAAAAAATGTGAACTACTTTAAAAAAAAAATTATTGGGCTTACTGTATAAAAGATAAAGTTGAAAATGCATTATTCATGTATATAATGTTGATGTAAATCAATCAGGGTATTACTTTGGCATATTGGGTTATATGGAGTGGGTTTTTGCCTTGTTCGCTTCTCAACCTGTTTTAAATTATTATTATTATTATTATTATTATTATTATTATTATTATTATTATTAAGAATGTTGTTAGTCTTTCGGGTGCTTCCTTAGATGGGTCGCCACAGTCGACCATCTTGTAATCATACAACTTGGCACAGGATTTACACTGGATGCCCTCTCTGACGCAACCCTCCTATTTGATTTGTCTGGTATACATTTCAGCAGTTTTATTCAGCCTTGTTTTACAAGAGATTACACTGTTAAGGATGTGGCAACATAACCCCTATAAGGAAGATGTCAATCTTCCAAAAACATTTGTTTGTTTTTACATAATCTGTGCAACTGCAACAGGATACACTCAAGAGTGTTGCAAGATGTCTGGAATGTATAAATAGCTCTCTGTTTAATGTATTGTTCAGCAGAAGGAAATGAAAGAGAAGTTGAATTACTGGAATGGGTTTTAGGACAGGTACGTAAAGGTGATTCTGCATTTTAATTGGATTAAATGGTGTCTAAGTAAATTAGAGCTTTAGATCTGCATTGTCTGTTAATTTGTAATTCATTATAATTTTGCTCAATATGGGTGGAGATCCAAGATGTTCTTTTTTGTTTAAAAAAATTTTCTTTTTTTAATTTAATATACAAAATATTGCCCAATGCTTTTGGAGACCTGACCATCACACCCATTTTATACAACAAAGCTGAAAGGACACAAATGGATAGTATGTCTTTGTGTGCTGTAGCATTCCCTTCATGTTTCCCTTCACTTTTCCCTTCAAAATAAGAGGCCTATCCCAAACTATAATATGATAATGACAATGCCCTTGAGCAGAAAAAGAGATCCATAAATATATAAATTGCAAATTTTAAAGAAAGAAGTAAGATCTTGAGTGAGATCCTTGACCGTTACCCAACTGAATACCCTAGGAATGAACTGGAATGCTGGCTGCACTGCAAGAGTCCTTGTTGTCTTAAAAGGCAAATCCCACTGCCCCATCGAAAATCAAGAGACACCCTTCCCAGAAGAATGATTTTTTATTTTTATTTTTACAAAAACAAAGGAGGGACTAGGTGGACCAGTGCACAAAGTGGAGGACATCCTGAATAGGATGCATCCCATGGCAGGTCAGAAATGAAAATACACTCATTTATACATTACAGGCAATTATGAAACACCAACCTAACTACAATGCATGTTTTTGGACTGTGGTGGTAAACTGGTTGGGGAGGACATACAAATTTCCAAACCCCCTTGCCAACACTGGAGCATGGCAACAGTGCTAATGGTGAACCATAATGTCCTCCAATATGTTAATGTTTTTCAGAGTAATTAAAATAGAATTTTTAAATGCAGTTTACTCCCTTTTCACTTTTGATGCTGTCCCCTACTTTTAAATTGTATAGTATTAGAACGTATTTAATGTATATTTAATGTTTGTGACACATTCAAAAAATATACTTTCACTGGTCACTTTGTTAGGTCTACCTTACTAGTACTGGCTTGGACCATTTTTGGCCTTCAGAATTGCTTTAATTTATTGTAATTAAATACGGTATGGAAGCATGCTTTGTTGCACCCTACACATTGTTAGAGTAAATTGGAAGAAGGGACCAAGTTAATCCTGGAAATACATGACTTTCTTACCATATTACCTGGGCATTCCCACGGTGCTGTCAAATGAAAGATGAGGGGTAGGGAAGATACGGGGGAGACAATAATAATGATAAATGGGAAAAGGGAAAGGAAGGCAAAGCATGGGTTTGGGGGCCTGCTTTTGGGGAGAGTGGTCCTTATTTTGGGAAGTGGGGAATAAAGGAATAAGGGAAGGAGGACAGCAAGCAATGCTGATTGATACAGTACATGGCACTTAGGCAGACATCTGCAACAGGAGATGTCCACAGGCTGACATCTCCACAATGACATGTCATACTCGTAAATTTCACAGAAGGAATCCAGGTCATCTTAGCCAGCAGTGGTGTTGTGGAATGTGGTGCTGGTTGTGCTGTTTCATAGAGAACTCCCAGCTGGCAGCAAGCTTTGAAGCAACCACTGGACCTTAAAGCAGGGTCTGGATATGTTGACCCTGCACAGCTTTTAAGTTGGAGGAGCTCCTGTGACTGAGGCTGGTGGTTGTTGAAGAGTGTTTGGACAAGCTTGCCAATTGCCATAAATTTGACATAAATTATGAAATCATTAATTACGCACACACCGAAAATCCTGAAGTCAAAATTATGGTTTTGTAGCGGCCTAATCTAGACTTCAAATCTGATTGAGATCCTTAAACTGTATGTTTATGCGTGAAAACCTTCCAATGTGGTTGAATTAAAACAATTCTGCAAAGAAGAGTGGGCCAAAATTATTCCACAATTATTACTGTTGCCAGTTATTGCAAACGCTTGATTGTTTTTGTTTCCGCCAAGGATGGCAAAACCAGTTATTAGGCTTAGGAATTAGAGACTTATTAGTTATTAGGCTTAGGGGAAAGAATTCGCATTAGGCCAGGTAGGTTTGGACATTTTTTTTTTTTTTAATGAATTAAATAATCATTTAAATTCTGTATTTTGTATTTACTTGAGTTATTTTCGTGTAATATTAAAATTTGTTTGATGATCTCAATCATTTAAGTGCGCCAAATATAAAAAAATGTAAAAAAAATTTCACAGCATTGTACATTAGAATAGTCCTCAGCCGAGACCGAGACAGGAAAGCAGTAAATATAAATGACAGTGAGAGGAACTCACTTACTTCCTGATCTGGAAAATGTAAAAGCCTAAATGATTATATGAATTTGCAAAAGCTATAATTGATCAAGAAGGAAGAAGGAAGAAGGAAGACGGAATATCTTTGAAAATTAAGTTATAGTCAAGTGACTGACAGTACCAGTGCAGTTTAATACTCAGAAAATAAATGAGATAATTTTGGTGTTGGACGGCCCGGACTGACCATCGGGAGCACCGGGAGGATTCCCGGTGGCCTGGCGACTGCTTTTTTGGGGAAAAAAATATAATTAATATATTTTATACTTTTATACTGTGTACTGATGATTTCCGAAATTGTTATTCAATTATTGAATTAAATATTAATAACAATATTAATCTGTTCATTAATCTGATTCTGTTAGTCTTGACTGCCATTGTTACGTTATGTCCACCTCGTGCCTCCGCATCTCCCCAGAGAGGCAAAACGTTTAAACAGACATGCTAGGATGGAGAGAAAGCCACCAGGTGGAGCAGAAAGGAAAAGGGCACGCAGTAAGAAAGCACTTTAAGAAAAAGTAGCGTAATGTTGCACAATTTCAGATTTATTCAGGGCTTCAAATGCAGGTCAGTTTCATCTGTAAATGACTGTATATTTATCCTTGCAATTTTTTCCTTTGAACTGCAAATAAATATAAGATGTAGCGCCATACTATCATCACCTAAAATACTATATGCTAAAAGATATTAATATTATTTATTGAGTATTTTATCAGACACAAAATATCACATTCTTTTATATAGGTAGGAAGGGAGCAGGGAGACAGCAGCTATAGTGAAGACATGGACAAAAATGAGTCATAAAGTCAGATTTTTCACTCTGAAATATATATTGTGAAAAATATTTCTGTTAGAAATAAGAAGTGTGATTTTGAGAAGGAAAATAAGAAAAAAATCATTTGTTAACACATTGGATAAAATTGATCGTTTTGCTAATTTGGGTATCTAAGACATTAAAATAAAATAAAAAATACATAGTTATTTAGACTCTGAATAATCAAATTACAATGAGGCGGTTGTTTTGCTCCAAGGTGGAGACAGTTCTGTTTGTAACACTAGAGCAGAAGTGACAGATACAAGAAAAATACTTATCCAAAAGCACTGCAATTTGCTCCAGAAAATGTCTGGAATGACATCAAGAGGAAGATTGTCACAAACCATCAAGCAAAGCTGAGCGCTTTGCTTTTTTGCAAAAAGAGTGGTATAAAGTTACCCAACAGCAATGTGAAAAACTGGTGGAGAGCCAAAATGCATGAAAGATGTAACTGCAAATAGGAGGGTTTTCCTCTTAACAGGAGAGTTCTTAATGTTATTTAGCCAAAGGATTAACACAATTTGCTTACAAATTATTGGCATTTTATTTTATTTACGTTATTAAGACTGTGCAAATACTGTATGACCTTGGGTTATTTTGATGTGTTGTGTCATTTTCTTTAAATATACACTCTAAATAACAATAGTTATATTTTGAATTTAGGAAAAATATTGTCAGCAGTTCACAAAAATGAAACAAAACTGTTCATCTCACCAACACATGCACCTGTAAGAATATTTTTAATAATATTTTCTAAATTAATTCGGGTGCATAGGATGGCCTGGGCTGGTGTGGGATTTCCCGGGCTGAAATTCTGTCCCAGTCCGGCCCTGGTGTTGGACAAGGCTCCGTCAGACTGCTGAGGGAATCTTTTTTTAATATATATTTACTGTACACACTTCATCCACTTTAACAGGAACAGTCATGTATACAGTCATGTGTACATCACAATGTATAATATCAGGACGAAGATACATGTCGAGAGCTTCAGTAAATCTTTACATCAAACATCAAAATGGGGAGAAATGTTATCTTTGCTGCTTTTACTGTGGCTTGGTTGTTGGTCACTGTTATATGTGTATTTGTGTATACATGTATATGTGATTAACATATTAAAGAAAGACCCAAATAACATTGTGCATGCTCTGTGTATCGTCTGAAGTAAGCAGTCAAAGAGAGAAGTCCTTATCTGACTTCCACCTATTTTTCTAACTAGCTCTAAAGGGTTGTGAAGTGCAACCAGGCAGTGTTCCAGCTTTTCATTTAATCACACTGAATCAATTCTGCAATTAAATAATATATTCTTAATTACATAAGCATGCTGCACAAATAATTGGATGCTCTATACATTAATACATTCTCTTCTGCTTATTCTGTAATATTACTAATGTAACAAAATAGGATGGTTTGCATGTAAAAAGAATACATTACCCAGAGAGAGAGAGAGACGATGTCTTTTCATATTTTAATTCTACTATTAAAATAGCCATTGTGCCTCCTGCACAATGCAAAAAATTATTGGGTCTTTAACTGAAAAAGACCGATGAAGATTTGGGGCACTTTATGATGAACTATGAACTAGTACGTTTGAATGCTGTATTCCCTCACTCTCATTGATCACTCAGGTTTATTGACGGTGGAGTGACTGATTGCGTTACTTACCAGGATGTCCTCATGTCTGTGTTTCCTTCTGGCTCTACGTTTTAGTCATGTGGTCATAGTTAGTCTTGCCGGAGTCCCTGCTGGCACTCTCCACTAAATATACAGTACATTCACCCTATACATTGTGACTGTTAGCATACCAACCAGTTTTTTCCCCCTTTCTCTCTCTCTCTCTGTCCGTCAAGCTATAAATGACAATCCTGAGATGTCCGTGATCCAGGTCCCCTCTCTGGCCCTGTCGGACACATCCTGGTACCCTTCTTCTGCCTTGAATTCTTGACATAAGGAGGCCACCAGGTCTCTGCTGAGGATGGCCCCGTGTGGTCTGCTTGGAATGCGTGTGGTAACTGGGCTTATCAGGGACAAATGGATAATATACATATTTCCATTTTTGATTCTGTAAAGCTGCTTTTCGACAATGACCACTGTTAAAAGTGCTATATAAATAAAATTGAACTGAATTGAACTAAGGTTTTCTTCTTAAATTGCGCCACACTTTGCATACTGGACAAAGTCAGAAAATGAATGAACTACAGTTTGTTTTTTTTCATAACCATTATTACAATTTCAATTGACTACATTATTTACATTTTAGTAACTTCCTTGTTTGAATTCCATGAATACTTTACTGTGTTAAGCTTTCTGTTCCTGAAGTAAGCAGAGGAATATATCAGAAATAGACAGCAGACCATGGTACTATGGAAGAAGTGACTTTATTGATATTTTCTGCTTGCCAACCACAAAGTTGTTTTCGAAGGAATTAACTACTTTAACCACCAATACATCCACCTTATTAGTGTTCCCTACCCTTCTCACAATTAAGCAGGTAGTTACAGGGATCAAGATCAAGCCATTAGGGTGCATAAAGACAGTCGCAGAAAGAAGAAACTAATAAAAACAATTATGAACTTTAAAAACAAATGGCAATAAATAAAAAGGAAAACAAATGTTAAAAAATATTTTGTTCATTGCAGAATTTCACCAGTTTTACAAAAGATTCAAATGCTGCATCTCCAGCTCCCAGGTCTCATGATACTTTTTTTACTTTAGTAACCAGGGTTTTACTAGCTCCAAATATCTTCCTGATCGTTTGACAAGGAAATGGTCAATGGATACAATCAGTAAACCGTTAGTTGGTGCCAAATTATGCTCAGTTAGCCAACTAGTCATTTAGAATGCTTGAAGTGTCATTTGTGTGTGCATGCATGGTAAATGACATTAAATTGCTGTTCAGTAGACACAGGAGTCTGGAGGCTTTTGCCCATAATTCTTCCAATCTTAAAAGTATGCATTTTTTATTTATTTATTTTTTTTTTACCAAACATGGGCGTTGACTAGAAATATGCCTTCTGAAACAAATCTATTTTCTTTGAAACAAAATAAGGGTGCCTGAGGGTATTAACCTTCTAATCGATCAATATACACACCAGTTCCACAGGCTTATGATGAGTTATACAGGCAACAGCAAGAGACATTTTATCTAAACAAATCTGTTCCTACACAACAAAGCTTGAGAAATAACGATAAGAAAATGGAACACCTGCTTGTACTCATATAGAATTTAGTAATAATAATAAAGTACATAAAGTAAATGAAATAATTCACTCTTCATACTTTCTCATTTACAAATAACCTGCATGTACAAGAAAGCTACTGAAAGTAAAAACCAAAAGGTTTTCATAATCAGCTTTATCAGATGATTCATAAATCACATTTAAAATTCAATACATTACCATTCAAAAGATTAACTTTAAGATCATAAATGGAGCCCCATGATACAGCAGTTGCAGTAATAGACCTAGTAGCAGTGTTAAATAACTTGATTTTGTTTCTTAATGAACTTGTTATGCATTTCTGCTTCTAAAAGAGCAACTATATTATTGGTCAGTAGTGGTCACCATTCTGTGGCCCCATACAACCCCCTGATGGTCCAGATTAGATATGCATTTGCTCCAGATATTTGTAGGTGGGGTTTTCATAGCCATGGTTCTGCATCTTGTTCAGGTGACGCTCCTCAGGACTCAGCATAGGATCAACCTTAAAAAAAAAGAAAAAAAAAAGAAGTTTAAATTAAAAATTCCAATTTTATCCAATTTGCCTATTATTATGAGCCGTTGTGTTAAACCAACCTCCACAATGCCATGGCTGATGGTGCCATACTGCCTCTTCCGTAGCAGGACCAGACTGATCACAATTACAGTTGCTATAGCAACTGCGATCACCAGTAAGCCAATCAAAGTACCGTTCCCAAAGGTCAACTCCTCCCCCAGAGGGTTAAATACCTCCTGGTTTCCTCTGTGACTGAACTGTTAAAAACAAGAACAAACAATAAGCATAAAAAGCTTTTCCCTAAAAATGTAAATAACAATTAACATGTTCACAATTAGCTATGTGTACACACAGTAATCATTTTTAGTAACCTGACTGATAAAAACAAAGGTTCATGTTAACGCCTCAATCAAAATGCAGTAAACTATTATATTATATTTGGGCAAATCTGACTAAATTTCTATCCAATTTAACACTTTTAATAATCTGGACATTTAAACGTTTTATCTGATTACTGTTATTATAAAAATCAGCATGAAAGGCCTGCATATCTGCCCATACAGTAACCTAAAAGGACATGGATGGGGGGAAAAACTAAATCCAATAAAGGAGCGAATAAATGTGACTCTTTGTCACATGCTTCTGGGTCAGTTCCAAAATGCATAAAGGGCAAGTACACCGGTGCACTTTAGCCATTGTTGTGCGTGTTGTAACGTTAGCGCCGTCATCTGGCTGCAATGGAGGGGTAAAGTTGCAAAGGTATGCAATAAATTTTATTACAATTCATAAGCACAATTGTTAGTCTACAAGACGCTTCACACAGTACTTCAACTCAGCAATGGCTAAAATGCACAAACATACTTGTTTTTTTCCGTATTTTGGTGCTGGAAAACCTAACATGAAGTATGTGCCAAATGGTTGAATTTTTATTTCCCCTCCTACAGCATGTCCCTTTTTTTTCCCCCTTTTCCAGATTTTTTTTTGCGTCCCCATGTCCCATTTTTTTCTCCTCAGAATTTTTTTTCTTAAACAAATTCCTTCTAAGCCCAATATGATTCTTTTTGTCACCATCTGTATTTTTTATTTTTTTATGCATGTTTTTAAGTGCTACAAAAAAGTCTCTTAAGCAGATGCTTGAAGCAAACTCATCTCTGCAAAGTTGGCTTAATATTTGACATTCGCCATGCATTTAGCAGAAATGTTAAAATATACACAGTTATAAAAACTGTGACTTAAAACACAGACTTAAAGATTTAAAAAGTAACAAATCCCAGCTTGCAGATGATTTGGTTGTGAATTTGGTCACAAACTCTTCTTCTTGCTATTTGGTAATGAAATTTGGATGACATTTTGTTCTAAAACTGAAATTGATTACACTAGACAAAACTGTATGTTATGGAACCTCGGATTCTGCGTAACCTGGTTTGCAAGCGTTCCGCAAGACGAGCAAAATTTTTTAAATAAATTTTTATTTGAAAAATGAACGAGTCTTGATATACGAGTACCAAGTATCATCGAGTATCATGTGGCACGCATGCCTTTTTAATTTTGATGCCGATTGTCACGTGATCACAACTAAGCCAATGGTTATTCACTCTCTCTCGCTGCAAAATTGTGGGTAATCATCTCCCCTGCTCGGCTTCAGTGCACGTACGTTACTCAAGTCAATATTCGTGCGCGCATACTGTTTACTATAACACTGTGAACACGTGTGTGCGCCTAAAGCATCTTTTGTATGTTTGTGTGGGACGACTGTCTCACTTACACACACTCAATATTTTTGGGTTGTGGAACTAATCGTCGGAGTTACCATAACATACTGTACAATGCTAAACACTAAACTCTGCTCCTCACAAGCACATACTGTACATTTTGATTCCAACTATCTACTGTACAATATACCACAAATTGCAATAACATACTGTACATTGTCCGCAGACTGTTTAGTTTAGGATATACAAACATTTCGTTCAGAATCATAAAACAAAATTAATGTCTTTGCCAAATATCTTTGCCATTGTCCAAGCTGATAAAACATAATTTATGTCATGGACTATTAATAATATTAAAGCAATAATTCATGTTGATTTCTCTGTGGTTAAGGGTTTTGCTTGTGACCAGTAAGGGAGCCTACAGTACATCCCAGAGAGAATATTGGGCCCATGAGAACAGCTGTTAAATGCTTATCTATGTTAGAGCTGTTGAACTGTGGATTAAATTATTAAGTTTATGTGACCGATAGAAGATGAGCTTTGATCACATGTAGGTTACATTTCATGCATTTACAGACATGCATACACTCAAATCATGCTTTTTGTCAATGTATAATATAACTGATAAGATGATAAAGAGATAAATAAATCTGCAAAGGGTCCTTTACTTACATTTTCATTATAATGATCACTGATCGCTCATGTGTGTAAGCGTGTCTGTGTGTGTCTATTTTTCTCTTTTGTTTTACACATAAGACATAGGGCTTTCATTTCCTAATATGTACATTTAGATTTGATCAAGTGTTTAAGTGATCAGAAATATTGGAAAAAAAACATTGACACCCACTCACACAAACACCCAGCCACCTAGCTATCTACCTATCCATCCAACTGTCTGTTCATCTACCCGTCTACCTATCGAATGTCCTGCCTGGCCAAAAAGGTGGTTACCATTTCAGACAACAGATTGCCCTGCACCAAACAAGAAAACTAAGACTAAGTAGGCTCACTGGAATAGGGTTAAGAACTCACAGAAACCTGGAAAGTACATCATAAAAAAAATGTTGTTTAAAAGAAGAATAATAATGAATAGAGATCACAAACAATTGGTGAAGTTGCATTGAAAAAAAACAGGATTAGGCCTCCGAGTGGCGCAGTGGAAAAGCGCTCGCCCTATCATCCGGGGAACGCTGGTTCAAACCCCGGGTGATGCTGTTTTCCTCTCACAGCCGGAGGCACAGAGAGAGCTGATTGGCCGAGCTCTC
>JAOVVB010000033.1:9324842-9335778 GCA_028570985.1 Heterobranchus longifilis | reverse complement strand
TGCAGATAGTTTATGTTCACATACAGCTACATGACACACTGCATGAAAGATCATATTTGAAAAAGCATAATAGGGGCACTTTCAAATAATAGATCAGAGCTTCCATTTTATACATTAAACAGTTGAGGCTTAGCACATTTGTGCTGTTATTTTACAAGGTTTTAAGTGATTTTTCTTTTTTTACTGCATGAAAAGAAAGGCCGGATTTGTCACTCAAGGAGCTACATAACTAAAACCGATTAGATGCACCTGCAAATCCACTATATCAGCCTCTGTACAATGGGAGGATTCATTACTACATTTTTATACTTGAATAGAATATGATTTTCATTTTTGCTTTTCACATCACATCAGGTAGGCAGCATCACATGGCCCAAAAGTTTAAATGCATCTTGTTCATATGTTAAAGGGCACCTATTATGCATAGTTTCCATTTTGACTAATTTTTAGACATGGGTTTTCACACAGATGGGTTTCCAGCTTGCATGTACAAATAAAACAGGAGAAAATACATTTCCTGCTTTTTGTTTTTTTTTACCAGTTTTGTATTGCCCAGGGCTTGAACAAGCCAATTAGATTTCCCCCTAATATGACTTTTATATGGGAAACCGTCCCAGCTTGTTGCTTAGCTCTGCTGTTTTCTAAAAGGGAATTGTAGATTTGTGGTAGGGCAGTATTCAATTTACATAGCCACTGAAATGGTATTTTCAGAGGAGTGAAACAATACATTATTATCTTATGGTTATTTCAGCTGGAGCATTAACTTGGGGGAAACCTCTGAGAGCTGTGGTAATTTGTTACAGAAATAGAAAAATATGGAACCTTTAATATTTCCTAGTTTCCTGGTCCACTGTTATCCATCTGTAAGTCTCTGTCTTTACAATGTTTGTCACTATATTCTACTTAAGTTTCATTTGCTCCATTCCTAGACTTCATAACTTATTAACCACCAAACAGTGTCAAGTTAGGCTCATAGTAAGTGTTATTTTTGTAGGAGGAAGTCTAGGTGTCTTAGGCAGAGATAACCATCCCCCAACTCCGGTATTGGAGCCCTCACAGCAGAGAGAGTGGGGGATGACTCGGCAGCATACTTGCTCAGCTAAAAGCTAACACTAAGGCTGGCCCACCGGAGCACACCTCCTCTGTAACCTCAGGTTATCTGCTATGTCCAGTCTTTAAGCCAGCATAGGTTTTACAAGGTAATAGGACATGATGAAGCTAATGATTTGTCAGTCAAAGTTTAGTAAGAGTAACTTTGTAAAGCTGTTTAAATTAGTGAAGGTGTGAAGGGGCGACATAGCTTACAGCAGGTTATGGTCGCTGAACCGCTGGGGGTCCAGGTGTTGTTTGGAAAACAGTTTGGGCTTTATAGATAATTGGAGTACCTTTGTGGGTAGAGCTGGCCTGTTAGGGCAAGACGTTGTCCATCCCACTCCCAGGATGGTGCTGCTCTCATTTCTTGCAGTATAGCTCATCGTTTTAGAACAGGCCTAGTTGATCGGTGACAAACCAGAGCCCACGGCAAGAAGCAGACAACCGAGCTAACCCGATCGTCTGCTAGATGCACAGAGTCGTCACTTAGGTTCCACCAGATTGAGACTGTGTCTGTTCAATGAACAAAGAAAAATGTAGAATAACTCAAAGTCTGTTTTAATAATCGAATCAATATAAAATTAGACCACAGTCAATACACTGCCATTACCCCTGTCCTAACTGACTTCCAACTTCAACTCAATGCTGATGGCCCAGCCTGAGACTTAAATTGAAGACTCTGGAACAACGGTAAAAGGCCATGTGGTCCGATGAGTTTAGATTCGCCCTATGCCAGAGTGCATCAGGGTAAGAAAGGAAGCATGAAATGATGCACCATGCATCATGGATCATGCATTGTGTGCGCTGTACAAGCCTGTGGAGGCAGTGTTATGATCTGGGGTTGCTTCAGTCGGTCAGGTTGAGGCTTAGTAACATTATGTGGCAATAAAATGAAGTCAGCTTATGACCTGAATGTACTGAATGACCAGGTTAGTAAATCTATTGAATTTTCTTCCCTGATAGCACAGGCCTATTCCAGGACTCTGGAAATGTAAAAGAGTGGTTCTGGGAGCATTTTCATACATGAACTAGCCGCCACATTGTGTGCTGTAATTAAATCTGGTGACTGAATGAAATAATGATTTATTTTTTTTGTATTTAGAATGTACAATACTGCACTTCAACCTTACTGAGATCCTTTTCTGGATAAGGTGTTAGACTACTTTCCATCAAACTTTGGAACAGTTTGCTTATGGCGAGAGTGTAACCTAAACCTGATTCAAAACAACTTAATGGTATTCTACAAGTTTGATCTAAGCACCTTACACAGCCAGGTGCGTGTGCTTTGCATGCTTCACACTTCTTCGGGTTAACCAGTTTGAAAGTCAGCATGACATTGTGCCTTGTAGTGATGCATATCGGTTAACTTGGATTTTTCTTAGTGTGGGGAAAAAGCAGACCAAGTGTACAAACTGATCCCCTGTTTCAGACTCCTGCAAACATATTACAGTTTGAAAATGAAGAATACATAGAAAATTTAGAATATAGGATGTTGTTTGATCATGGCTGAAATGTAGCTATTTGGGATATGCTAATAATAATAATAATAATAATAGAAGGCACTGTATTCAGTCTTTAAGCTTAACTTTGATTTTTGGATGAAATGTGACTCAAAAATCACACTATGTTTTGTTTTATAAATTGAACATTTTTTATAATGCAGCAATAAGAGTATTTTAAATTAGCATGTGACTTTCTGTATGGGTCTTTGCAGGAGCCATGATGGCTCCAGGGGTTTCTGACAAAATAGGGAGTATTCATAACCTTTTTGATGCAAAGCAAGGTACTGTACTTAAACACAGAAAATATGATTTGTCTGGAATGTAACCAGAAGAAGAAGAAAAAAATTTTGTTCTAGCTTTTTTTTTTTTTTTTGCTATAGCAGTCAGTAGTGGCAGTGGGGCAGTGAGTGTATGTGTGCCCAGCGATGGATTGGCACCCTGTCCAGGGTGTACCCCGCCTCATGCCCTATATCTCGTGGGATAGGCTCCAGGCCCCCCCCTCAACCTTAAATACAGTATAAAGCAGTATAGACGATGAGTGAGATATTGTGTCCTTAGATTATAAATTTTAAATTACTGTATGTTCATTTTGTAAAAATACACAAAACCTAGGAAAACGGTAATTTTGCTGTGGTCTCATTTTTCCAGAGTATATATACACAGATAAGTCATAACACTGTATAGCAATTATATCTAACTGGTGACAGAATCATGGGCACTCAAGACTTCTCTACACCCCTGGGGAGCAAAGACCAGCCGACCTCACCCAAAACCACAGAAAAGTCAATGTTCCATTATCTGGCACAAAAAGTAAACACTGGCCATGACAGAAAGTTATCGAGCATCCATAGGATCTGCCAGACAAACAAGCCTATTCTATGGTGGGCCCACCCTGCAATCCACATGATCCAAAGTATCTGCCGTAGCACAGTAATTTCCTAGTCTGCAATGCATTTAGTGGTATTTTTGGCACTGTGGGTGGGTCCTGCTGGAAAAGGAAATCAGCAGCTCCGTAAAGCTCGTCAGGAGATGGAAGCATGAAGTGCTCTAAAGCTTCATGGTAGATGGCTGTGTTGACTTTGGACTTGAAAAACAGTGGACCAACACCATCTAAAGACATGGCACCCCAAATCATCACTGACCATGGAAATTTCACACTGGACTTCAATCAATTTTAATTTCTGTGCCTCTCCACTATTTCTTCAGACTCTGGGCCCTTAATTTCCAAAGGAAATGCAAAACTAATTTTGTCTGAAAAGAGAAATTAGACAACTGAGCAAAAGTCCAATTCTTTTTCTCCTTGGGCCAGGTAAGATGATTTTAGTCTTGTCTCTGGTTCAGGAGAGGCTTGATTCTAGGAACATAACGGTTGTAACCTATTGCCTGAAGATGCCTGTGTCTGGTGGACCTTGATACACTTCATACAGCCAGCCCTTTTAGTGATGACCCTCCTTGTAAAGGGTTTTGGTCAGCATCTGGGCAACTGTAAAGTCTGCAGCCTTCTCCATGCGTGTACTGCAGTAGACCGAGAAGTTTATTCGGAGAACATGAGAGAGCGGTGTGGGATTTATTTGGGGGAAAATCCCTACTCCACCTGGTGGATATACACAGCATTACTACTGGCTTCCCATCATGGTGCTTACAGGCATTAAAGCTGCATTCACTGTTTCACTGTGTTTGGGAATCAGCCCAGGTTGCATCATGGACCAGCTGGCAATTGAAAATGGCTGTATCTGTAGCAAAACAAACAACTGCCAAACAAAAATGCCATCAAGGAGAAGATAACAAGGTCAACATAGCATCAACAAAACGGGGACATAATAAAGAAAAAAAAAACATTCTCAGAAAAATAAAGTAGAAATAAATGAGAGGAGGTGATCTCCACTTTTTAACTTCAGCTGTGGCTTCCAAGCAGATAGCTCCATAATGTATTTATGCGACCTGATAGGTGGGAAAGGGCATTTATCATTGCCTTAAGACAATAGTTTTCATCTTGTCTAGAAAGGGAAGATGTAGCTACAAGCTTTCATTTAAATCGGGCAAGAGTCACACCTATTTACATTTGTTTAATCAGTTTATTTTTGGCGCCAATCAACTATCAAGTATGCCTCCTATTTGGCTGGAATGAAACTCAGCACACACACACAACGTAGGACATATAAAGATCTAAATCCCATTTTAAGAAGAAAAAAAAAGAAGGATGTTTCATTTATTAATATACAAGTTTAAAACACTCGTCTTCTGCACAGTAAGTAGATTTTAAGAAAAACATTGATATTGTACAACATGAAGTAATCAAAAATAATGATAAAAAAACAAAACACATAAAACTGGTCAATGGGCAAGCAAATTTCTTAAAATGACCTAAAAATGGCATAGTAATGCAACATTTAAAGGATGACAGACCAGTATGCTCCAGTTACAAATCACCCAACCAAACCCCTTCCAAAAAAAGAACAAAAAGAACAAGAAACAGTCACATTTTACTGTATATTCTGTGTATTTAGGTATCCCAGAGTGTTAGAAATAAGAAAATATCCTATAAAATAATCAGACCTACAGTATAAACAGCTAATATTTATAAAACACACATTAAATAGTATTGTTTTCAAAGTAATTTCTTATTACGAAACGTTTAAAAAGTAGAACCTTTTAATCTATTTACAGTAAAAATACAGCCTGGTATTTCATATAGCATATATATCTAAACCAGTTCTCTATGCTGACTAATATTTCAATCATTCCAAGAAACTCATTTGCATTTTGGCAGCAGACATAATTTAAAATAAAAAGCCAAAAGACTGCTAAATAGACACAGGCTCATGATGATGTGGGTCAAATACAACACTGACCTATGTTTAGAGACAGTCTCATCAAACATCTTTTAACAGCTCGTTTGTACTTGTCCCTATTTGTCCTCATAAACAGAATGAATTACATTATATATTAGACAGGATTCACTTAAGTCCTGGTAACTCTGTGTTCCAAAAAACCCATATTTTTTTCTCTACAATTATACTCCTGTTTGTTCTTTAATCCAGGTACGGAATTTGGGGACTGTGGTGTAAATTCCAGGTTTGTTTCTTCGGGCACACCCATCACCCCAGCTCACCACACCTGCCAGGAATGTTCGCCCAGCTGAATTAGAGCTGGTCATAGGGCCGCCTGAATCACCCTGGGAGAGGGAACATACATGTATATATTATTTATATACACAAATTCACACACACACGTACGTCAAAAACATCATGAACATAAAATGTCAAAAACGTCATGAAACGTTTGTAGTTGTGACAAGCCATGTGGAACTGCAAACGGGATTTGTTATGGCTTTCTTTCAGATGATGAAGTGAACAGTGCTCCGTGAAGATGTTCTGAAGACAATTGGTTAACTTGATTTTAGGTAGGGGTAAAGAGGGCTGAATACAAATGTACACCACACTTTTCAGATTTTTATTTGTAAAAAAAAAAAAAAAAAAAAAAAAACTCTCTCCTCTAATCTCTCTGACTCTAATCCTAAAAAAGCCTTGATTTTGTTTAAGTGAAAGAACTGAGGTTTGACTGAAGCCAACGGATAAATCACACTAAATATTGATTTGATTTAGATTTTTCTTTTGTTCACTTACTTTGTAATTTGTAAATTGATAAAAATAAACAAATAAAATGTATATTTTTGAAAATAGTCTTAGTTTATAGTATACACATGCATTTATATAACATTTTCACCGTGTCATTATTTATTTAACAGAAATTAAACCAAAAAATAAAATAAAAAATGTGGACAAAACTGGACATCCCCTTACAGCTTCCACAGAATATAAAAGGGGTAAGCTGGAGCCATTTGCTGCCAATCATCAGCCCTCTAAGTGATGATCAGCAGCTGTGGTCTGGAGCATTCACGTGTGTTAACATGACGGCAAAAGGGAAAGACATAAGCAATGGCCTTAAAAAAGCAAATCTTGCTGCACATCCCTCTGGAATGGGTTGTAAAATCCTTTTTTTTTTTTTAAACCAAAGTCAGACCATACAACGCTCAAAAAAAAAAAAAAAAAAAAAAAGCAAAATGTTACATCTCATATCCAACAGGCCTCACTGAGCATGTTAAATATTAAATTCCATGACATCACACTTGGAAGAAGATTGAACACATACTGTTTGCTTGAAAGGTTTGCCAGGAGAAAGAAACATGGAAGCAAAACTGAGGTCCGTAAAACTGCACCTAAACAATGCACAAGGAGTCTGAAACCATGTACTATGGTCAAATGAGACCAAAGTGGAGTTGTTTAGTCTAAATTCCCAGCGAAATGTTTGGAGAAAACCAAACAACATTTCAGCAGAAACACTGTTAAACCACTGTTAAGCGTGATGGTGGAGTCAATCATGAACTCCGCCGTATACCAAGTATACTAAAGAAAATATGAGCTGATCTGTTTGACCACTTAAAAATAGGGTCATGCAACGCAACATAATGATCCAAAGCACACCAGTAAATCTATTAGAATCGCTGAAAAAGAAAAGAATCAGGGTTTGGAATGGTCTAGTCAAAGTACTTCAACCCAATTGAAATGCTGGGGTGAGACCTTATGAGAGCTGTGCATAAGCAAATTCCTAAATACCTCGATAAACTGAAGCAATGTTGTAAAGAAGAATGAACCAAAATTCCTCCACAATAATCATAGAGACTGATGAAGTCATACAGGAAACAATTATTTTAAGTTATTGCCGGTAAAGGTGGATCGATAAGCTATTTAATCATGGGGGGGTACTTAGTATCGTCCACGTATTCTTTCACTTAATAATGACATGGTGAAAAAGTTTGCTGATGTTGTGTTTGTCTAAACTTGAGACGCGAAAACTTTACAATTAAAAGGGGGGGTATTAACTTTTAAACATGACTGTAAAGACAGACAGACAGACATGCATTTAGAAATGGACATTCAATTGAGAGAGAAAAAAAGGACACTATACCTGACAGGCATCCACCCCTCCTGTTAGAACCCCAGCACATGTCATGCGCGAAGTGATCTGCCCATTCATCAGTGAATCACATACTGTGCTGTTAATGATTCGGACTTCTGCTTTCTGCAGTACTGTTGCACCAGCGCCTGTATATACACACACACACACACACACACACACACACTTACTTTAATATTTATTACACTTAAATTATCAAGTCCTAGCAAATATCTGATTTGCTCACAGCCTTTGTGATGTAACCAAGTGCTTGAGCTGACTAAGTTCACCGATTACAGCGAGTAATTAACAAGTCACATCATGGGCATTAAACTCAAAAACCCACCTCCTTCTCTGGTGGCCCCCCAGCCAGTGATGGTCACCGATTTGCCCACGGGGAAGTTGTAAGAGGGAGATGGTAAACAGATGGGCCGGATGGTGTCTCTAAAAGCGACGGGGCTGTCCAGTTCCATGAGAGCCATGTCATTATCAAAGGTATATTCATTGTAACTAGGGTGAGGAATTATTCTCTTTAGGTTACGCTTTTCTGCTTTATCCATCTGCTTTTGTGTATGGAGACCCAGATACACCTCCCATGAGCCTGGCTGAGAGAGCCTGTCCACAAAAACAAATACACAGTTTTTGTACTGCTTAGGACATATTTAAAATTTTACTTTGTCCATATAAAAACCCTTTTGTACATAATCCTATTTATAAATAGAGGAAAAAAATAATATAGACAAACAATTTCTGGTAAGCTATATACTACCTGTAAGCCATTATCTCTATTTTGAACTAATCGCCCTGGTAGATATGAAGAAGAAAATCAGCAATATTTACCTAACTTTTGGTTCATCTTGAACACAATGAGCAGCAGTGACTAGCCAGTTTTCACTGATGAGTGATGCTCCACACACATGAATAGAGTTTTTGATATGAAGGCTGACCTGCCAAGGAAACTCTCCCTCCATTGCATCCAGCCCTCCCACAATACGGGAGGTCTTGAAAGGATGCAATCCACATACTAGAATAGAGGCAAATAAGTATTAATAAAGACATAAACCTCAGTCTTCAACACAAAAGAATCCAAAGTCAGGGTAAGTGTATTATGCAAGACCTTAATAATTAATGATACCACCATGTGGCAACAAGGGCACGGTTGAGCATTGGCCATGAACGAGGAAAGAAGGCAGGTTGAACATGCAGGCACAACAAGTTCTCCCAAATGGACTTATGCAACAGAAACAAGAAAACCTAAAGCTCCAGTAAAAGTTACCCGTCTCAAACAACCTCTACTAAATGTGCTATGCTACTAGTTGATTCTTAATTGAACAATTTGATATCTAAGAACACCAGAAAATCTGCCAAAATATCATTGAATATCTTTCATGTGGGGCCACGTGGGGCCAGCAAACTCTGGTGTAGGCCCACCATTAATTCTTGAATGATGCTGATGTAGGAAAGTGCCATTTTAAAAGTATCCTAGATATGGGCAAATCACCTTGCTATCATGATTATCATGATGATTAATCAATTACATAATTTCTAACGATTTAAAAGGAAACTAAAACTAACTGAGGCAACACTCAAAAATCAACTGTTCAATCGAAATCACCCCAAGGTGATTCATGGGCATAAAAGGATGAATTGGACGAAGCTAATGATCAAATATTATATACAAAATCCCAAATAATAAATATTTATTAATAAAGAATTTATTAAAAAGATCAAATATAATGTATTTCTTTTTTTACCACCACAATCCTCATCAGACCCATCGGTGCAGTCATTCTGCCCATCACATTCTGGGTTCTCCTTAGTGACACATTGGCCGTTCTTGCACTGGAAATTAGTTTCCTGACACACAGCGCCTGAAAGAGTAAAAAGGGCCAAAAATGAATACCATGGCAACAGCACTATACTAATAGAATTAAATGGCATCATGGATAATCTTTACAACAAGTAATCTTAAACAACAAGCATTACTATATTGCTATATTGCTAGTGCATACCAAATTTTGTGTTTTCCTATAACTTACTTTTTCCACAGTCTGCTTCATCTGAACTATCATCACAGTCTTTTCTCCCATCACATCTTTGTTTCTGTAGGATACAGCGACCATTTCCACAGGCAAACTCTCCTTCTTTACAGGTAGCTGAGGCAGAGAGAGATGACAAAATATTTTATACAAAGACAAAATTACAATACAGAAAAACTGTGAGTAGAGATTACAATTCTTACCACAATTCATTTCATCAGTTTTGTCTCCACAGTCATCAACGCCATCACATTTCCAGAACAATGGCTTACACAGACCATTCTTACAGCTGATCATGTTAGCGTCGCACTCTGTACGAATAAAAATGAACAGTAAAAAAGTATTCACACATTATATTTACTTATGCAAGTAGTAAATATGTAGTAATAATAAACTAAAAAAAAAAATTTAATGGCTGAATGATTAGAGCGACTAAGTGGAACTGCCTTTTCTCCTAAGGTTAAGGAAGTTTAACTGGTAGCGATCAACTTTCCAGGCAAAGAGCTTATAACTCTTATAATGCATAGAGTTAGTTTAAAAATATGTTGCATTTCTCTATATTCAGACCAAATACTAAAACTGGACCAGGAGGGAGTATTGCTGCATCTGCCTTATATGAAAATGTGTTAATAAATGTGTAATAGATAATTTTGATTAACAGAAAACCTGACAACCAAATACATTTGTGCATTCCAAGTAAGTGTCTTGGGAGTACGTACGGCAATTCTTCTCATCACTACTGTCTCCACAGTCGTTCCAGCCATCACAGCACAGGGTAGGACTGACACAGCGTTTGTTGTTGCATAAGAACTTATCAGGACATGCTGAGGGCACAAGATGGAGCAAGAAGCATTAATACTAATGTAACTGCTTTTGGCACTTGAAGGTGTTGAGTAGATATGTACAGGCGCATCGCAATAAATTAGAATATCAAAAAGTTGATTTATTAGTAATTCAATTCAAAAACTGAAACACACATTATATAGAACCATTACAATACGGACTGATATTTTTTAATTGCTTATTTGATTTTAATGATTATGGCTTACAGCTAATCAAAACCCAAAATTCAGTATCTCAGAAAATCAGAATATTACTTTAGACAGTTTTTAAAGACAGAAATGTTGGACTACTGAAAAGTATGAACATGTACACTGTGTTCCAAATTATTATGCAAATTGGATGTAAGTGTCAAACATTAAATGATTGGTTTTTAAATTAAACTCATGGATGGTGTTGTGTCTCGGGGCTCTTTGGATCACTGAAATGTATCTCAGACACGTGTGATAATTAGTTTGCCAGATAAACCCAATTAAAGGAAAAGTACTGAAGAAGGTTGTTCCACAT
>JAOVVB010000033.1:9270447-9287787 GCA_028570985.1 Heterobranchus longifilis | reverse complement strand
TAGTCTTCTGGCTTTAACACTCACACATTGACATTTGATATGCCTTACAGGCAGCCTTGGTCTCATGAACAAATTAAAAATAAAGACGATTTTCCAGAAGTAAAATCAATTCGAACCATTCAAGTGAGGGTGACTTTATGATTAAATTTGTAATCATTCATTTAAAGCTATAAAATATACTGTTTTTCTTTTATACTTTGGGCAATCATTAAAAAAAAAATAAAGAAAGAAAAGAAACAAGTGAGTTAACCAGTGCTTTTACTGTATTCATTTGTAATGATTCACAGCCTGGTAAAAAACAAAAAACAAAAAAAAAACCCATATATTCTAATATTTGAAAATGATTCCTCATGCTCTGAGAGCCACTCTATTATAATCTTAGTCCTGGAATATGTATGTGCCTTTAGGGAAGAAAATTTTCATTAACAGAATTACCTGGTCATTTAATGCATTCAGGTAGTCAGCTGACATTTTATTGCTATAAAAGGCTGCTGAGCATGGGTATTAAGCAACCCCAGTTCATGATACTGCCTCCAGATGCTTGTACAGTGGCAACTATGCATGATAGGTGCATGACTTTATGCGCTTCCTTTCTTACCCTTATGTGCCCATCACTCATTAAACCACAAGACCCTTTTCCATTGCTTCAAAGTCTGATGTTTATGCTCTCTAGCACATTGAAGCCTTTTTGCCTGATGTCTACACAGCTGTTTAGTCCCAATCCTATGAGTTCTTATCACATTGTTTGTTAAAATGCTTTTACTCAAATTAATAAATAATTTCTACTGTCGAGGTTGTATGATACTTTAATCTCTATTTAAAGATATTTTTCGCCAACCATATTGACAGTTCATCACTATTCTGGCAGATTTTATTAATATCATGGGAGATGCTTAAACCAATTCAGGTTTTGTTTTTGCAGTTGATGCAGGCCAAAAAAATGTTTCCCCTGTTTTTTCCCCCTCTTTATGTGTGTATATGGCAGTATGTGAGTTAGTGGTTATCACTGTCATCTTGCACCTTCAGGGTCCAGGAAAGGTAGATAGTAGATTTTTCTATTTGTTCTGCAGCAATGTGAGGTAACCACTTGAATAAAATGACAGTAATTTGTTTATTATAACAGTGTTTCCAGTGGCATTGTGACTTAGTGGTTAGCATTGTTGCCTTGCACCTCCAGGTTCGGGGTTCGATTCCTGCCCCATGTCTCTGTGGTGTTTGCATGTTTCCCTGTGCCTGGTCGGTTTCCTCCCACAGTTCAAAGACAGGCTAATTGGCGGTCCCAAATTGCCCACGGTTGTAAAACTGGGAATAAGTACAATGTCACCACTGGCCTCTACGGTCCATAGTTAGACTACAGACGCTCGCAGACAAATGGATGGAATGTATGTGTGTGTGTGTGTGTGTGTTTGTGTGTGTATGTGCGTGCGCGCGCCTATGTGAGCGCGCGCGTGGTGGTGGGGCTGTGAACTAAACATCTGTGAAATAAACATGTATGCGTAATGAGTCAAAGTGTATAAAATTGTGCAATCGCATTCAATTGCACCGTGAAAAACTTGGAAATAGGTTCAATTATATGACACAAACCCATCCGTCATATGAACTGCATTTACTACCGTTAAGAAGTTTTACAAAATTCGATTTGATCGAAATCTTTTTTTTATATTGTACAACTTTAATAAGCGTTAAAATGTCAACATAAATGCTTGATCCATAATCACTAAAGTCAATCATTAACGTAGCAATCAGGCAAATGCACCGGGCACCTTTTTCCTGTTTCTGTGCTCTGTGATTGGGTCCTGAGGCGGAGCCCGTGCAGGGCTGTTCTGGAGACCCCGCGCTGCTTGTACCTCTATCATCTCGGGTGAGTTTGTTACAATATAGCAATTTCTCTATAAATCTGAATAACTGCTGTGAAGCTGCAGCGTTTGCAGTCTGCACGTGAGTCACAAACTTCACCTGTACCATGTTCATAGAGCCGAGTTCCTGCATGAGTCGGCGAATAGATTATTTTACAACGAATTCCCAAGCATACCCTCTGGTCCAAGACTATTCCAACATAAACTCATATTTAGCAAGGATAAAGATACTAGGCTACGCAGTTGCTTATAATGGTAGATAAACACATGATGTACATTGCTCATGATCCGTGTTTCCGTCAAATGCTGATGTAAAACATATACCGTAGAACGAAATGCAGTTAGTGTAAGGTTTATTTGTACTGCGCCTAAAGCAGTTAACGCAAATTTAGTGCTAGTCAGCTAGCTCGCTTCAGCTAAGTGAAATTACAGAAAACGATCTGTGTGTCTTGTTAGCAAGGATGAAAATAAACGATCGAAGCGATTAGACAAGATCCTTTAAATGGCTACAGACGGAAGGAATTAGATTTTGCACCAGGCGGTATTTTGGAACAAGTTGGAGTTGTACAAAGCTAAGTACAACCGCCGTATCCTAGAGGTCCAGAGTCTCCATTCAACTCCTGCTTTACCCTTTCCTCAGTGCGGGATGCTGTTTTATGCGGGAAAGCGATCACATCTGTGCTGTGCGGTGGACAGAACCGGTCCGATAGGCTGCTGTCTGCAGCTTTTTCCTGAACTAACGCGCTGGGGTCTCCGCCTACCTCATCTTCTTATTGTAGTTTTGATCGATTGCGTTTAAAGATCTCAGAAGTGATGTGGGGTCGAAACAGGTTGCTGCAGTTCACCCCAAACTCACTCACTCACTCACTCACTCAGTCTGTTAGAACGAACTCGTTTATTTACACTGTGTGTTTGTGTTTGTGCGCGCGCGGCAGATTTTTTTTTTCTGTACAAATGGGTGATGTTTCCATTTGTTTTGAGGGATTGCGAAACACCCCCAACCTCCGTGTAAACTTCAGTCTTGTTATCAGAATACATGGCCTCTTCTTCCTTTTCTTCGACGACTTATTATTATTTTTGTTGTTGTTGATATAACGTAAATTGTACCTAAAAGAAAAGCATTCTTGTCCTGATGAAATGTTTACTTTTATGTAGGTAGAAGTTACTTTTAGTAAGCGTAGATTTGTAATTTTGTTAAACCAGGATCATTTCAAGATCTATATCTTATTTGGAAACATATATTTTTGAGGAAAAAAAACATGTAAATACAGTGCATAAAGCACATAATTTGTTACATACACGTGTGTGTGTGTGTGTGTGTGTGAGAGAGAGAGAGTGAGAGTCTATATAACTTTTTATTCATGTTGAAAAATGTGACTGGGCTCTTTATAAACCTTTTTCTATATTTATTCATTTTTCAGTTGTCATGGATGATGAAGATGGCAGGTGCTTGCTAGATGTAATTTGGTAAGTGTGTGCTTTCATAGCAAAACAAGTTTAAGAATGTATCTATGTCTGCTACATTATTGTGAAGTCTACCTAGCTGTTTGTCTGCATGTCTTTCCTTCTGTCTATCTGTCTGTGTATCTATCTATCTATCTATCTGTATATCCGTTGGCCTTCTGTCTAACTATCTAGCTATTTACAGTTGTGGTCATGCACTCGTCAGAGTGATTGCACAACATACATCTTTAACAGACAAAAAACACTAAGAATTTGGTGCCCAAGCTTTAGTTTTAACTGGTTGCATGTTCAAAATTATACATACAGGGTCAGAAAATGTAAATGCAGGACATGTGTGGATATGTGGACATGCAGGATATGTGGTTAAATATCCATTAGTAAGTTTCTTCCTAAGAAGAAAAGACTATCAGTAGGCTTTTGGCAAACTTATGGTTTGGTATTTGAGCACCCTATTTAGCAGAGTATAGTTTTCAGTTGAGTTAGATGTTCTCCTGGTTAGTCATGGTTCAGAAATGGTTGATAGGTTTGAGGCTCCAAAAACTGAATTAGCCTGCTTTATCCTTTTCATCACCAACTTTGATACATCTTTGTAATCATTGCCCTGATACAACACTTAATTTTGTTTGAGTTTTGTTTTTCAACCATCTAGCTGATGATTTGAGGTTAGGCTAAATAATTGATCTGAAAAGGTAGTAAAACTGTATAATTTGTCCATCGAGGAACAGATTTTTTTTTTCCTGTAAGTTTATTAATGATAAGGACAACTCTGAATATTTTATTTTTATCATGTACCTGCACAACCCACAATATTTTCTCAAAAGATCACCTGAACATGCCCGACCTGATGCTATGGTTCTGTGTCCCGCAGACTGGGGGTTGACGCGTGCATTATCTCTAGCATATATGTAGCTTTTTAAATGATCTAATTTGATTTAGAAATTAATTTGACTGGTTGTCCTTGTTTTGCAGTGACCCACAAGCTCTCAATGACTTTCTTCATGGATCAGAAACGCAGGTGAGTGTTCATTTATAACAGTAAGTAGTTATCTGGGTCGGATTCCAAAACCAAGCAATCAAGGATGTTTTATTGGTTGCACTATTTTGTCAGTTTAAATCGAACTTCCAGGCTAACACTAGCATTGTTTGACACTTTGGGAAAGTGATTCAAGCCTGGAATAACCCAACTGTAGGAACTAAACCAACTATGCCTTGTACTTATGGTTACACGTTCCAAATCCGTCGTTAAACCGGTCGTGAACAGCAAACTGAGTCAAATGGGAGTTTTGCAGAAATACTATTAAATAGGTTGGTCTAAAAAACAAACAAAAAAAATAAAAATAATTGTTCTGCTATCCAAAATGTTCTAAATTTGCGATTTATACTTATTTATTTAAAATGTGAACTTGTAAATGAATTTTAAATCATATTTATAGTCAGTGATTTCTGCATGCACTAGTTTGTTACTTTTACACATTGCTGTATTTCTGATTAATTGGTTGTCAACATCGTATTCAGCCGTCTGATCCAGTGTTTTTTTTTTTTCATTAAATGAATTGAACCCAAAAGTCTCATTAATGCTCTGATTAAGCAAATAGATTAATAGGTGTGAAAACGTCATAAAACGTAGCTTTCAAAAGGTCACACAAGCTCTCAAAAAGTGTGTTGAACACATTAGCTTAAATTTTCCCTTCCACTCCAGCTCCTCTGTTTCTTTATCTTCTTAAAATGAGTGTGCACGAGATTTCACCCTTATTTTTCTCTTTTGTTAATTCACAATATTGACATACTAATCTAATGTTTCCTTTCATTTGCATCCTGCTTTCCTTTCCTTTTAACTGTCTTGTTGCTAACTTACGGCTGTACGTATTGTGCTTTGGTGGGTCTGGACACTATCCTCACTATGCTTCTCCTCTGCTTTTCTACTTTGGCATCTTTGTCCTTCTGCATTTTCTACCTGTCCCTTCGTGCCCTTGTCTGTGGTGTGGTGGTTTGTCCTATTCTGGGTATGCCTGTCTGTAGCTGGATACTGACGACCTTTTGGATGGCTCAAGTGACCCGTCCAGCTCATTCTTCTCCAGCACTGGGGTAAGTATATATTTCCCTCTTTTTTTCCCACCTTTTCTGTGTATGTTCCTTTACGTAGCATGCCGTCTCCAGCCCCGCCCATCAGATCAGTTTCGAACACGCAAGCAACCATCAATGGTGAACCAATATGGCTAACTAGGCTACTGGAGGCATACCATCTTATAGCCATCCATACCTTTTATTCCCTTTTCCCTTAATAATGTGATCTAGTGTATGCATGTAAAAAATTGCTTTTTTTGTCTCTTCTAGGAACATGTTCCTGAAGTCCAACCACCGGCTCAATTGTCGACAAATGAGCCATCTGGGCTTCCTCGGGTCAGTGTTGATTTGGACTTCTTAGAAGATGACGATATCCTTGGTGCCTCACCAGAAGAAGGAGATAGTGAAAGCAATGGAGTTGGGTCAAATCATGAACCTTGTGATATTCTGCAGCAGAGTCTGGCAGAAGCCAATATCACAGAGCAGAGCCTTCAAGCAGAGGCTGAGCTTGACCTCAGCTCATTTGGGCTCACTAGTCTGACACAGGTGGTCCAACCACTGCCTGAGGCTAGTATGCCTGGGGTGGGCATTGCAGGAACTACACAAATCTTTCCTGGCCAGGGCACCACTACCACATCTTCCAGTACAACCACCGACATGCTTGGCTCCGTTCTGGCACACCAAGGTATGCAGCTTCAACCCCAGGTCATGAACAAAGCCATTAACGTCCAGCCATTCATGCAGCAAGTTGGACTTGGAAACGTGACCCTTCAACCCATTTCAAGTCTTCAGACCCTACAAAATGGAAGCCAGTCGGGACATCTGGGCATTGGACAGATTCAAGTTGTGGGCCAATCCGCTGTAATGACTATCAATTCATCAGGGCAGCACATCCTGACCAAAACCATGGGCAGCTATCCTCTACAGCAGCCTGCACTTGATGCCACGAGTACTGGGGCTCAGGCTGGTCTTGGAGGTTCTGTGCTTAGCTCTGGAGGCGGACTGTTGATTCAGGGAGGCAAGGCCACTCTAGCATCTCCAGCATTGAATGGCCCGGCTATTTGCGTCAGCAGCACTAACACCATCAGCAGTGGTACAACAATGGCTGCACCTAGTGGTATAGTGGGATTTGCTCGTGGTCCTTTAAATACAGGGACTCAGCCTCAGACTCAAAACCAAGTCATGCAGAATGTCATTATCCAGAGGACACCAACTCCAATACAGCCCAAACCTCCTCAAGGGAGTTCCATCCAGCCCAAATCCTTCAAACAGCAGCAGCAACTACAGGCCACACATACATTGCAAAATGATGCCAGTAAAGCTCTTGGGGTGCAGCAAGTTCCAGTATCTGCAGCTCAGAACGTAGCCTTCCTCACTGGAAAGCCAAGTTCAAATGTAGTACTGAGTACACAGGCCACCACACAGGCGACGCAATTCTCACAAGCCCTGTTTAAGCAACATAGCAATCCTACATCGGGCAAACCTCTTAGTGTTCACCTGCTCAATCAGCAAGGCAGCATTGTCATTCCTTCCCAGGCTGTTTTACAAGGGCAGAATCATCAGTTCCTCCTGCCTCAGCTTCAGACTGGAGGTCAAATCCTGGCCCAGCAAACCGGAGGACACATTATTACCAGTTCCGGGCCGGGTGGACAAATTATTGCTGCCAATCAAATCTTGGCAACCAATCAAAATATCAATCTAGGACAGGTATTAACCCCTCAAAGTCATCCTGGTGCTGCCCATATTCTTTCTGGACCAATACAGCTTCAACCTGGTCAGATGGGACACCCCGCCCTGTTCCAGATGCCCGTTTCCCTAGCCCAGACGCAGAATCAGGCTCATTCAGTTACAGGACATGTTCAAACTGTTATACAAGGCATGCCTATACAGAGTTCCTTGTCGATAGAGGGGCTCAGCCCAGCTGTCAGTTTGCAGCCGACTCTTCAGCAGCAGGTTGGCGGTGTTACCGGCAACAGCAGCAGTGGAGTAGCAGCCATTTCACAGTGCCAACCGAGTGAGAGCATAACTGAACTGGGTACCTCCACTGAGCAACCAGCCCAAACCCAGCCCCAACCCTCTATCCTTACTGTCCAGACAGGTCCTTCAGTTTCAGCCACTATGCTGATTCCCTCCTCTACATCTCCATCTTCTACAGTAACTACATCTACAACTTCACTCAGCACAATGGGCTTGGTCTCCCAGGTCCAGCACAGTCCAGGAAAGGTGTTGTTCACTCCTCCAAGCTCCAGCATTATCCTTAGCCAGGAGCCCGTGCAGATGTTCCTGCAGCAGGTTGGTGCGCTGTTGATTTATTGTTCTTCATGCTGTATTTAAAATATCTGCATAATCTAACAAAGCAGTAATATCCATAATGGATACCAGGGCCATGTCCACTGGTCAGATTTAATGCACAATGTAGCATCCATGCAGACATGCAAATCTACTTTCTAAAATTTATGTATGTCTGGTATGTCAAAGGTTTTTTTTTTTTTTTTTCAATGTAGAAACCCCGCTAAACTTTTCCCTAGTTTGGATTAATGTTTTACCTTTCCGTTCCTGACCTGATAAATGTGCTCATGTCAGGATCATCAGCACCAAGCAGGGAAAGACCCACCTGCCTCTGTGGGTGTGCCTGCGTCTGTTATCGTCAGCGGGGGCAGCTCTGGTTCCGCCCCTACAGCCCATGATGGCCCATTAACTGAAACTCGCCCAGGGGAGAATGCGAGCCCTTCCCTTGGCTCTGCTGACATGGCAGCATTGGTTAACAAGGTAGATGAGCTTGTGCTCCGCACTAAGCCCCACCCACTTGTTGCTGGCACTGCTGCACATAGAGCTGAACAGTTACGGACCTTTTTTAATGGCCTTGGTTCAGGAAGTAAATTTTCTATTCATGTTCTTTGCAGACGTCATAAAATAGAGTTTATCCAACTAGCTATTATCTTATGGCATTTTACATCCAGTGTAACATCATAACTGGAAAACATTCAATAGTGTTAGACTGTTGCTAAATTAGATAGCGCAAGGTTACATTAACTTGCAAAACAGATACCCAGCCTCCTCCTGTGCCTGAATCATGGAATGCCATTTAGTCTAAATCGAACAAAATAAATATGCCTATGATGTGAATACAAAAATGATGAGGGACAGCAGTAAATTTATAAATCATATTTGTTGTATGATTGTCATATTAAATTAGGCAACAGTGTTGCTTACAGTTTAGTTTATATTTATATCATACATATAGGGATGTCCATTTGTGATTTCTGTGGAATTGTACTAGCCATAAGCAAACTGATTAGATTTTGAAATTTAATTTAAATTGCTAATTTAAATATTTATATTTGTTTTAAAGTTATTTGAGATATATAAATTAGTAACCAAGGGAACTTGCAAGCATTGGAGGTATCGTCTTCAATGCTGTTCATGTCAGGTTCCAACTGTTATTTAGAAATGGCTTTTTTCAAAATCCTACATTTTTATTACTATTTTCATGTCATTTTCATTTCGCAGTAATATTTATTTTATAATGATGTTTCTGTCCAAATCTCATTTATATCAAAAAGACAATTCTGTAATCAGTCAGTCAAAACCAGTGGGTCAGAGAAGATTGTGAAGAATGTTCAGGCCAGAACACACCAAATAATAAATATATAGTCTGCATTACTTTTAAAGGCTGCTTGACTGCATGGCTGAGAAGAATATTTCTGAATAACTTTAGTAACATGCAGAGGTGTGTTAACTGTGTTACTAACTTTCAGTTCCTTCTCCAAACTCATTTTAGGGGAAAGGATGATAAAGTAAATAATACACTTTGTTCAGGAACATCACTCATAAATCAGGCCGCAGCTCCTAATTACATGAGAGGTGCTTCTTATTATGACTAATAATGTGATGTGGTAGCCAATAATCACATCTTGTATAAATGTTTTAAATAAACGTGGGTGCAGCAGGCAGATCTTGAGTGTGGGTCAAAATCACCTCAGCTGTTATAGTCTAGCTGTTTAATCAGATAAAGAAAGTCTTACAATTCAGAGCTCACTAGGCTGCATTCACATTACAAACCACAGTGTTCAAGTAAAAAATTTTTTTTTTGGTAATTTCGGAGTTGTATGTCAGGAAAGTTCACATTCATAATTATTTTTAATCAGACTTTAATAAATGGCACGTATGCACAAATTAATACGACTTTGCCTACGTCATCACGTTCAGTCATTCACTTTGAAATGATCTTAAACACTGTATATTTCTGCAAGTTCCTTTAAATTCTGCTTGGACAGATTTATTGCCCCAGATATCTATTAAATCAGAGATTTCAGTCTCTCTCCACTGACTACATTCTCCGCTCTCCTCCATTGTTGAAATGAGACCCCGGCATTGCCGGTGCAGACTGATGATGTCATGCACAGGGATAAAAATTCGCATGAATTCCGATCGCATTTAAGTCTCACGACCACGTATTGCATATTTATCAGATCTAGGACCACATGCAAAGCGACTCCGATCCGACCTGACAAATATCAGATTTGTGTGTTTAGACACCCCTAAGAATCAAATGTGTGTCAAGTTAGGGTTTAAGGTCTACTGTGTGGTTCTTTGGTTAAAAGCCATCGTGACATTTGGCACTGTGATCATCCTCTTCAGGCAAAAAAAAAAAATGATGAGAAATGCCCCATTTGAGCTGACCGACTGATTACCGGAGAATTAAATGATTGTGCCTGTGCCACATTATGAAATGAAAAGCAATATTTTGAGAGTGGGGGAAAAAGCCATAAATTAAAATAAATTTAAATAAAACCTGTTATTGCACTGTATTATAAAATGATCATAGGCATATTTATTTTTATATACTTACTTTGGTTTGACCCCTGTGCATTTTCCATGATTATAGCATCAGTGTCCTCACTAATGGGCCTTGCTTTAAGTGCCTCATCAGTGCTTTTGATTATTTATAAATGAATTATATATCATTTAAAAAGTAATAACAAAGACACTGTGGAGGCCAATAAATTCTACAGGGGCATCATTTATCAGTCGAGTAGTCATAGTCAACCAGTTTACATCTTACTGCTAATAAACAAATAGCTTTGCAAAAATATTAGTCTTATTTACTTCCAAAACATTACTGTTCAGCTCTATTGGAACACCTTGTAATCTGGTGAAACTGCTCCCTCTCCATGCACATACACACTTTTTTGCTGGACCTCACATTCTGCCATGCCTTTCCTCTTAGCACTGTGTGCTCCTTTCAGTTGCTATGCCAATCTGATTCTGGTCTGCATTATAATTTTGTTAATTTGTTGCTTGTCCTTCCTTCCCTGCTAATTTCCATGGTCCACTATTCATTAGATTCCGTGCTACGTGAGGTAATGACAGCATGATGTGTTTGTGTTTTTCTTCAGTAATGTGCTGTTCTATCAGTAATGTTGTACTTGTCCAAACATCATCTGTCTATTATTTTAAGGCTGTAGGGGTAAAGTGTTTTTAAATCCCCCTCCCAGCAAATAATGTAATGTAAACGTGATGAAACATATGGAATTAATTGCCATTTTTGCGATGCATATAATTTGGGGGCAATAAGGGTGGAACAATGGTGCGTTGTTGTCTCCAGAGTCCAGTTACTGTGAGTTACTGTGTTCATGGCGTTTTACATGATTTTTACCTCAGTGTGGAATTAAAAACATGGCTGTGAGAAAGTCAGTTTTATCATAACCGACATCCCATTCAGGGTGCATGTGTCCAGTGGCACTGCAACATCGCTCTGACCAGGATAACTGTCAGGATAAATGTCTTTAGAGGAGAACTGCGCACACAAAATGTTTTTATAATTGATTATTCTTGTTAATTATAAGATAAATCATTGATTGGCCACTTTCATATGGCTTGAAAAAGAGACGGACTGAAACTTTTTTTAACCTTCTAAAAATATAAAAGTAAAAGTTTGTGTGTATATGTTTGGTTATTACTAATGTGTAATACCAAAATGTAAAATTATGTAAAAACAAAACGCCTGGTGGTAGGGTTGAGGGTTCGATTCCTGCCTCGGATCCGTTTGCATGGAGTTTCCATGTTCTCCCTGCGCTTGGTGGGTTTCCTCCGGGTACTCCAGTTTCCTTCCAGCTGTAACATGTATTTGAGCACTGCAATGGATTGGCACCCTGTCCCGGGTGTACCCCGCCTTGTGCCCCAAGTCTCCTTAGGCACCAGGCCCCCCGCGAACCTTTACGGAGGATAAGCGGTTTAGAAGATGAGTGAATGTAATAGATAGTTTAAAACACGTTGCCTTTTGCTGGGATGCCTTTAGCTTTAATTATTGCTCGGATTTGCCGCGACAAGGTCCGACAACTGTATACAACACCAGAACATTTCTTCGCATCCACAGTTTTGTCCAAGTTCTTGTATTATTGTCTATAATTAAGACGTGATAACCTGGTCGTTCATTACATTCAGGTCGTCAGCTGACTTCTTTTTTTTTATTGCCGCATAACATTGCTGAGTCTAGACCAGACCAATTGACACGACCCCAGATCAAAACACTGTCTGCAGAGGCTTCTACAGTGGGCACTATGCATGAAGGATGCATTGCTTCATGCGCTGGGCTTGTCAGACTTTTTCCATTGCTCCAAAGTTCAATCTTTATGCTCCACTTCCCCAAGCTAGCAAAAAGTTTTCTTATGGCTACACAGCTGTTTAATCCCAATCCTGAGAGTTATTGTCACTTTGTGCATGTGGAAATGCTCTTACTTTGACTAACAATGAGTGTGATTTCTACGATGCAACTTCCTCAGGTCTTTAAGCGACCTCCAATCATGGGTGTCCATGAGTTTGACGGTTCAGCACTTATCAGTTGCAATTCATTCCAGTAATTTCTGTTTTGTTGTTTTCTTCGCTTGATGCAGACCAATAATCTGACCTTTTTGAAGCACATCTTCTCCATAACCATGGGCTGTGTCTTCTGATATTTTTGAGAAATAAGAAAATACCCATTGAATGAGTTAGGGGTTAAAACGACTGTTGCCAGCTGAAGCATACGAATCTCTGCAGTATTATGCTTTCAAAGGCTTTTAAGTATTTGCTTATTTAAATCCAAGTGGTGACTCTCTTTCAACCCGGTAATGTATGAGGATTAAAGTTGTTCTTTCTCGCTACCTCTTCATCAAAACTTGTATTCCCATAGACATTCCTTTATCACCAATCCTAACAAGCCAAAATTAAACACACCAATCTTAACTAGCCTCATTAAACTATGGCATTGCTACACACATTTTTGTATTACTTTTACAGTATATTTCACTCGCCGAGTGAAATATAGTAAACAGACCATGTCCTGTTACAGATGATTGTTGCGCACTTTGTACACTCTGCAAAGATGAGGAATTTTTGTTTCTCATTGTAGAAAAATAAGAAGCAATTCTTTCATGTGTCTCCTTGCTGTCCTACTATGCTGCTTGTATATTGCTGCCATGATCTTGAATATAAATTTCAGTGTTTGTCAAGTTTCATACTGTAACTAGGTACAAAATATTCCATATATTTCATATCTGGTTGCCTTTTGATTTCCTAACCTCCAGGTTTCATCAGCAGCGCAGCAGCAAGCTGTAAAGATCCAAAGCGCCTCACCTTCTCCGTCCGCGGCCCCTCACAGTGCGACGCCGACTCTATCGGACAGCCCGCAGCCATCCCAGGCTTCACCCCTTATTCAGATTCAGTCTCCTCACCCTCCACAGTCCCGACCCCCCTCTCAGCCCCAGACACAGCCCCCTTCTCAGTCCCAAGCACCTTCTCGAGCATGCACACCTTCATCTATACCGCCCCTCTTTATAATACACAATTCGATAGGCAGTTCCCCACAGCCGTCTCAGCCAGTTGCTCAAGCTCCGCCGCAGCAGCCCAAGCCAGTTCAGGTGCAGATTCCACAGGTTCTTCCTCAGCCTGTGGTCCTCCAGCAGGAACAGCTGCCCGCGTCTTCCTGCTCCCCGAAACCTCCCCAGGTTTCCTCATCACAGTTACATTATGTGACCTCTGCAGTATGTACCACGGCTGGGGCTGTGTTGAAACAGCAGGTGCCGGGCCTGACTGCTGAACAGCAGCACCATTTACAGCTGGTTAGTGCACAACTACAGACAATGTCATCCATCAGCCAGCTTTCACCACAACAGAAGCAACTACGGGAAAAGCTCAGCCAGGCAAGCTTTTATCAAACCTTAATTCAGACTACTGAAATGTCACCAGCATGATGAGAGGCCTAAATGATTTTTTTTTTGTTTGTTTACTAGAAATGTATGCACACTACAGAGCCCTTGCTCTAACCAGACAGTTTCTGTGTTTATTCAGGTTCAGCAAAACATCCTACTTCAGGCAAAGCAACAGCAGCAACAACAACAACTTCAGACTCCGCCTCAGGCCAGTCAGTTTAGCAAAGTGCCTGAGAAACCGCCAGCCTCACTGGTGAACCCCTCAACCAGCAGCGCAGTCAGTGGATCTGTCACATCTCTGTTGCAACAGAAGTCTGTCTTCATCAAGTCATCAGGTTCAGGTGAAACCTCTGTTTTTGTACTCCACTCAGTTATTTATAATTGCAAATAGAAGTCTATCTTTTAAAAATTCTTGTGTTGTTTATATTTCAGGTTCAAATGATGGCCAGGTATTTCTTGGACCTTCTGGGCCAAGTGGAGTCACAGTTAATCAAGGAAAATCCCCTCTAAATCTTCCTCAGTCTGTTCAGGTCTGAATCATTAGTAACTTGTATGACCCGATGTAGGTTTTCTTTAATGATTAGATTATTTCCGCTCTGATCGTTTTAACCAGGTATCGTATTCTCTGCAGGCAAAGCCTGGGGTTATAAGTGCAGTTGGAGGGCTGGCATTAAGTAAACCAGGACTACAGATACAAGTTGTGGGCAGTGGACTTCAACAGATGTCTAACCTACAGTCTTCAGCTCTGGTTCAAACCCAGGCAAGGGTCATATAAATTTGTTCCTTCATATGATGCAATGTGGTGACTTTAGTACATCGTTGTGGCATGCGGATGTTTATTAATAATACACTAAATGTTTTATGTTTTTTCTGTGAATTTTCCACAGACTTCCGCTTTAAAAAGGCCTTTGAGTATGGAGCCAAGCAAAGAAGCAAGGTACGTACCGTTTGTTTGCCTTTGTAGGTTTCGAGAAGAATTGGACTGTTTATTTTGACCATCTGATCAGAAAAACAAATTTGATCCAGAAATACTGTATAATATAGTTTTTCTACTCCACTCTGTAGAAGGAACAATATGACTGTAGGTTTGTCCAGACTTATGTTCTTAAAGTGTGTGTGTGTGTGTGTGTGTGTGTGTTTATAGGATACTAGAACAGCTAAGGAAATTTCAGGCTTCTGTACTGCATCCAGACTACAGCTCACCTTTCCACTCTTTCGAGGACACACTCTATCGACTCTTACCCTACCATATGTACCAGGGCATGGCTCCCTCCCCTCAAGACTACTGCAAAGGTAACCCACCTAATCCTCTATACAGTATATCACCCGAGCATATGAATTCACGTTAATGTCTTCGCTACCGATTGTGTAACGCTTCCTTTGTGGCTCTCTGCCCAGTGGACGATGAGTTTGAAAACGTCTCCAGCCAACTTCTGAAGCGCACACAAGCTATGCTGGATAAATATCGACACCTGCTGTTTGAGGAATCGAGGGTATGAGGACATGCAGGTTTTTTACTTTACACAGTTCATCCCACCTGTAACCTTGACCTTGTGTTGATGCTTCTGTTGTTGTTTTGAGCAGAGGCTGGGTCCTTCTGCAGAGATGGTCATGATTGATAGGATGTTTATTCAAGAGGAGAAGATTGCCCTGAACCAAGACAGGATACTAGCCAAGGAGAAGCCAGGTAAAGTCACATTTAATTTTGCATAAAAATTTGGGAATAATGGAAAGGGAACTGAACTGAAAAATGACATTTAAATGCAGGTTAACCTGATAAATAAAGCGCTATATGGTTCACTATATTTACACAGCAAGTTGCTACCATAACTAATGATGCTCAGTGCAAGCTCTGTGATATGGGGTTATTTTCATATATGCAGGTTTTTTTTTTGTTTGTTTGTTTTTTTAATTGGTGTTTGTTTGTTTGTGTGTTGTTTTTTTTTAATTAAAAACAGAAGATGTGTAAGTGTTCAAGCATGACTGTGTTTTCACACACTGTGTTTTTCACATGTCAAAAATAGGATGCTTCTTTCAATTCAATTTCATTTCCGTTTTATTTGTATAGCACATTTAACATTGGATATTCTGGATATAAATCCAGAGAAAAAGAAAAAAATATGAGGAAGAAATCTTTAGAGGAACCATACTTAAAAGGGAACCCATTCTCATTTGGGTGATACCGGATAGCATGACCATAAGTATTTACTCATGGAGCCTTTCTATTGTTGTGAGTTGTGCAGTTGTATTTCAGTTTTAGTTAACATGAAGTCCACTTTGTAAAAGTTACAAACTTCAATATACACATTATATACACATGTATAAATATATTACATTAGTTGTCTAGTACCTTGTAAATGAACCCTTACACAAAGCACCCCTTCAGAGTTCTAGCTGTTCGAAGTGGTGTAGACAGATTAGGATGGTCATGGCGGCTCCAGAAGGGATCACAGCCTAAATTTTAAGATTCAGTGCCTGGTATGAAGCATCCCTGCTGTAACATTGGTGCAACACAGGGAATATAGTTGTGGATTAATATTACGTTCAAGTCTTAGAAGCAGTATCAGCGGGTTCTTTATTTAACACTCTCGTTATTTCTCTACAGAGGAGTTTGTGGCCAGCTCGTGTTTGGTGAACAGGGTTGCAGACAGTGGTGTGAAGCCTGCAGCAGTGGAACTGAGCTCTGTTAAAACTGGGCCTGCAGCAATGGAATTGAGCTCTGTTAAATCTGCTGTAGCAACAGTCCCAGCAGCCAGCGCCCCAGCTCCTGCCTCTACCTCAGTGACCGCTGCTCCCACCGCTAACCCTGCACCTGTTCCCTTCCCCCCCACCAAACTAGTGATAAAACAAGGAGGAGGTGGAGCTCTGGTATCGTGGTCCACTAGCTGCACTCCCATGCCCGCGTCAGTGGTACGGCCTTGTGCAAAAGTCACAGGACTGAGCTCTGAGCGCAGTTTTGGCCCCAGCTCTTCCTCGACTCATTCTGCAGACGATGACGATGAGGACGATGATGCACTTCCTCAGCGGACTAGCAAGCCTCCGATAAAGACCTACGAGGCACGTCAGCGCATCGGCTTGAAGTTGAAGATTAAGCAAGAGGCAGGGTTCAGCAAAGTGGTTCATAACACTGCATTAGATCCTGTTCATTTACAGCCACAGCACACTCCACTACCACAAGTCCCTGATCCGCCCCCTAAAACAAGACTACCTGTAACCCAACCGTCCGTAGTGCAAAGGACTTCACCGCCAACCATAAATTCCTCAGCTTCTGTCACTTTCAGTGCAGCGACCACACATGCAGGGACGGGAACTACAACTTCTTCAGCTGTGCAGCCTCCTTCAGTCTCTCTTGGCTGGTCATCGTTGTCCTCGTCCTTATCCTCTTCCACCTCTTCAGCGCAAGTGAATGGCACTCCCGAACACTATGAGGTGTCTGGGGCCAAACGGGACCCTACCTCCACTTCAGGACCTCAGCCGACCACCTGCCGGCTCCCACTTCGTAAGACATACCGCAAGAACATCAGCCCTCATCACCGACCAGGAGTGCCAGGAGGAGGAGACGTGGGACCTGTTCAGCCAGCAGCACCTGCATCCTCCCCTCCAGTGGAGAGGACGGTTATTGCGAGTGTGAAATTGGAGCAGCAAGGTGTCTGTAAAACCCCTCACACCCACATTGATCCAGGGTCACAGGGCTTGGCATCAGTAGAACATGAATTTTACCATGGAATTAAAAATGCATATCAACAGCAGCAACAAGGCTCCGA
>JAOVVB010000033.1:9253471-9263902 GCA_028570985.1 Heterobranchus longifilis | reverse complement strand
ATATGTACAGAGAATATACGTGGAAGAACTTCAGTGTATGCTTGGTTTATCTCAAATATGTTCTGTAAGAAAACATCTGTATCAAATCTGACACTGAGTGGGAGAGAACACACAAGGTGTGACAGTCAGGGGAGCGAAATAAGGAATGCGTAAGCATGGCAACAGATGAATGAATAAATAAAAAAATCTGTAGACATAGAGGATAAGTAATATGCGATAGCTTCTCTTTTTATTCTAGTAAATAAAGAAATAGTAAATAGTAGTTCACGCTGTAAACAAGCTTATAACAATAACTTAGCTGTTACAACCATCAGTTTGTCTATCGTTTTTCTCTAGGCTATGACTTCCCAGCTGTCTTGCGCTGGTTTGCTGAACGAGTGGACAGAATTATCCTCCTCTTCGATGCCCACAAGCTGGAGATTTCTGATGAGTTTTCCGAAGCCATAAGTGCTTTAAAGGGCAACGAGGACAAACTGCGTGTGGTGCTTAACAAGGCAGATATGGTTGGGACGCAGCAGCTGATGCGAGTATATGGTGCTCTCATGTGGTCCCTGGGCAAAGTGTTCGGAACCCCCGAAGTATTAAGAGTGTATATCGGTTCGTTCTGGTCTGAACCTCTCATGGTCGCGGACAACCGGAAGCTGTTTGAATTGGAAGAGGAAGATCTTTTCGCTGACATTCAGAACCTGCCACGCAATGCAGCCCTCCGCAAACTCAACGATCTGGTCAAGAGAGCCCGTCTAGTCAGGGTGAGGGAACTTGAATAATTACCTGTTATGTTACTATGTTCATATCTCAAGCGTCATTTATCACATCACTCATTCATGACAAAATATTGAGATCAGTGTTAGCAACAAATAAATATTATTTGCAGTTTTACAGAAATCCGGATTTAGAGCCAGAACGTGCAATATAGTTGTAAATATAGATAATATACTGTACACTCAGCGGTGACTTTATTCGGAACACCTATTCATCTCTTACGCATTATCCAATGGGTCGATGATGTGACAGCAGTGCAGGGCATAAAACATGGCAGATACATGCCAAGAGTTTTAGTTTATATTCATATCCGGCATGTGGAAAATGTGGTCTTAGTGGCTTGGCGTGATTAATTGTTTTTGGTGCCAGCTAAAGTACATTAGAATCTGCTAATGTACTGGGATTTCCACATACACTACTCTCTAGAGTTTACACAGAATGGTGAGAAAAACAAAAAACATCCAGGGAGTGGAAGTGCAGTAAGAAATGCCTTAGTGATGAGAGAGACCACAGGAGAGTGACTAGAGCTGCTGGAGCTGACAGGAAGGCTGTGGCATCTCCTATAAACACTTTTTTACGACTCTGGTGAACAGGAAAGCATCTCAGAAGGCACACCGGGTTTGATTTTTTTTGTTTCTCAGACAATAAAATACATTTCTATACGCTTCACATGCTCTGACAAAGTAAACACACTTGAAGACATCCTTGGTTTTTTCACTCCATGTTAAAGGTGCTGAAGCGAGGAAATGATATTATTACTTTCAGATTACAATGTATTTGCACTGCTGCCACTTGATTGGATTATTGGATAATATAAACATGTAACCTGAGGGGGATCTGTAATATCTGTAATATGTTTTTAATATTTGCTAACTTCACAGGTTCATGCTCACATAATCAGTTACCTGAAGCAAGAGATGCCTTCAGTCTTTAGGAAGGACAATAAGAAAAAGAATTTGATCTACCAGCTGCCAGTCATTTTCTCCAAGATCCAGCTACAACATCACATTTCCCCTGGAGATTTTCCTGACTGTGGTAAAATGCAGGTCTGTGCACGTTAAAACTACCAGTGCTGCTTTCACAGAGACACTATAAGGCTGTTTAGAGTTTCATTAGCTTTTCTCTTCACTTTAAGAGACCCATGATGGGAAGGAATTACGACGATATCCACTGATCTTTAAATAGCTGCTTAAAGTTCAACCTCTTTGTCCTGATGTTATTTGTGCCATTATTTATACTACTTTTACTCTACCTAAAGGTATTAGGTATGATACTTGAAACTTTACCGTAATGGTTTCGTGTCACAGGAAGAAATTTTGATAGCATCAAAGGATACTTCAAAGGATACTTCAAAGGATACTTCAGAACTTTACTGATTAATCTATACTACACTACTACTTTTACTTTACAACATTTGCTATACTTAGTGATGATATTGATTACTAAGATTGTTTTTATTAGGCTGTTTTATTAGGGTAAAGGTTATAATTAAACATTCACATAACCTATCTAACACCCTGTTTTTCACTTTGCCTCACTGGAGGAAATCCGTGAAGTTCTTATGTCATACCATGGAAGAGAGTGGTGCCCTTTTAGAAAACATTCCATTTCAAAGTTAGAAATGCTTGTGGGAAACTCCCTTTTTTTTCTTTTTTTTTTCCTGCATACAGGAGCTCAAAATGTTGGAGCATTAAATCCAATGTCGGTACTAAGAGTATGCTGATTATAAAGGCTTTATAATTTCTTCCCAGCTTATTAATTCATCTTACTTAATCATTTTTATGCTATGAATCATTAAACTCCTATTTGTTGTTGTTGTTTTTGTTTAATTTTTAGGAACTCCTGGGAGTTCACGATTTCACCAAGTTCAAGTCCCTGAAACCTAACATGATGACTATGTTGGATGAGTTGTTGTCTAGTGACATTGCCAAGTTAATGCCTCTTCTCAGGCAGGAGGAGATGGAAGCAGGAGGTCAACTTGGAGTCCAAGGTGGGGCTTTCTTGGGGACCCGAGCAGGACCCTTTGTGGAGGGTGATCCATTTGGTGAGAAATGTGAGGAAGATGTTGAGGATGGAGAGGTGGAAGAAGACTGGATTGTGAATAAGGATAAGCCCAAGTATGATGAGATCTTTTACAACCTTGCACCCAGTGAGGGCAAGCTGAGTGGCACCAAAGCCAAAGACTGGATGGTGAGTACACGGCTGCCCAACTCTGTGCTGGGTCGCATATGGAAGTTGTCAGATGTGGATCGTGATGGCATGTTGGATGATGAGGAATTTGCCCTGGCCAGCCACTTGATTGAGGTGAAACTTGAAGGTCATGGCCTTCCACCTGAATTACCTGCTCGTCTGGTGCCACCTTCGAAACGCAGACAAAAAGGATCTGATGCCTAGGCAATACATGCTGCCAATGGTATCTACTAGATAGTTTTCTTGAATGAATGCATATTTAATATAATTATTGGCAACCTTCATAAAAATTTTTTTTTTAAATGATTGGACATAAAACAAACAATGTACACAATTATTTTTAAAATTTCACTTAAACAATAGGAGGATCTATTCATCTGTGTTCCACCAAAAATACTTCTCATTACTGACAAAAATTAGGTTTAAATTCAATCCAAGGAAGACAAGGAAGATAAGTGGATGTATTAGCCATAATAAACATAACATTAAAACCACCCGCCTAATATTGGGTAGGTCTCCACTTGTGCTGTAGCTCTGATCCCTCAAGTCATGAACTACATAAGACCTTTAATGGTTTGCTGTGGTATCTGGCACCAAGACGTTAGCAGCAGATCCTTTACGTCTTGTAAGTTGCGTCATGGGGCCTCCATAGATTGGACTTGTTTGTCCATCACATCCCATTGGATTGAGTTCTGGGAAAGTTGAGGCCAAGTGAACTGTTTCTCATATTCATCAAATGATTCCTTTAAATTTTTGCAGTGCAACTAGGTGCATCATCCCTCTGAAAGAGGCAATTGTCACCTTGAAGGTGTGTGCTGCAACACATTGGCTGGTGGAATGTATCAAAATAACATCATGAATGTCAGGACCCAAGCTTTTCCTTCCGAACATCAGACAGGCACTTTCGCTGGTGTACACGGGTCAGCATGGGCACTTTGATCGATCTGCAGCTACACAGCCCCAAACAAACAGCTGCCATGCTCTGTGTTCTGATACATTTCTAGCAAGAGCTCTTCTCTTTTGTGGGATCAGACCAGATGGGCTAACCTTTTCTCCTCATGCGCATCAATAAGTCCTGATTGTCCCTGAGCCTGCCACTTCTCGTGCTAACCGCTGCAAACCAGGAACACCTCACAAGACCTGTGTTCAGCCATAACATTGAAACAGCTGACAGGTGACATGAATTTTGATCATCTAATTATTTATAATAATTATGGCACCTTTTTGCAATGTGTGTGTAAAACTATAAAATAAAACATATAAATATCATGACATATACAATGTCATTTTATGTTTGAACTTACTCTGCATATTCTTTTACTTATCAATTTTTTGCTCATTTTCATAAAAAAAGGTGCCAATAATTACTGTCTTTTGGGCCCTATGCATTCATATGTATCACATCTCAACATAATGATAAGGGAAAAATCTCCCTGATCATTAAATTCTTCAGAAGTGTTTGGGGAAACTGGCAAGCCCTGTTGTGTGAATGCTAATTTGCATTGAGTTAAGAAAACTGTCTAGGTGTCTGCACTGGTTTCTCTCTTCACAGCTATCATCCTTGAATCACAGCCGCTATGCGTCTTCACCTACTGTCTTTGCCTGTGTCCCTGTTGCTAAATACACGTATATTTACTTTAAAATATAAATAACATTACAGATATTGTTATGCTAAGATCAAATTTTAAAAAGTGAAATTGGGTATCTAGGACATGCATACAAGAGTTACCCAGCTGTATAAGGCTCAAGAATTGTATAATTTGTGATTCAATGCAGTATTAAAAACATAAATATCAAGATGTGACATTTGCTTAAATCTTTGCATACTAGAAATGTTTCTGGTAATTCTTTTTATTAATGTCGTGCATTTAAAAAATAATTATGTTGTTGACTACTGTACAACACGTTACTGATTGCTTTATAATGGAAAACATTATTATGAAACCAAATAAACTGTGCTGTACACTGGTCCTTTTGTTTGTACCTTTTCATATATGTTTTGTTATGATCTTAGTTATGTTTATTAGACCAATTTGCACAGTTCTTGAAAATATTTTTTTCTATTTTTTGATTCAGTTGTCTAATGATCCATAAAACATGCTCTAATCTTTAAAAGATGTGGTTTTTAGTCTTCATAATCCTAGAAGACTACTACATTTGGTGCAACTACTACTTTACTCTGTGATATGTACAATACACAACTGTTAATAGAATAGACTATATTTAATATCTTTTTTTTCTTTTTTTACAATATTTTTACAATATTCTTTATTGGTAATTTTTAATGTACAATTTAAGGTAGATGAGAACGCTCAGAGAGAAATGCGTTAAAATGGACATGAATCTGTAGGTATATGATTATTCTCCTCCTCACACGTTGTAGCGACAAACCCAATAAACAGTGAGTCATAGTCATCCATGCCAGAATCCCATAACCACCATTTTCCACTTTCAAGGCTAGCTGCTGCATCCCCCGCTCCCTCTCCCTCTCCATGTCCATTTTTAACTCTCTTTAACGTAGCCTCTTTTTTTCTTTTCTTTTAAATCTGCACAATTGACAAATGTTTCTGAAAGAAAAGGTAGGAACCCCTCCTCCACTGCAGCACTCCTTCATGGAAATATACACAAATAAGAAACAGAATCGAACCACCCATTCCTCCACACTGCTTTACAGTGTGACTCACATGCAAAGAATGTATGGGCCGGACTGCACAAGTTATTAATAAAATCTTTTCCTAGGGTCCCTTAAGTTTTTAAGACAGTCTGTAAACACTGCATCTTTGTAAAGCAGTTGAAAGCATGTCCCTATTTGGATTTTTCCCTGTAAGGCAATTTAAATTCTCAAGCTTGTACTTTTTGTACAGTGTGTGTGTGTGTGTGTGTGTGTGTGTGTGTGTGTGTGTGTGTAGGTGAGCGAGAGAAGAAAGAGAGTGAGTTCAAGTCCAGGCACAAAAAAACTATCTGCTTAACCCTCAGCTGCTCAGATGTGTAAATGGATAAGGATGTCTCCTGATGGTTTGTGTGTGTGTCTACATGACAACAGGGAAACAAGAGAAGACAATAAAAAAAAGGAGAATTCTTTTCATATGATTCATAAATTACAGTTCTGATAAAACATATACACTCATTTAATTAAAGAGATTTTCAGTTCAGATTTTTTTCAAGTCTGTCTTAAATCAAAATTGAGGTGCATATAAGAACATTGCTCTAGGATTTTGTTGTTTTTTAAATTTTCTGGCACACGACTGTGAAAGATGTCCCCCGGAACGCGATTGCAATGTAAGTAATCAGAGGCAAATTACACAACCCTCTTTTCATGCAAAAATGCATTCCAAAGTTCAGCTGAGACTCATACGTATTTAGTACAAATTTAGTCATTTTATTTCACTAGAAGTAGTCATATAAAAAAAAAGAGTTACATTTATAGAAAATACACTTAACCTTTAAAAGACTCCAACGTGATTTAGCTCAATGGGACTGCGGAAACTTTGAGAGTCTCAGCTGAACTTCGGAATGCATTTTTTGCACGGAACAAGGGTTGTGGAATTTGGCCCCAATTACTTACTTTGTAATTATGTTCCAGGTGTCAAACTTCACGCTCTGTGTTCAGAGCAGAAAACTTTATAATGTTATGAATTTATTATAAGACGTATGGTAATGTACTTATATACACATCAATTTTGATTTCTATGACTTTCAGATCACTTATCTGTAATAGTTTATCTTAACATCACTCCAGATATGTGAATGTAAACATTTAGGTTTGTCCATTAGCTATTGTTAGATAACATTCCTTTGGCACAAAATCATGCATTGTAGCATGAACCGCCTTGAGTTCCAGCTCAATGCGCTCATGCACACTTTACCCACATAATCTGAGATCAGAATCCAATGTGTTATTGGCCTTGAGCTACACAGAACATTGCAAACCTGTTAGATTTCCATTTGTTAGTTAAATTTGTTAGTTTGCACCGTTTTAGTAACAGAGAACATGAGAGGAATCTGCAATAGGTTGTTGCAGTACTGTACGTGTTAACTTTGTTGATGTTAATTGCCAGTTCTTTTAAAAATCAACATAAAAATAACAAAGAAATCAACTCAAATTCACAACAATGTTAATGGATCAGTGTCTATTTCAGTGTCAAATTCCTGGTAAGATTTCATGGTTCCCATGTTCTCCTCCACACTCTCCAGCTTTTATCACTGTATCACTGAGCACCATGCACACATTCATTTGGACCTAATTTATCTTAGCCGATCCCTTAGGTCCAAATGAGTGTGGTCCAAATGAGTATGTGCAGGGTGCTCAGTGATAAAGTGGCATCCCACACAGTGTGTATTCCTGCCTCATGCACCGTTAGAGGCTCTATATACACTGTGACCCTGAAAAGGATAAAGTGCTTAATGAAAGTGTATATGAGTGAGTGTGGACAGGTGGTCTGTTTTTTAGGATTTAAAGCAACAATGTCTCCTTTAACAGTTACATTTAAGTTTGTTTGTATCATTCTCTTTGGTTTGGCTGCTGCAAATCAAATATCAAAATATACAAAAAAAAAACAAAAACGTTTTTGGAATATATCGGTGCATGGCCTAAATTAGTTCGAAGTTTACACAGAGAGAGTCCAAACCCAAATACGTCACTCCGCCTACATGGGGAATACCTCAAACTTGACTAAACAAACTTCATAGCAACCAACAGGTTTGAATTCATACAGCAGAAAATGCATGCCCCCTGGTGGTGAGGATCATTCTTCATGTACAGGAACTCTAAAGGACAGTACATTTGGTATCAGTGGTTAGTATCTGGGCTAATGATATGATGGTAAACCATATGTCCCTGCTTTTAAACAGGTTTAATATTAATCATCCAATCTCCATGACAGCTACTGAGCTTACTCACAGCATGAAATGATGGGATTGGAAAAAAAACGAATAATTTTTTGATGAATACTGTGCATGCACATCGCAGGCTGTTGTTTCTAACATAGGCTTCTAAAATAGGTTTTATCATACTGGTGCTTTTAACTACTCACACACACACTATATTTTTACACTTCGATAACATTACATTTTAAAACAGTTTAAAACATTTTAATTTTTTTATGGTCTATAAACCTTGTATAATTTATTTATTTATATTTTAATTCTATTTTATTTTGTAACTTTTATAAAGAAAAAAATAATTTCCAGCCTAAATGTTTTATTTTCATATTCTTTTTATTGAAAAAAATATCTATTTTTAGTTTAATTGTACACTCTAGTGGTGGCACGGTGGCATAGTGGTTAGCACTGTCGCCTTGCACCTCAGGATTGTGGGTTCAATTCCCACCTCAGGTCTGTGTGCATGGAGTTTGTATCTTCTCCCCGTGCTTGGGGAGTTTCCTCTGGGTACTCCGGTTTCCTCCCACAGTCCAAATACATGTACTCCGGTTTCCTCCCACAGTCCAAATACATTAAACCTTTCTGTTTTAGGTCACTGTTTACATATAAGCATTTTACTGCTTATCATACAGTGTATTGTTGTGTATGTGACAAATAAATCTGAATTTAAAACCGCCACTGATGCACACCTCTTTTTTTTTTTACTTGTACACTACCATTAATAATATATGCCAGCAATAATTATAACACCTTTTGTGAAATCTCTTAAATTTGTCACTCTATGGTCTAGGTTCGATTCCCGCCTCTGTGTGCTTGGGGAGTTTCCTCTGGTTACTCCGGTTTCCTCCCACAGTCCAAATACATGCAGATTAGGCTGATTGGTGTTCCCAAATTGCCTGTAGTGTGTGAATGTGTGTGCCCTGTGAAGGATTGGCACCCCGTCCAGGGTGTACCCCTACCCCGTGCCCTAAGTCTCCAGGGATAGGCTCCAGGCCCCCCGCGACCCTGTACACAGAATAAAGTGCTATAGATGATAAGTCAGAACAGTTTGGAACAGTAATATCAAGTGCGTTTGCAAAACACATCAAGCACCATGATGAAACTGGCGCTCATGAAGACCATAATCTCAGGAAAGCAAGACCAAAGCTTAGCTCTGCTGCAGAGAAGTTCATTTAGAGTTACCAGCCTCAGAAATCACGAATTAACAGCACCTCAGATTCAAGCTGTTATGAAGGCTTTACAGAGCATGAGTAGCAGACACATCTCAATATCAACTGTTCCAATGAGATTATTGTATATTTGAATTCCTTCAGCATTTTTTGTAAATAATTTATAAAGAAACAGCACGAATTTAGATGTGTCCAAACTTTTGACTGTTAGTGTAGATATATAAAAATAAAGAAAAGAAAAATATTTGTTTGTGTGTTCCGTATGTGTTCATGAACTTGTGGCCAGTTTGTCACTGTTTACAAGTTTGTACAAGTTAAATGGTAAAACATGAAAAGAAATGCCAGGCTTGTTTTTGCTGCACTGAGAACATTGCACAAGGGGAGCGGAGGGAAACGGAAAGCGAGAGCGCTTGCGAAATGTTTTTCTCTGTAAGTTCTCGAGGCGTCGAATTCACTGTTTACCGTCTGAAACCAAACAATCACAAGCTGTTCTTTAGTCACATGATCTCGCTCGCGCTATGGTACGGTACTTTTATTTTGTATAATGCGGCATGCATCCTACTGATACAGCTGGTGTTTATGAGGCAACAGAACAAAATTCCCCTTAAATACATCTACTCGACACAATCCCATACCACGTGTGGTAATATATAGTATTTTGGTATTAGGAAAAATATGTTCATTAAATTGTGCAGAGAGTTAGTTGTCCTTACAGAAATATCTTATTGTATTTTTTAACGGACTTTTGTTTTGAAACGAACGTTTCCCATCACGGTGGCCATCACGGAAACGTTCATGGTTTGTGTTGATGTGGCTGAAGACTGGCGGCTCCAAACGTTAACAGTTTACAGGAAATATGGAAACCTCAGCTAAAGAAAAAGAGGCCATGGCTCTAATGGCGGAAGCCGAAAAGAAAGTCAAATCATCGCAATCTTTCTTTGGCTCGTTGTTTGGGTGAGCAGTCCTTATACAAACTGTCTGCTAGCAGCAGCTCAGCTAATACTCGTTAGCTAGCTACAGAGTGGATAGCTTAAATGTTTAATTTAAGGCGATCTGACTAACTGTCATTTTAAACTAGAGCACGATCATATCCCATACTTCATAAATAAAACCGACATGCGGTTGTCTTTCATTAGTGGTGCTTGCGAATCACTACTATTGTTATCTCACAGGCTTATTATTAGTGGTACTTGCGAAGCGAAGCACTACTATTGTTATCTCACAGGCTCATTATTCTTTTTATTATTATTATTATTCCGTACAAAAGTTCGGCGCGTAACTAGTCCCGTACCGTTTGTCGTAGACCCATGAATGAGGTGTCAAATACTAATGGATCGTTCATGAACGATTCGTTCTTTTTGAACGAATCTTTAACATGGCTCAGAAGAACGAGTAGTCTCGTTGAGTGATTCGTTCATTTTCTACTGGT
>JAOVVB010000033.1:9235219-9249984 GCA_028570985.1 Heterobranchus longifilis | reverse complement strand
TGAATGAGGTGTCAAATACTAATGGATCGTTCATGAACGATTCGTTCTTTTTGAACGAATCTTTAACATGACTCAGAAGAACGAGTAGTCTCGTTGAGTGATTCGTTCATTTTCTACTGGTCGCGCATGCGCAAATCATCGCAAAACCTCTGTAGGTTATGTACAGGAAACAGAATTGAGCGATTATTTCTCATTGACTCTTCTACTCCGAGTCGTTCGTTCTTTTGTCACGTGACTCCCATAGACGCTATGCAGTGCAGTACACAGGGGACAGAATTGAACGATTCTCAACGAAACTTCAAGTCCCGAGTCGTTCGTTCCTTTGGAGTTGTTTGAGTGTGTTTCTCTTGAAACATTCAGTTTCTGTTCTGTGTAGCTTATGATTTAAGATTATGCTAAATAATTGCATATACACCGATCAGCCATAACATTTTGACCTCTGATAGTTGAAGTGGATAACGTGGGTTTTCTTGTTACAATGGCACTTCGAAATAGGTGGGATATATTAGGCAGCATATGAACATTTTGTCCTTGAAGTTAATGTGCTGAAAGCAGAAAAAATGGGCAAACATAAATGTAGTCCAATTTTTGAGTTTTGCTGAAAAAAATTGTGGGAGAGAGGCCACCACCATGCACTATGGGAATGCTATATATATACTATAGGATGCACTAAGCTGGCGGAGGCAGTGTGATGCTTTGGGCAGTGTTCTGCTGTAAAGCCATCATGGGTTCTGCCATTCATGTGGACCTTACTTTGACACGTACAACCTACTTAACCCATAAAACCCAAGCGTACAGATACGTGCCGGCAACACAGCGTAGGTAAATGACAATAAAAAAAAACCTGCCTAAAATACTCTGAGCTTTAACACACTGTTGCTGACCAAGTACACCTCTTCCTTGATGGCCTCTTTCAACAGGCTAATTCCCCCTGCCACACTGGGTAAAAGTGCTACAATGGTTAAAAAAGGTTTAAGAAACAAAATAATGAGTTCAAGGCGTTCGAACTCTCCATATCTCAATCCGATCGGGCATGTGTGGGATGTGCTGCAAAAACAAGGCTGATCCATGGTGGCCCCACCTCGCAACTTACAGGACTTAAAGGATCTGCTACTGACGGCTTGGTGCCAGATACCAAAGCACACATTCAGAGGTCTAGTGAAGTCAAAGCTTGAACAAAGTCAGAGTTTTTTGTGAGATCAGAATCAGGTGTATGATTAACCAATTATACCAATCAGGTGATAATTTTCATCAATTTCATATGTACGTTAAAATACAGTCATTAAATAAGCTGTATAGGAGGCTTAAAACTGGCTGAGGAACAGCCAAACATTGCTACTAAGGTGAGGATGTAGAAGGCTGTGTCATGCCACAGGTCTTACACCATGGTGAGACAGAGCATAGACAACATGATACAAGGTAGTTATAGTACATCAGCAAAGGTCTCTCCCAGGCAAAGGAGACTTGCTTTTTATTTAATTACTCCCCTTTGACATCAGATCTCTGGATATCAGCAAAGATCTGGCAGAAACCACTGGAACCCAGATACACCTGTCTACTGTCTGGAGAAATTGGGGCCAGAAGTAGTTTTCATGGAAACAAGGCTTAGTGACTCAACTATACATGCAAACATTGGAACTGGTGTACAGAAAAATATCAGCTTTGGACTGAGGAGTCAAAACCTAAAATATTTGCCTGTAGCAGGAGGTAAGCTGTTTGGAGACCAGTACGTATGAGTATGAGCATCTGCAGGCAACAATGAAGCACGGTAGAGGCTCCTTGCAAGTTTGCTGCTGCACCTGGAGCCAAATAGAGTTGGAGATTTGGTCAGGAATAATGCTGTCCTTAACTCTGAGAAATACAGACAGATACTTATCCATTATGCAGTACCATCAGGGAGGTGTCTGATTGGCCCCAGATTTATTCTGCAACAGGACAATGACCACAAACATCCAGCCAATGTCATTAAGATCTATCTTCAGCATAGAGAAGCACAAGGAGTCCTGGAAGTGATGGTTTGGGCCCACAGAGTCTGGAGTTACATGAAGACACAGTAGGATTTAAGAAAGCCTACATCCATAGAAGTTTCGCGGTTAATTCTCACAGATATTGAATGAACAGCTTACCTTCCGAGTTCCTTCAAAAACTGTGTGAATGTGTACCTAGAAGAATTGATGGCAATTCTGGTTTTGCAGGCAAAAGGTGGTCACAACTAATTCAGATAATTTAATTTGGATTTCCCTTCTGTTTATTTACTGTCCATTATATAATCAATGGGTTTTCGTTGAACACTTTTTGAATTATTTTGGGAAATTGTCCAAAATGGTTTTAAAAAAAAAAGAATAAAATGCATAAAATTTCGGTCTATTACAGAAAATACAAACCGTTTCCATCATCCACAAATACTTGTGTTTTACGAGAGTATCACTTCTTAATCTTTTGAGATTTTAGGCGATTGATGCATTACTGCAAACTACAGGACTAGAGTGTGAAGCAGAGTTGCAGGAAAAGAAAGATTACCGCTTTGTACAAGACATGAAATTTAAACAGTCAACAATTTACACAGCATTTTAATGATTATTAGATACTTTTAGAAGTTTTTACACTTTAAAACGTGATTGAGACAAATCAGACATTATTGCTATTGAATCAAATCAACTCAAATCATTTGTGTTTATTATTATTAGCTGTTTTGCTCTCTGAGTAAACGGCTGTTCTGGTATATGAGGAAATACGGAAATCATCCTGGAGTAAATTATCTTTTTTTTTTTGCTTACTCAGGGGATCTTCGAAGATGGAGGAAGCATGTGACATGTATGGGAGAGCCGGCAACATGTTCAAGATGGCAAAGAACTGGAGTGGTAATGTTTGAGAACATTAGTATTCAGATGATTGAATTTACGTGTCTGTGTAGCACACATTCTTAATTTTATCAAGCAAGAGGAAACAAGTATAAATCATGTACACATTAAGGTTTGCAATGAATATGGAATGTTTAGTGTGTTTAAGAGAAAAGACAAACGGGCAAAGACAACATACATTTCCGTTCCCAAGGCACGAGTACTGCTCGACTGTGTGGTGGTTTCACTGTTGGTTGCTCTCTGTCGCAATCTCATTTAAAATCGTGACTCTTTGTAACGTGTACTTCCGTTCATCAGCCTTATTTTATGCTATTAAAATGTGGTTTGGACTTCCTCGAGTGTTACTTTTGTAGAAATTATTTTTACTTAATTTAAGGTAGGAAAAGGTGCCATTAAACAAATATATTATTAAAATAATAATTTTGCTACTTTTCTCTTTTTTTATTTTTTTTGCATATTTGTCACACTTAAATGACTGTGATCAAACAGTCATAAACAACACTCACTCACTCACTCACTCACTCATCATCTATACCGCTTTATCCTGTATTCAGGGTCCCGGGGACAATCGCAAACAATATTGTGATATTACACAAAAATAACACACAACATTGTTAATTGATTAAGCTTTCAATATTAGAATCTTCAATATTAAATACCTAGGATGGTGAATATTGACTTTCTTTGTTTTATAAATATAAAATTATTAAAACTTTTTGTTCATTTCCTAATTTAAATGACACAAGTTCCCAGAATCTAGTCTTATACGTTTTAATATATAAATATATATTAAATATATTTATTCATCAGAGGTCTAAATAACAATCATGTGGTCCTCACCAACTTCTATAAACTAACTAATAACCTAAGAGCTGTGATTTATTCAGTTATGTAATTAAGCTTTTGTTGGTCAGTTAAATTAATTGAATCAATATGTCTCCTTTTGTTTCAGAATTGATTCTTACTAGTCCTGCACGGGTCAATCTATGGGCCCCGCAGACATACAGTTGTGTTGGACAGAGTCAGGTGATCTTTTAAGAAAATATTGCAGGTTGCAGGCAGGTACATAGCTGCATTTATTCAGAGTCAGCCTCATTATTAATAAACATACAGACAAATTCAATCCCTCTGTCATTACATCCACATAGAGCAACCACGCAAGCAGATTTATTATTAGAGGCTCTCTTTTCCCCTTAATGGTGTCCATTGCTGTTGTTTACACTGTGCTTATATAGCACCAGCACAAAAACTCTTTTGTTTTTGTCATAAAGAAGGAGCTGGCTCAGGTGCTTACCATGGCGGATAATGTACTGTAAGGAAAAAAAGCTTTGTGTGTGTGTGTGGCGGTGGGTGGCGGTGGGTGTTGATCTGCGCACATTTGAGCAGGTCAGATGGGTTGGGGTGGCTCTCTTATCGAGTCGATGCAGGATTTAAAAAGAATTACTCATTATTAATTTGCACTTTTTTTTTTAAGTATATATGCAAACTTTCAAATGTTACGTTGTCCAAAATGGAAAAAATCCTTAAAAAATGTGTCAGTGCTCGCAGAACATACAAACTGCCTTCATATTTCAGTGTTTATCAGATTCAGATCAGGTTTTAATACTCCAAAAATTGTAAGTAACAGAGCTGCTTGAGAACATCAGTCACCATTCTTAATATTGAACAGAATCGAATTGAAAATCACAATGCCTGAAAATGTAATTGAATTTAATTGACTACCTATAGTATGATTCACAGTTCTACTAGTCAACCAGCAATCAGAAACAAAGTGGACAAGTGCGTCCAGTCTAATTCTGTAGCATGAAGAATTACCTTCAGCAACAATAACTTGAAGGAAATGTTTTCTTTAGGGTTTTATAAGTGTTTCACATAATTTTGGAGAAATTTTGATATTAAAGAGCATTTATTTGCACAGCTATCATAAGATACAGCTACTGACTCTCAATGGGATCAAGGCCTGGATCTTTACTTGTCAATTCCAATTTAATTAAAAATGTTTTTTTTTCTCTAGCCATTTAGATATTTGATGGGTTTGGGGGATTTTTGGTCTCTTTCATGACCCAGGTGCTTTGTCTCACTGAAGGCAGGTTTGCCTTGGCCTTTGGCTGCTAAACAAGTTTAGATCATCCGTGATGGACAGAGGGTATGAAGTGTTTGTGGACACATTATACTTGGTATGATGACCAGACATATCCAACTCGATATATCAGTCTACAGAATATTGTTCTAGAACTTTTGTGCCTCCACATTCTTTGTGGCAAGAAGGGGCTTTATCCTAGCCACCCTTCATTGAAAGCCAATCAGGTTTTTTTGTGATTGTGCTATGAAAATCGGTACAGTTGTTGAGCCCTGTGGGCCACATGATGTAGATCTTGGATTTTCTTTATGTCTCTTAGGATTAAATGGTCTGACCTTGATAAGAATTTGCTGGAACGTCCAATCTTGGGAAGATTTTCTTAAAATACTTTTTTGAAGACTCCATTTTTAAATATTATTCTTCACCCCTTCTAAACAATTAAGGACCACCCAGTTGTTAGAAGGGTCATAGTCGATGTTCTTTCTTCTTGACATGACGTAGACACAGATCTGACTCCACAGCACCAACCTACCAGATGATTTGCTTTTATATAGAAAATCAAACTTCTTGATGATTAACTAATCATGTGCATTTTGTTAGTAACACCTAGCTGCTAATAGTTTTGCCCACCCAGTTTCTGAATGTTGGTTTACTTTTTGGCAAAATGGCTGAATTTTTTTGGTGTGTCATCCTACTCATTTGTTTGTAGTAGCTGGTGAGGATCACCCAAATGTAGGGTCATGTAGGCCCTATTAAACAATTTATAAAAGGGTTTAACTTTGACTGTAGGCTTTAACCCATGACTGTACATTGTTATAGTGTAACTCATGCAGAATTTTGGTCTTTTTAGCTGCAGGAAATGCCTTCTCTCAGGCAGCGCTTCTTCACCTGCAGATGCAGAGCAAGCATGATGCGGCAACAAACTTCATCGATGCAGGCAATGCCTTTAAAAAAGCTGACCCTCAAGGTTTGTCCTGCTTATGTTTTTATTACTAGTACTAGGAATGCCAGGCTGATAAAACTGTTTGCATATATAATACAATCTCAATGGTATTTCCTAAACTAAAAATGTAAACCTGTTTACCACAATGAGGTTCAAATTGTCTCAACACTTATGTTTTGTCAATTCAATGAAAAAAATTTAAATAGTGGTTTTTCAACATAAAAACTAAACCATAACCTGAGCATGTCTTGCAAGAAATGTCTAATATCCAATGTTTGTCACAGGTCTAAAATATACTTAGCTAGCTAGTAGAACAGGTTGGTATTACATGGCTGCACATAAATGGTCTAGTGCATACGACAAAGAACAAATACATGTGACATTTCACACAGTATTTTGAAGACAAACAAAAAGATTTAATCACTTTTAAGTGGGGACAATAATGGCTGTGTTTGTCAGAGCAGGTAAACTTCCTAGGTTTTTTAAGAAGGAGATCCAGTGTGTCCAGTTTCTAACTTTATCTGTCAAATGTGCTGAGGTGGAAAATGATATAATTGGGTTAGGTTTAATGATTAATAATGATTAACATGTATTACATTTTGTTTTTCAGCGTACTAACCTTTGCTTGTATTCATTTTTTATTTATTTTGTTCATATTGATACAAAAATTTACATTGATTTGTGTTATTATAAAGAAATAAAAAGGAGTCTTTTTGTTATTCATATTATTTTAATTAAAATTAAATTTTTGGTATCAGGTATGAAATGATTAGTACTGAATGGTTAATCAATCTGGCCCTATGTAATGAATACCTCTAAACACCGGGCCATCTGATCGGTTTAAGCAAAAATAAAGAACAAAAAGATTTAACTATTCTTTTTAAAATGGCAAAGCAGAACTTCTGAAGTTTAGAAAGAAATCTGGCCCTCAGCACAAGTCCCATAATTATGAATTAAAAAAAGAATTATGACCAAGTGTGAACATTGTTCAGAAATAAGGACATATGTTTCTACTTCTTAATAGTTCCTAAAGACATTCATATTCTCTGAAATAAAGAAAAAAATTACCCACAATTTAATTGCATTCTTCTGTCTCTACAGAGGCCATAAACTGCCTGAATAGGGCAATCGAGATTTACACAGATATGGTGAGTCTCCGTTTAACTTCAGTCTAATGTAACTTAACATTCTTTTGCTGTTTCTTTTTCAACATAACTAAATTGTCTTGTTTTTAATTTAGAGAAAATTTTTGCTAAGATATTGCATTTTTTTATGTTGTATAGTCTGGAGTCAACAGAAGAAAGAATGTAGTCTTATAAATAGATTGAGAGTTAGATCTAGATCTGATCAGTGTTAAATGAAATGAGGAAAGTTACTGTTCAAGCTCTTTGATATGAAAATTATATTACACATGGGGCTGAAGTGATTTGGACTATAAAGGTTTTGTGAAAAATATAGACAGTATATACTAGCCCACAGTAAACAAAACATCTTAGGTGCAGCCTGTATATATATATCAGGCCTGTTTGTGTTTCATTCATAAATCGTTCTCGCATTTCAGGGTCGTTTCACAATTGCGGCAAAGCATCACGTGACCATTGCAGAGATCTTTGAAACAGAATTAGTCGATATCGATAAGGTAAGATGTTCTGCTTTAGTAGGAGCTTTATTATAAAAAGCTCCTATTTATCTATTTTATTTTTTTTATTTATTTATTTATAATAACTTGTAAGGTGCTATAAATAAACATTGGCATTAATTCTGTAGATATGATTGTTTGTACCTTTATTTGCTGCTCTGGGAAATATGTTAGAATGATGAATAGTTACATATCGCAATTTGAACAGCAATCAAAAAATAATGTGTCGAAATAATTGCAATTTGTTGCAAATTGTGCTATAAAAAACTGTTTGGCTTCCAGTTGAAGTATTTCAATTTTGGTTATGCTATACATAATGTTTCTTTCTTTGTTAACATATACAGCACCAAGGCAAAGGTTTGGACACTCCTAATTCAGTGCTTAGTGTTCAGCCATTTATTTTGTACATTCTAGAACAATACTAGAGGTTACCAAACTATGAAATATCATACATGGCATTAGGTAATTAAGTAACAACAACATTTAACTGTTATTTTAAGACATGAAGGTCAGCTGGTCGGGAATAGTTCTTGAAAGAACAGTTTTGTCAAGTACATTTGCAAAACCCATCATGAAGAATATCCCAGGAAAGCAAGACTTAAACTTACCTCTGCTGCAGAAGAGATGTTACCAGCCTCAAAAATCACCAATTAACAGCACCTAAGATTAGAGCTGTTATGAAGGCTTTACATCTCAATATCAACTGTTGATGGGAGATTGTTGCATATTTTGGATGTCTTTAAAAATAAAAAAGGAAAGACCATGGCATTAGAAGGTGTGTCCAGACTTTTGACTGGTAGTGTATGTAGGTGGTTGTCATTGTACATGGGCATGAAAGAATGAAATGAAAGACGCTGGTAGTTTACTGTACTTAAGTGTTAGTTGTAAATGCGAGTAGGGGAGCTAACATTTACTTTTTTTCAGGCAATAGCTCACTATGAACAAGCAGCTGATTACTACAAAGGAGAGGAATCCACAAGGTTAGCATATTCATTTTTATCACAATTTTTTTTCATTGACAATCCTGTCAATTCTGATTTTGGCCAGTTACAGTGTTCTTTTTTTTCCAACATAACCGATCTGCTCCATAGACTGAGCCGGGAGTGCAACTCACAATCTCAATTAATAGCGAAGACACTTTTCCGTTACACTGTGCACGTTAATTTAACTGGATTAATTTAATTTAACTGTTGAATATATCTGAGGCTGATTTGTCAGTCATTGGTCCTGGCCAATCAAACTAAAAACTGAAGGGGTTATCGGGTGGTGCATCATTTATTATGCATGAAGACTCTACACATTAAAATTATTTTATATCTGGGGTGCTGGTTATGTGATTATTTAACCATTGTGTCTATTCTATTAAAAATGCTTATTATTTTGAGGCTAATCAGTGTGACTAAATGATTGTTTCTTCACTACAGCTCAGCTAACAAGTGTCTGCTTAAAGTTGCTGCCTATGCAGCTCAGCTGGAGCAGTATCCAAAAGCCATTGAGATATATGAGCAAGTGAGTATACTCTTCCTGTGTCTTTTTTTATTTTTTATTATCATCATTGTTTTTTTTTTATTATTTATTAATTAATGAATTCATTTTTATTGTTTCACCATGCTGGTTAATATGACAAATTTACAGTCTAGCCTATTACACATTAACTTATTATGCATATTATACTTGTAATGTTTCAAAACTTATGCTGAGATCATGAACAATTACAGAAACTACAACCACTGAATCATCCTTAAATGCACAAATTATTATTATAGCTTTCACTAATTTCCCATCACTTCATGAGAAGAAGCTTTGTGCTTTATGCTCGGATGAGATCTTGTAGCCAGCATTTCAAAGAATCTGACTGCTTGAAATCTATTCGGATTTGAACAGACTTACTGTTCCACAAAATGTTTTTTTTGACAAACACAGAAAAGTCGCTTCATCTCATCTCAGTATACGGACTGGGGAAGCTTTAAGCTTCAGCCTCTGCCAAAGACTTTGATGAGCAAACAAATGTTTTTACCAATAATTTTGAAAAAAAAAAAGCATTCATGGTTCATTTCAAAAACTTATTAATATCAAAAACAAGCAAGAGCCAAGATCAGAAAAGCTAAACCCATGACTAAATTAATATGCAGTTTACTAAGAGCAACTTCAATTATGCAATTATGGACTAGCACAATAGTCATGATTGATCAGGGAAAAGACAACAATTTTACCATTCTTGATGGATTTCACATAAGGTAAGCTAAAGTATTAAATTGTTTTTTAAAACTTGTAATAATAAAAGAAGAATCAAACAGACACAGACTTGTCTGGCAGCAACAGTTAAAGCGAAATCTTATTTGAGATATAAAGTGTCAAAAATGTCTTCTGTCACTGTAAAGTTAAAAAGAGTGCCAGACCCGGTACGATAACAGGAACAATTTTTGCACTGAGAAGAGACATTTTGTGATATACGTTTGACCTGTCTGAGGGTTCCTAGAATGCAGGGGAAACTAATCTGTTTAAACGGAAACTAAATTTTTGTTCAGTGGCAAAATTATTATTATTCCCTCTATCATTGTAAATTAAATACTGTAATAAAATCTGAGCAAAAAGTGATGATTTTTAGTTTAGACTGCTGTATATGTAAATACAGATCAGGTAAACTATGTTGAAATTACAGCATAAAAGTTAAAAGTTGTTCCTTCTTTTTAAGGGACTAATAGTACTTGCACAAGCTCGCATTTTTAAAATAAACTGCCACAGTAATACTTGGTCGCAGATTCCGGCTGAAGTCTGGAACCCACAAGACATCGTCAGATCCTGGGTTTCATCATTTATGATACTCTGCCTTTACTTCAGCCAGTTTTAGTTTGTGTGTTTTGCAAGTGAAATGCATGCTAAATTGCATTAAGGTCAGATAATTGGCTTGGCCATTGTAGTACATTCCCAGGTTTAGAATTCACATTTCTGCTTTTGTCAGTTCCATTGTCAGTCATACATACAGAAGTACTTTTCCTTCTCCCTTTTTCCATAGAATCTTGTTCCAAGACTTTACACATGTCTTTTGACAAACTCTAATCTGATCCTCCTGTTTGGAGGCTTAATCTTTGAGGTAAAACCTGTATTTACTGAGGTGAAGGATTTTCTTAATTTTTGACTTTGTCGTCTACTACTGTTGTTCTGTGTTTATTTTTCTAGAGTTCTGGATTTATGCGAATAGTTCCATGTACTAAGTAGTCAAATTGACTACACCTAATGTTTTGGCTATTTAAGAGTTTTTTATATTATTTTTAGACTAATGATGGCTTGCTTTGCTCTTAGTGACAGTTCTTTGGACTCCATATTAATGGTTGACAGCAACATATTTCCAAATGCCAATGCAACACTTGAAAGCAACTCTAGAGTTTCTCTGTTAGAGTTCATTCGCTTGTATTTGACATAATGACAGAACAACTCTCCTTTGAGAACAACTCTCCTTTTCTTTTGACTTATGGTCCCCATAAGGTTCTGATTTGTCTGCTCTGCTACCCACAGGAGTCACCACAAAGACAGACACATCAGCAGATTTATAGGCTGTTCCTTTATTGTCAGCCTCAATCAGTTTCTGAGATGTGACAACTGTCCAAAAGTATTTTATAATTTTTATTAAATCCATTTTAACAATTACTGTTTTAATCTTGTTTGGCACCCTGAATCAGGATTCAGCTCAACATTAGCATTAACGCTGCCAGCAAGACCTCACTGTCTGACATCTTTAACACCTTACCTTTATGTTAATGTTGCATTAATGTTATGTTGCAATGCTAATGTTGGCATTAACATCAAGACCTCACTGTCTGACATCTTTAACACCTTACCTTTGTAAAGTTAAAAAGAGTGCCAGGCCCGGTATGACTTTTTGCACTGAGAAGAGACATTTTTTGGTATACTTTTGACCTGTCTGAGGGTTCCTAGGATGCAGGGGAAACGCATAAACCCCTAAATGTTTAAACGATTTCAAATCCTTTACGTTACGTATCAGTTATGTATCTTTAACACCTTACCTTTGTGTTGGGTGATGGTGCTTTGCTGTGCTTTACAGTTTGACCTTGCATAGCCTCCAAGGTGGTGTTCACATGCCATAAATGTTATGCCGCAGTTAGACCAAATGCACGTATTATCAGTTTATACTGTTATTGTGTCCATCAGCCAGTTCCACTGTGGATTTTCAAAAGAAACAGTTCATCATCCTACTCTGAAGAAATTTCAGAATTCATGCAATCTGTATTTGTGTATATATACAGTATCATATACTGTAGATGAGTGAATTTAGATACATAACCTTTCTATAGTCTCTCTGTCAACTACATCATGACCATAAAATCTGTGTTTGATGGTACTTTGCTCCATTAGCTGACACAGTCTTTCTAAATAGGTGGAAAATGTTGTGTACAAAATTTAAATATTATTCATATTTATGTTGTAAATATGTGTAGTATTTGTTAAAATCAAGGCATACATACAGTACTTTGTTCCAATATGTCTTTTATAAGAGGCATAGATGATGCGGAAGATAGAATTTAAAGGAGGGTACGCTTTGTTTAGTTTAAAAAAAAGAAAAATAAATATTATTGTAAGGTCAGGGGACAAAATAATATTTCCTATCATGATATTTTTTTTTCCCCTGATAAGTCTGTAATAGTAATTCTGTCAGCGGTGTGTCATGAATTGTTGTGTCAGAATTGGTGTAACATCAGAACTAATTGAACGTCAAAATGTCATAATGTCCCGAGTTTAGAAAGTCTATACCAAACCAAACAGGAGACAGAAATGGATAATAAATTGAGATATTGAAATTATTTAAGTGAGAAAATTAAAAAATAGACTTTTTTAATAAAGTTGTTCTTAATTTTAATGGTTTCTATTCCACTTATGAAAACGGAGAAACCCTCAACTGAAAAAAAAAAATCTTTAAATTGAACGGGCACCAATTTCCACAAACAATCAAAAAAATAATAATTCAGAAAGCCTCCTCAGACGAGTGGAGGCTGTCAAATGATGCTTTTGTAATGTTATGCTCAACATGCTCATATACATAGGTACGATGGTCAGGTGTCCACATAAATTTGGCCATATAGCGTTTTATTCTCCACACTGTGTTCTGTGTAGAGTTATGCTTCTATTCAAAGGTTATACAGTAGTTTATAATTTAAGAACTTAGAGCTTTTGTCTTATGATCTGGTACTCAGTAACTAGCAGCCATGTTAAAGTGCACTATGTGTTTTGACAGCAGATAGCAGTTTTGACAGGTTGAGTTTCAGACCGCGCTCCAACTCAATAAATGTGCATTGACTTGGCACTCACAGTTATGAGATTAATCCACACGGTGGAGGAGAGTGCAACACAATCCAATTTATAAACATTGCGCACAATTTATGATTTTTCGCACATTTTCCCCACATTTGTCATTATAGAGTTAATGTTTTCGAAAATATAGTTGCATGTTTTCTCTATACAACTATTTGAGGATTAAATTTCTAAAAACTCTCTCTGTCTCTGTCTGTGTGTGTGCGCGTGTTTGTGTGTGCTCGTGTTTGTGTGTGTATGTGTGTGTGTCTTTGCAGGTTGGAGCACAAGCAATGGACAACACACTATTAAAATACAGTGCTAAGGATTATTTCTTTAAAGCAGCACTCTGCCACTTCTGTGTTGATATGCTTAATGCCAAGGTTACAAACTTAAGTCTAAAATATATATTCATTATTTATTTGATATATGAGCGCTTCCTAATTTTTTTTTTACTTATCTTATACTGTGTTCCTCAACAGCTGGCTTTGCAGAAGTATGAGGAAATGTTTCCTGCCTTTTCAGACTCCCGGGAATGCAAATTGATCAAGGTGAGCTTTCTGTTATTAAACCTGTTTCTATTATTAAAGTAAAAATTCACAAGTCACATGCTTGGTTGCTTTGTGTTGTCTTCTTTTAATATGGTGTGCGTATTGATTACTATTGAATCTATATATCAATTTTAGGCGGTTTCTAATCTGTACTTTTTGCAAGCTAGCTAATGTTAGCAAGCTAACTGCCTACTGTTGCCTACTTTGCACAAAAGCTGAATTTCTTTCAAGTTTTACAGGGGAGAGTAAAGAATGTTTGCTGTAGAAAATCATTCACACTTCCTTTCATTCACACAGAAACTATTAGATGCATATGAGGAACAGAATGTTGATGCGTATACTGACTCGGTAAGTAAGCCTTTTGACCACGTTTTATAAAAATCTCCTGCAGCTTATTAATGAAATTAATTAAGTAAATGATTATTAATTATTCTTTATAGTTCATCACTAACTTGACAATTTAAAAAATCTTTCTTAAAAATTAAAACATTAAGTATTTGGATAATAATTTACTTTTGTTAAAGTAGCAAAAAAAATAACTTTTTTGCTACTTTTTTTACATAATGCTTTTGATTTTGTAAAGAAAAAAATATAATCATAAGCAGCTATGATTAAAAAAAAAACTGTAGTGATGTGCATCCATCAGTACTTTCAGTAACATGCTAAAATAATATTAGCTAGTTGCTGTATTTATAATGAATTGGTACAGTGTATGTTTCTCACTGTGATGATGATATGAATGCTAAATATATTCATTTACATTCATGCTTATTTGGTTCAGACTGCATTTAAACTTGGATTTTAGATTTTAACACGAATGTTATGGTGCGAATAAGTGGTTCATTTACAATCTGCTGTTGGAATGTGTTTAAGATCAGTACAAAAATATGAGCATATAATCAGCTATTAAACAATTTTGCAACTTTTAAAAAGTGCTAGCTATTTCCCATTCATTTACATTTATTACACAAAACTATTATTTTTTCATTGTAGCAAAATCATCTAAAATTCCAGCTTAATATTTTATATTTCCTGAAATGTTTCACTGCTGCTGCTATAATTACATACTCTCGTGCCTGTAAATAAATCTATAATGGCAGAAATGATCAATTTGCTCTTTTTTTAGGCAGTTCTGGGGGATTAAATAGTTTATTGTGAAATCTAAAAAATAGACAATCATATTCAGGGAAAATGCAATATTACAAAAGCCTTACTGCATCCATTAGTCCATAAGTATTTGAAAAGTGATGCAAATTTAGTTTTTGTCTTTCAAAATGAAAGACTGTTCTGTGGTCAGACGAGTCACAATTCGAAGTTCTTTTTGGAAATCTGGGACGCCATGTCATCCGGACCAAAGAGGACAAGGACAACCCAAGTTGTTATC
>JAOVVB010000033.1:9195532-9208710 GCA_028570985.1 Heterobranchus longifilis | reverse complement strand
AATAAGATCGTGATGATCATATTGCTTGTACTGTCTGCATGAAGACAATATGGACTGCAATAAACATTTTTTCTTTAGAAATTGGTGTCCCTGAGAATTGTGCAGCCCTAATAACTTAGTTAAATAAAATAAAATGAAATAAAAGTCTATAATAGTTTATCTTGGTTGTCAGAGCATTCCAATTAAAAAATACTACACGTCTAAAGAGAAGGAGAGGGTTCAGTCCATAATATGCAGCATGTGTTAACTGTGCGTTATCGTTCTTGAGTGGCAGCCTTTCCCTATGTATAGAGCGGCAAACAAGGCTCTACTTAATGTGAGTGATGTAACTAAGGAGTTAAAGAGTCATGGACACCTGTAGTCACTAAAGACCTGACAATACTAGCTAACTGCAGCTACAAAACTATAATTACATTCACAGATTTTTCTCATAGCCAAAATATCAACCACCTTTACAAACCAATGTTTGACTCAATCAGATTTTTCAACAGAACCTACAGGACACATTCAGCAAATGCCAACTCGAATGTAGGGATACACCGATGTGAAATTCTGTGCCGATACCGATGTTTAAAATAACAATTTGACCGATACCGATTCCGATGTTTTTATGTTGTTGTTTATTTTGTTTTTGTTGTTATTTATTTCCCCTTTTTGCCAGGGAAACAAAGGAATCTTCATTATTAAAAAAAATAACTGACCTGTTTTAAAGTCATTCAACATTTCTTTACACTGTCTTTGAATGAGCACAAATTCAATCATACAAACAAGCTCTAATATAACCTTTCACATGAAAAATATATATTTTTGTTTTGTTTTAAATCGCTGCTTCAAAAGTGTTTTTAACCTTTTAACACAACATTTAGCCAGCGCAAAATGTATGCAACACAACATAAATATCGGCCACTGCCATCTGTGAACGTCGTCTTGCTGATATGCCGATTGCAGCCAACAAGGCGAATATCAGCTACCGATGTTCGTCCGATATATTGGTGCATCTCTACTCAAATGTATCGATTTTTCTTTAAACAAGACGCTGTAATAGAGAAATCAAAACCACATTGTCGACTATAATTCTGGCCCCTACCTCCGAACACTTCAAAATGTTAAATTACAAAAATGTTTGACGTTATAGCATTGTTCAGTCTGTAAAGACAACAACCACATCACAAATGAATTACAGTCCTTGGCTGAAATATCTGAGTGCTACCCTATTCTTTAAAGTGATATTTAGCTTAAACATTTGGGAGAGTATCATTTTAAAAATATAAATATGCCACAATAATTATTAGGTATTAACTGTGCCTTACTTTGAACACTGCTGCTGCTAAGATATATCAAAGCAGCTCTGCTTTTATTAACATGAACAACAGTCCAAATCTGGATGAATGTTTGTTTAACAAACAGAGAAACAACACACCTTAGGCTACTGCACATTACAATCTGTATAATCAAATATACAGCCTTACCTGTGCACATTGAACCTTGGCAAGAACTGCTGCTCCAACACCACTGCAGTATCTTCCCACTCAATATAACAAACAATGCAGAACAGTGATTTTTCTGGTTAAAACTGTGACTGGACATTACATTACTGCACCTGAGACAAACCATGACATGACAATGTTTATGGAAAAATACAACCACAACATTCAGCTACAAGACACCGAGCCAACGAATACAAAGAAAAGGTAACTACAACACTTACCTTTCCTTTAAAGACTGATCAACTGTAGTATGAACTAACTTAATACCGGCACTCCTCTCCATTCAATGATAACAACGGTGGGAAACAAAATGCCTCCAGTCTGCCGTGTTGCCTGCTCTATCACGTCAGATCATTCAGTTTTTTGCAGGTTCACCCGGCTCATTTTACTCTCTCAGGGACAATCCCATTACTGCTTTCCTTCCAAAGCGCTAAATCCAGCCAACTGGGCACGCAGTGGTGTGCGAGAGTGCTTCAGCCAATGGCCCCCGTCCAACCACTCCTCCCTTGTGGTGTTCAGAGTCAACCGTGCATCAGTAACATCGCAGTCTGAATGAGGGTGCCCCCTGTGCAGGCATTAGTTTTTTTCCTCCCCTCCCTGAGGCAACGTGACTTAGTCCAGCAGGCCTATACTGCAGCAGTGGATCTCTCCAACCACACACCATCAGTGACTTGGCTGCTCTCCACTGCAGGCACGTCAAGGTCCAGCATGAGGACTGTGCTCAGCGTAGAGCTCCACTCCCAAGTTTACAGAGGGAGCAAGCGAGGGAGAAAGCAACATGTTACCTTATCCATGCCGAGCCCAGTGCTGGGGGAGTGGCCATGGCCTGCGATGGCATTCACTGTTGCTAAGCAGCCAAAGTCCCTCTTTTATGAGGGAATGCATCAGGCTGCTTTTTAGTAAGGGATAAGTGAAAAGGGGAGCAGAATGACGGGAGGCCTGGGTTTCTAGGGGACACTATTGACAGTTCCCGGCCAGGATTTGCATAGAAACTCACTCACTCCAAGATGCATTACAATGTTGGTTACAGCTAATAAGTTCTCCAAAGTCCTCCGCTGATAATGCCACTGTCTGATGACACGGCCTCATGTTGTACACAAACAACTCGACACTTGATCCTGACACTACAGCAGTGGTGAGACACCTGAGTCTAAGACCCCTAAGACCTATGCTATTTCTGCTTAATCTATACAAGGCCCCTGACCCTGGGAACTACAGTCTAATCTTAACCAGAGACCAGATGTAAATCATGGTATGGAGTCGGCTTATTATCTCCTCAGAGTTCTGAGAATGAGTCCTGTAAAATCTGTTATTGAGTGGCTCTAGTTATGTAATCTAAGCATTTTGACATTGGTCAAGTACAGTTGTTAATAGGTCTGCAACCAATGATTATTTTCATTATCAATTAATCTGCAGATTATTTTCTCAATTAATCATTTGGTCTATAAAGTGTCAGAAAATAGTCCATCCCAGTTTATCAAAGTCTTTAAATGTCTTGTTTTGTCAGTCAAAAACACAAATATATTCAGTTTAATATGATATAAAACAGAAAACTAAGCAGGAAATCTCCATATTCAAGAGGCTGAAAACAGCATTTTCTGCAATTTTTGCATGCAAAATTACTTTTACGATTAACCGATTATCAAAATAGTTACGATTACTTTTTTTGTCGATCAACTAATCGATTAGTCGACTAATAGTTGCAGCTCTCGTTAACAAGAATGCAGAAGTTTCAGCAGCATTTAGAAAAGCAGCTTTTAGCATTTTAGTCCAAGATTCAGACCTAAAACCTCAGGGACGTATGTTGCCACCTAAACAGTATACACTCTGAAAGAGTATGCAATACATTCAAAGATCATTATGTAAATAAATAAGGATGTAAATAAATAAATAAGGAAGTGATCAATTAATATTAATTACAGAGTAGTGGAAAAGGGGTAGGATTAAATAATTTTATACTTCTTCCTACTCCTTTTCAGACATGTAAATGCTTGATAATGGAATTTATTTCATTTTGTTCATTTGTTTTAACTACCTTTTGGGATTTTGTTTTTCACATGTTCGAAATAAAGATTTCAATCAATCAAAAATCGGAAGAACTGACCAAAAGCCCTGATACCCAACACTCATGGTAAACTACTGTGTGGTCTACTGGATCCTGTTTTGAGGGTCTATCCTGCCTTGTCAAACAATAACATGGAGTTATTTTGTAATTGTCTCAGATTCATGATCAACATCGCGGTTCGATATGAGGCTTCATTACGTACCTCTGTTTGTCCAAGAGAAATCCAATGCAAGTTACTGCCTTCACATTGCAGTGAGATCAACAGAACAATGGTTCTCTCTCTCTGAAGCCCCCCAGGCACTGTGCAGAAAGCTCAAATGGCCTTTCCTTGCCTTTGCATGGGTGACCGGACATATCAGTATCATATAGTGAGCAGTTATGAGTAGCGGAGACAGCCATCAAAAGCTCAGTCACAGAGCCGCACCACACTACAGCAGGGCAGCAGGTCAAGCTGGGGGATTCCAGCCAGCATACCACAGGGACAACACTGTCCTCTGTAAAACACAGTGGGACAAAAGCCTGGTTAGAAGAATAGCATGGCACTGTCTTTCAACAGTCAGAACATTAGTCTGCTGCAGCAATGAGAAACAGAAAAGGCTTTCAAGATAAAGCTGTGGGCCAATGCCACCTAGTGAAAAACAGAGGCATGCCAGATGTGTCAGCAGTAGGGCTGCAACTATTTTCAGTATTAACTAATCTGCCAATTACTTTCTGGATGAATTCGCTACTCGTTTGGTCTATAAAATGTCAGAAAACAGTAAAAAAAAATTTTTTTTAAAAAGTCCATCACAGTTTCTCAGAGTCCAAGGTAATGTCATTAAATGTCTTGTTTTGTCAGTCCAAAACCCAAAACTATTCAGTTCAATATGATATAAAACAGAGAAAAGCAGGAAATCTACATATTTGAGAGGCTTTTTCTGCCATTTGTGCATGAAAAATTACTTAAATGATTAATCAATTATCAAAATAGTTGGTTATTTTTGTGTCTATCGACTAATCAATTAGTTGATCAATCACTTAGTTGACTAATCAATTAGTTGACTAATCATTGTCACCCCTGTCAACAGCTGTGCAAATGTACCCTGGTTAACTCTCCATTCAGTTAGCCCAAACTGTGATGCTGACACTGAATACACATGGCATTTCCAGGGGTGGACAACAACAAATAAGATAAGCTGCAGGTCAAGAATGAACCCTCGAACTCAACCTGAATTATTGTCAAATAAGTAACATTTGAGAACAGTGGTTGTGTGTTGTAATGTACAGCACAGCTCCACAAGGTGCCCCTGCCAAACAAAATAATCTCACCTTGCAATACTGTGCAAACACAAGCATATTGAAAATTAAATTAAAGTTAAAAGAAAATTGAAGTTATCACAGTCAGATGTGTGTATTTAAAGCCAAAGTAACATGAATAAATCTTTGGTGTACCTCATTCCTCCCTGGCTCAACATTTTCTGATCAAAACAACTTCCCTCTGCACCTGATATAGACAGATTATCCCTGTGTGTGGGCCCTCCTCCAGCCAGTTAGCTCTATAATTAGATCAGGAGTAAACATAGTATGCATCTACAAATAGCAAGGAAAATACTCTTTCAATGCCATAAATGGTTTAAAACACAAGAGACTAAGTTACACAGCATGTCTGAGACAATTCAAAAGACTGGGGAATAAGCTAGTATTAGTATTATAAGTTAATGTTGAAAAATCTTGAATATAACGTTAGTTACAAACATACTAACACACCTAACTCAAGTTACCACTAACGTTACCTACATTAGGTTTCAACCAAAGACTGTATATAAAAACGTTATACAGTCTATGGTTTCAACCATGAATTTCAACGGTCGAAAAAAAAAGAAAAAAGCATAAAAAACAGTGGTTGACATTAAAAACCTCCAATTAATTAGCTAGCTTAATGTTAGCTAGCTAGCTAACAAGCAGACCACTGTGCTTGGCGCTAACTTCTGTCGACAGGTTAAATGTTTGGTAACGTTAACTCACTTTTAAAGTAGGTAACTTTAAATAAAGTAATGTGGGAGAAACATAAATTGCCTTACCACTTGGCCAGCAATTAAGACACACAGTAGTCAGTTAAATTAATAAAAAGCACAAAACAAACTCAACACGGCACTGGATTGGTGATAGTCCGGTGGAGGAGCGCGCAGCACCGACGGGAGCGCGCCGCTGACGAGGTCCGAATTAATTATTTTCACCTGGCCGTTTTCCTTTTCCTACGGAGCCCCTCTGGGGTCACACGGCAGAAAAAAAATCGATGTGTAAATCCGAATATTCACGACAAATGTTGTCACAAGTGCATGAACTTTGACACAATGTGATGAGTTGGCGGTTAGTCACTGATTAAAAATCTTACTTGTAAATAAGTATTAGCATCAAAATATACTTAAAAGTACCAACAGTAAAAGTACTCATTATGCAGAATGACCCATTTGAGAAAAATAACTGGATTATAATTATTGACACATTAATGTTGCATCACTATTAGTATCATTAATTAGTTTCACTGATGTTGAAGCTGTTAAAAGGTGGGGTTTATTTCTATTATTTGATATACTGCCAGATATCTTAATCCTTACTGATACAGCATAATTTATTAGTTGATACATATTTTGTATCAATATTCCAAATCTGGTTAAGTAACTTCTAACTACTGCAATATTGACAAATAAATGTAAAAAGTACAATACTGGCTTCGAAAATGGAGTGGAGTAGACGTATAAAGTTGCATAAAATGGAAATACTCAAGTAAAATACAAGTACCCCAAAATTGTACTTAAGTACAGTACTTGAGTAAATGTACCGAGTTACATTCCACCACTGAGTTCAGCTCTTGGCAATGTAATTAGGTCAGTAGTCCAAAATGAAAACCACAATTATCAAAACATCTCTCTTGTTCTCCATCTGAAGAGATCAACCACCGTCAGATTTTATTATTTCAAATCTGGATGTACAATAATTAAATAATTACATGATTATAAACCATATGATGCCAGGAAGCAAATCTATGTACAAAGTAAAAAGTGCATTGTGGGAACAGAAAGATACATGTGGGCACACAGAACATAAAAGGACGCCTCCTGTCAAGGTGGGAAAGAGATAAGGAAAAATAATCCTGCATGATTTAAAATAACAATTACATCTTTTGAGTCAGTAATATCAATCAAATGTATAATATTTATTTGTATGATAATATCTGGTATTTACAACATCCATTTTAGAACTACTGTGCTTGGCGATAAAACACGAAGGAAATCATAAAATTTGTGATTCTGAGTCTCATAGGGAGCCGAAGGGATGACGTCTTTTTGTTGGCTAACCCGGAAGTTAGCGTCACCATGGGTTCCCTCGTCAAAAAATCTATGGGATTTTTACATTGCATTTTGGATCATTGCAGAAAATAAGCTCTGTGGAGAACACAAGTTTATGACACTTACACGTTTTGTCTAGTAAGATAATCTCTCCATATGAACACCACTTTTATGATTTTAGAAGCTTAAATGGAATCAGCAGAAGTAAAAAGCTAATGTTAGACTATAAAGGAAATACACTAACGTTCGCATGTTGACGTTTTGCATGTCGACAACCTCTGTAGTCTCATTTAGCCAGTTGTTAGCAACTGTCTTTTTAAAGACACGTTAAAGCTTCGAAATACACCAGCGGGGTATTTACAGACGTATTTTAAGTCATAGAACAAAACGTTAAAATCTCTGAAGCTTGTGTTAACCACAGACCTTATTTCAAACGTCTAAACAAAAACACATTCAAAAAACCCATTGACTTCAAGACGAGGGAACCAAAAGTGCTCAAATGCTAACTCCTTTCCGGGTTTTAAAACTACAAACTTCGGCTCCCTATTCATGAGACACCAATAACATAGTTCATTAGACACATGAAACGTACTGTATACTGCATCGGTTTTTATCAAAAATTAGTTTTCAGTTATATAACAGAGGACCAATCACCAGACACTGAATTGTGGTATTCCTGCTTGATGGATCTGCAACATGCTACCTATACGTGCAGGTCTCTGCTGAAATTAAAGGAAAAGCAGGACAATAACAAAGCAGTCTTTGCTATCTTTGTGGCTCATTCAGGTATCAGTCTGAATGGATTAAATACATAGAGAGGTGCAGGACAGTATCACAAACGGATACATCAGGCCACTAAGTGCATGAGAATGGAAGGATGAATGTACCAGACTAGTATAAGACAAGATTATTGTTCCACATCAGTTTTAGGCCACATGGCTGCTGTCTGTTAGTTTGGGTATGAGGTCTCTGTCCAGAAGGCAAGTCAATGTGCACGCGATCGAAGAAGGGGGGCGAGGAAGGAGGCAGGAGGAGGAGCAGCAGCAGCAGCAGCAGCAGCAGCAGCAGCAGCAGCAGCGTGTCTTCTGGGGGATGTTGAAGCTAAAGGAGGAGAGGAAGGAAAGTTTCCTTTTGTGTCCACTGGTAGGCAGAGTTGAACAGGCGCTTCTCCCCCTCTTCCTTATTTTCCTTTTTCTCCTTCTCTTTTCTCCCCACTCTCCTCTCAATTGACACACGTGGGCCAGCTGAGGCCTCCACACGCAGCAGAAACGATGATGTAAAGGACCACCTGTGCAGAAACAAAGTTCAGCAGATAACAAAAAACTGACTGAAACCAGAGGCGCCACAACTAGGAAATGGAAGGACATAATTGACCTTTCGCTAAGTCCCCCCCCCCCCCCTTGGTTACTGTTGCTACGCCTGTCAAGCTTTCGGACCCCCGGCATGTCAGTATGGTGTTTTCAATGATATCAGTGAGAGACACTCCATAACAAATAACCGTAACTTTATGGAATAATAGTTCTGAAATAAAAATCGGATCTGGGAATTATTTGCTAAAAATTGTGTAGATGCAAAAATTCCAAGGAAAGGAACTCAAGGCACTCCGTCTTATGGTTAATTAGTTATTTTATTTTTAAAATTTGAGCATGACAAAAAAAAAAAAGAAGACCTAGTCAGGTCGATACGCGTAGGTCTTTTTTTTGTCATGCTCGAATTTAAAAAATAAAATAAGTAATTAACCATAAGCCTCGAGTTCCTGGATCCTATTTTTGTTTTTGTATCTTCGCCTGCCCCACCAAAGAGCACCTGTCTGATCAGCTGCAGCCAGGCAGCGCTTCCCCTTTCCATTGTAAATAGTTGTGAAATATCAGAGTGAAGAAGACAGAAAGCACTACAATATGTACAATATGTACGACAAACAGAAAAAACAATGATCTTCCACAGCAGGGTAGGTAACGTTTGGTCATGACGACTCCCTGTAGTGTCGTACATTTTTTGCCGTACGCTGTTAGCAACATGTACTGAGGTTAGCACAACAAGCTAGCGAGGTAGAGTGCAATCAGTCTCACTGGGTAGAAGTCGGAGCGGGAAGACCCGCCTGTAGGTTCCCGTTCATCTACAACAGTACCGGAAAGAGTTGTGTCGCCGTAGTTCCGGTAGAGTAACGTTAGGTGAATGGAAACACATCCTACATGCTAACGTACATCTGACAGCATGATGTTCCCGTTTACCGGGACGAGGAAACAACATACCGGAGCCTCACTACTTATCCCCTTTAGACTGCTGTCAGGCCTGCAGGCTCCATATGCACAACTTTAATTTATTTATCTTTTTCTTTCTCTCCCCACCCCATTGTGCATTGGGAGGATATACATTAGCTATTATAAGTTGTTTGATACTCCTTTTTTCCCTCTGATTTTCTCTTCTCTGATAAGTAACTAATGTTAGGATCACAATTTAACAAATAAAAAGTATACAGAGTTCCCACATCTTTTTAAACATCAAATTCAAGGATGTTTCAAGGACTTTCCAGGCCCAACTCCCTCAAATTCAAGGACCCAACACGGCATAGTTTGAGACACACATCAAAGTTAATTACCTTTACAACACTGAGAAGTTTTATAATGAGAATGTAGCGGAAAGTAGCCTATTTACTAACGTTAAGTAAAATAAATATCAACAGAATTTCAAAGATCCCCCCCCCCCTCAAATTCACAAACCCGTGGAAACCACGGGATGAAAAAATAAAGAAACAAAGTTCACTTGCTGCACCACTGTTTGATTAATCACACAGTTCAGTTGCAACACACAGGAGGAAATGACAAACAATGTTGAGGATCATTGCTGCAATGTGTTTTCACTAAGTTAATACTGTGAAGTCAATTCCAGGGGCCGTATTCATGAAGCTTCATAGTCCAAAGAGTTGCTCCTACTGACGAAATTATAAGAACATTCTTATAATTATGATGTTTTCTAAGAATTCCCCCTTAAACTTAAAAGTTATTCGCAAAGCATCTTAGCCCTTCAGAGAGCTCCTAAGGTGAAAAACTGTGAGGAGAGAGGAGGACTTTCAACAGGCTTAAGAGTTTCTTAATCAGAGGAGAAATATTCTCCAAACACTGAGTGAGTGAGTTAATGAAACGCTACACATGAGATCATGCAGGGATAATGTTTGTCTTCTCCCATCCAACAAAATAAGGCAGTAACGCCAGAAATGAAAGTGATCACAACATTAAGATATTTGGCAAATGGAAAAAATGCGAGAGTGCAGCAGTAATGATTTCCATCAGCAGAGTGCTCACACAAACAATTACAGTGCTTTCACACTCTCACATTGTGATGCAGTTAATTTAATTTCCACTGGATGTCCACTTCGCAGGACAGGAGTTAAAATAAAAAAGTATTCATAATTACACCATCTTTCTAAATTCTATGATTATGCCTATCGATTTTACTGGTACGTTACTGCTAAGTATTGTATAGTTTTTTGCACATTTCCTTTGCAGGTTTTTTGTTTTGTTTTTTGCTAAGATGCTGTATCAGTGAAATTTCCTACTGCTGAAACCTACCTACCTACCTACCTAAGCCTCATTAGAGCTGAAAATCAAAGCTGTAGTAGCTAAGTAACCTGTGTCATTTTTTGTTTTAATGGTCCAGTGTGTAGTATTAAGCTGCTTGACTTGGAATATAATATCCATTAGTATTTTTTAATTAGTATATAATACCATCAAAATAAGAATTATTGTGTTTTTATTAGCTTTTTGTCCCTGAAGGCCACCGTAGCGTGTGCATTTCTCAGAAAGGGAGGGGTGAGCGGGATAGTGTCTAGAACCTCACCACTAGATGCTGCTAAAAACTACACACTGTACCTTTAATGAAAAAAAAAACCCAACTTAACAACAACTTAATATTATAAGAAATTGGCGAAAGAACCATGACAGTGAATCCCAATAACACCAGTCCCCACCATGTGTGTCTGTACTCACCAGGCACACCAGCACAATGACAACAGTCAGCTTGAGGTTCTTCATACACATGGCTCGTGCCAGGTTACGACTCGTGGTCTTAAATGTGACCGACTAAATGGAGCAGGGAGAGGAAGTAACATCAGTGACAATATCTGTGTATAAGTAGCTTCTTAGATTACTAAAAAAAGGTCTTTAAACTCACAGAATCAACCAGATTTTCTGTTTTGTCAATCAGCAACTCCAGTTTCTCTCCTCTCTGAGCCACCAAGTCTATAAAAATACACAAAGAGACAAAGTTAACTTGGGAGTAGGGCTGCTCAATTATGGCACATAAATCACAATTATCAATTATAATTGGTCAATATTTTGACAATAATTTTGACGATATTTTGATTACTCGTTGACTTCGGAAACATCATGCATTTATTAAAAAATAAAAACTTTCTTGAATTTTAAATATAATTCAACTGAATGACAAATAGATTAATAAATAAAATGAATATATAAATATATATACTTTAAAATAAATAACATAAAAAGAATAAGTAAAAATACATTTTATCAAAGTAAATAAGATCATATATTCAATGTATAAAAATAATGAATGAAAATAAATTAAACCAAAATAAATCACATCAAATATATTGTAGTGCACTGTCACAACCTACTGAAAACTCCTAAACATATATTCAACATATTCCAGTCAGTAACTCAGTGCACCGCTGTGAAGGTGCGCTGGATTTATAACACAAGACAAAACGAGAGCATCGTTGTTAAATGGAATGCAGCACAATAATAGTTTTATCTTTATTATCTTGTTTTCAGAACTGTTGGAAGCCAAAATCCTCATTGAAAATAAAATTTGATCAATTGCCCAGCTAGGGATGGGACAATAATCATTTCATCATGGATCGTGATAAAAACACTCACAATAAGTTGATTGTGATGAATTTCCATTATCGGGATAATCGTGAAAATTGTGAATATCCTCACACATTTACTACAGTTTACTACAGAGTCCTAAAAAGTGGTAGGCTAATGTTTCGAGAGAAAAGTCGGTATGTTTCAAGAATAAAGTTGTAATGTTTCGAGGAAAACAGTCATCATGTTTTGAGAAAAAAAGTCGTAAACATGTTTCAAGAAAGAAGTCGTAATGTTTTGAGAAAAAAGTTGTGATGTTTTGAGAAAAAAGTCGGAATGTTTTAAGAAAAAGTCACAATTTTATCAGAAAAAAGTCGTCATAGTTTGAGAAAACTACAAACAAAATGTAAGGTAAAGTGATTCCAGTATGTTTTTCTGCATATTTCGTTGATTATTGGGATAATATCGTGAATCGCAATTATTTTGGCCAGGATAATCATGAAATTTCGATATCGCCCCATGCCTACGCCCAGCCCGACGTGGGAAACAGGTCCGGTGTAATGAGATTCACATTAAATGGTTGATGAAATCTGGCTGACATATGAGACTGTTTTCATCAGAATTTTAAGCATTCAAATATTGCATCATTTTTTGGCCAGAACATTTGCTTTGGACGTGAAGGCCAATAAATACCATCATTAACAATGAGGAGGTCGCTGATGGAACCACAATGCACTGCATTCATTTAAAAGTGAAGAAATGTCACTCACACAAAACAGGCTTCATCAGCGTCACTGTGCTACGGAGAAAAAAGGCTCACCTATGTTGCGGACCATAATGCCCTTCAGGTCATCCACTTGCATCTGAGTCTCAGTGACACGGTCTGATCCTCGTGGGTCGGAGTGGTGTTTCTACAAAGACAAAGGAGAGGAGATCTAAGTGTATGTTGTGATTACTAAATCTGTATGTGTGACTGCAGAAAAACAAAGCCGTCGCAGAGGCCTCACAGGATAATTTTGCTCCGTCTCTTGTCATACTCACCATCTGAGCTGCCAGTGTTGAGGAGAACTCACTGTTCATGGCGTAAGGCAGGGCTGTTTGTGCTCTCGAACCGTACGTTGTCTGGAAGCGCTTCTTGACTTCACTGAGGAAGCTGAATGCACGCGACCTCTCAAAGTCCTTTAGTACAAAAAAAAGTTACATATTAGAGGTATTATTTCAAGTACATGTATTCCATAGACTGTAAAAAATAGTGGGTGTAGCTTCCGGTTCTGAAATGTGACGCCAATGCGTAAGTGCCTTAAACTTGCATTCTTTCCTGTGGCCAGCAGGGGGCGACTCCACTGGTTGCAAAAACACTTCCGGTTGGCGGTTGCATACAAGTCCATTAGGAAAATGAGCCGACTTCTCACTTGATTTATTACCTCAGTAAACAGTTTCATACTGAGTTTATGGTCTCAATCTCTAG
>JAOVVB010000033.1:9147074-9167859 GCA_028570985.1 Heterobranchus longifilis | reverse complement strand
GCCACTAACCCAAACACCTTTCCCCAACATGGTGAACACACCGACATCCCCGCAAGGCATGCTGGTCGTCAGCCGCCACCTCGCCCACGCCACAATATTTTTACTAATAAAATTTACTAGGTTAATGCTCAGTGTGTCTGTTAAAAATGGTCAAACTCCTTCAGGACCATGTGCAGGTAATCAATTCTACCCTCCCTAAAAACAGCCATTCAAACATTCAACTCAAAGCTTATTAACATTCAAAATTCACATAGACATTACAGAGTTGGGATCCAGAAATTGCATTAAAGCTGTGAATTATGGGTCGATTTTTTATTTGATTTATTTAGATTTTTGGGCATTTTTATTTTAAATTTGATTTGATTCAATAGCACTAATGTTTAGGTATTTTTTTTACAGGCTTTGAAGTAAACACTGAAATGTTGTAACTTTTATTTCTGCCAATCTTCTGCTCCACACTCCAGTCCAGTATGTGTCAGTGTTGGACCGACCACTCATAAACTCAACCATGAAGCAAAATGCTAAAAAATACACACCATTTTCATTTCCTGCATTTTGCTTCATCCTTGAGTTTGTCAGTTTCATAATGTTTGTAGGTTTACCTAAATAATTAAAAAAGTATGAATTTTCTGATTCGAAATTCGAAACCTCACCAAAAAAAAGATTAAGTAAATTGCGAAAATTATTAAGTGTTCTAGCGTTCAGATTAACTTTTTTTTTTCATGCAAACACCATATTCAAGTTCAAGCGACACTTGTTATTTAGAATTTTTAGGATTTGCACCTGTTGGTTTTGATCTACAACACTCAAGTAAAAGGTAACTGTGGCCAACTGTGTGAGAAACCTTTTAATGTTACATTAAACTCCAGTGTATTAAGCAAAATCTCTCATCCGTCTATCTAACACTTCACTTCCATGCAAAATAATTGTCTTGTTCATCACATTGCTTCTTAGTTTACTAAAGAACAGCATTAGCCATTCTGCCTATACAGTTAGTGGGATTTAGGATTTATAATAATGGCCATAAACCCATAAAATTTTATGAATGAACATGTATATGTGGTTAAAGTTAATGCGCTACAATCTGTTCCTGTTGTAAAAACCTTTGGAAGATGTGGAGTTTCTAAGAATATTTTAATAACTCTTTTATGACTTAAATCTGGACACATAGCCATTGCAAATTCATGTAATTTGTTCGACCTTTACTTTTATCACAGAATCTTTCATATTCACGCACAGGAAATGAGAACGAGCATGCTGTTTCTGATGTTGTACTAGATGTGCTTTCAACATGTAATAATGTTGCTGCTGTTTTTGTTTATTTGGAATATATAATCTTTCTGCTTGTTTCTGTTTTGCAGGATGGCGATGATTTGGCAGATGAGGGTGTCACTAGTGAAGGTATTCTTTTCTGAAGAATACTTACTTTTTTAGGTTTCCTTTTTTTTTTTTAGTAAATTTTATAAATGTACAGTAGAAAAGCATGAATTTTGCCCAACCAGTTGGAACAATATTCTTATTTTCCATTACCAACATTTAATCAGAAACGGTTCTTTATTTGATAGAACCTGGTTTATCTCATCTTTTCTGCAGAGTTCGATAGGTTTTTGGCAGGCAGAGCAAAAGCAGCTGAGCGTCTTCCCTCTGTGAAACATCCATCCGATGACCACACACCCTCACAGCCATAGTTCTTTACTGGAGTGCAATCATCCACAACAAATATCCATCAGCAAGGATCTGTAGCTTAAAGTGATTTGGCTATAATGCTTTATGTACGGGGATTTATATTTTATTTATATGGTGCTGTATCATTTGTCCTTCTTGCACATTTTTAAACAATGGGTCTGTCTTTGTTACAATCTAGATTTTTTTTTTTTTCTTCACAGTGGTATTATGTAGAACTGTATATAACATGCATTTTAAATGCTTTACTGTGGTTTTAGGTTTATGTCCTACTCGGTTTCATTTAGCTATTCGATATTACACAAAGAATGGCATTATGGCTATTCTTGCTTTGGGTATTAAAGATTCCCATGGGCTTTGTGGCTCTTTCACTGACGGAACAAAACTTATTTTTAAATGTATTCAAGGCAGGACAAGCATAAATAGCATCAGTGCCTCAGGGCTCCACAGTCCCCAGTTTAATCCTAAGCTTGAGCTACTGTTTAGTGGGTTACCACCTGGTTCTCAGATTTTCTCAAAAACATGTTGGATAGACTAAGTTAAATTGCCTTTAGGCGTGAATGTATGTTCATTCACAGTGTATTCGTGCCTTGTGTCCAGTGTTTCTAGGATAGGCTCCAGACAAAGCCATACTAAAGGCTTGCCAGTTTTTACAGATTACAACCAGGTCAGCCTGGCTTAGCTGGGTACAGCATAGAATCTGATATGACAAGGTTTTACGCCAGATGCTCTGCATGACATAATCCTCCCCAATTTATCTGGGCTTGGGATCAGCTCTAATGGTGCACAGATATATGCATCCGCTCAGTAGCTGGAGTTGGTTTCCTGACTGCGAATCAAACCCGGGTGTGAGTGGATGTATCATTGAATGGACGAATGGAAATGCCAACTATACGGTCATTGTCATGTGCATGTGATGCTTTAAAGCACATCCAGGTGCTGTGTAGGTGGTTCCATATCTGCGAAGGAGTGTTGCATAAAAGACTACATGCAGTCTGGGTTATATTATCTCACTACAACAAAAGGGCACAAATACTCAAGATCAAACTGCTTAGTTTTTAATGTTTGCGTGGTTTCTTTTTTTACATATACGAATCTATCTGTTATTTTGTTTATCATCTATTTACTGACCATGCACAAAAGTAGCATAACAGCTCTTATTACAACTTGGCTACACTCAGAGAAAGCATCCCCTAGTCATCTACTACAATGATAAATTATTGACCCTTTCATCAAATATTTACTTTCCTATTTATATAACTCACTGCATATGAGCTTATTGTGATATATACTAGGGTTGTTCAAGTCAAACCGGGACTTTTGATTGTACAGAATAACGGTTCACAGTTATAAGAGTAAAACTACCTTTATTTTTCCTGCTACAGTAATGCACTTACGTATCTCAGTGTTTCATTAGGGCTCGGATACCAAGATAAAAAATTTTCTCAGAACACCAGAGCCATAAACACTGGCCACCCGGGTTATTTATATTAATTTAAAAAAAAATTGTTCATGGTTCCATTATTGTTAGTTTCTTATCAAAAGTAATAGTTCTCAGATATGTCCATATATTTTCCATTTTTAATTTTATGATTGATATTGTGAAATGTGGAACATTTATAGAATATTAATATACAGTGTACAGTATATTATGTAAGAATTTGTGGTTGTGGGCTGAAAAAAAAGGAAAACAGTGGGATGCCAGTGGTTTGTGTCACAGTGCTTTTAGATGAAAACTCGTGCCGTTTATTTTCTTCTAATGAACGGAGTGTTTTTTTCATTCTCAGTACTTAATATTACATAACCTAAATATAATGAACATACTTTAGTAAATGCATGTAGAGCTAATGTACAAAAATGAGTACTTCATTTCGTAAAATAATAATAAGTAACCAGTCACACAATTTTCCAGCAAGCTCCCCAAACACTGCTGTCATTTTGTCTTGCACTTTAACATATTACATTCAAGGCAAAACTTTAGCTAATTATTAATTATATAGATCAGACTCCATATGGCCGAAATTTATTAAGTGGAGGACAGGAGTTCATCTATGGTGAGTGTTTTTTTTTTAAGGTGAAAGTTTTATGGCTGTCTTTAGTTTGGATTTGTAAGATGTTGTAAAGTATGTTATTGTATGTTACAATACACTACCCTAATAAAATATTTGAAGATGCAGTGTTTTTTATTATAGTTATATTAAAGACTTACAGGGCGGCACGGCAGCTTAGTGGTTAGCACTGTCTCCTTGCATCTCTAGAGTCCGGGTTCGATTCCTGCCTCTGTGTGCATGGTGGGTTTCTTCTGGGGTCTCCGGTTTCCCTCCCGACTTAAACTCAAATTCTAGCAGTCATTTTCCCAAGTAATTTAGCTGCTCAGCTACACTTGACAGTACTGTCCACCAGGGGGCGATGACAACATAGGTTAAAAAAAAGTTAAACAAATTAAGAGGTTTTCAGTTACAGTGAAAAACATAATTACCCTTATCAAGAGATTTGTTATAAAACATACACTTTATTACAATAAAAAAACGAAATCTTAAAAATTAGCATGAATGAGTCCAGTTGTAAGGACGTTTTGACAAACTAGGCCTCTAAGAAAGTGTTCTGTGTCTGTGCATATAGATTAGGATTAGGGCTTTCTTCTTGTACACCACTCATACTAAATCCAACAATAGTGTGTAGTATGTGAAAATGAAAACTTTCAATAAGATGTATTACTCGGGGCAAATTCTTCTAACCGCAAAAGTGGTTGCTTGGTGATGAATAGATGAGGGAGGACAGGAGGTATTTTGGACGTGTAACACTGTGCCGATTATAGACTCATTTTTAATACAAAAGTATGTAAAGTAGTGAATTATCTTTATTCCATATTCTCTTTGTTAATGGATTTAACCACATTCACAAAATCCTACCAAATCCGAAATCACACCCATACCTTACATCACACTCTCTGAAAATCTAAACTTTAATGTCTTGAGTTATTAGACAATTTTAAGGACTGCAACCACTTCAGGATCTTGATGTTTTAATTATTTATTTTCCTCCCCACTTGCTGTCCATACATCACTGGATTTAAAATAAATATGATAAAATATATTGGTTAATATCACTATAAAGTACCTTTTTTGTCCTCATTAGAATAACACAGATATCATGAACATATTGCAAAATAATGAAATTTTGAGTTTGCATTATAAATGAGCAAACATTTAGACGCATTTCAGTACAACAATGAATCTCTTAAAATGTGCTTCCCTCATTTTATACCATTTTCTTTTATTGTGTGTATGTGATTTTGTCATGTCCAACATGTTGCTGCTTACCTCCCTGAGTGCAAGTCATTCTGATTTTATATTCCTTTTTATACATAACAACAATAATAATAATAATAATAATACACATTTTGTGCCCCGCAAATTGATGTCCACCTTGTCATTTTGAGGTAGCTGGCCCTTAAAGAAACTGGCCAATATAATCAGTGACATCACCATGATCATTTTATCTTTCTTCAATGGAAGTTGAAACAACTGCTTTAATTAAGTTAAATATTTCCACTTATATTTTCATCATATTGTGTTTGTAATTTGATTTGTCAAGCTTAACCTTTTACCATGTCATAGTGAAACATTAATAAATATTAAAACTTTTCAGGAATTTTCAGTCACCTGGCCCATTCTTCGACACACGTCTTTAAATCTTGAAGGTTCCTTGTGCCTCTTTTCTCTCCATTGATTTTCTATGGGATTTAGGTCAGGTGATTGACTGGGCCATTCAAGCAACTTGATTTTCATTCTTGGAAACCACTTCATTGTTTCCTTGGCCTTGTGTTTGGGATCATTGTCTTGCTGAAATGTCCACCCTCTTTTCATTTTCAGCTTTCAATAATATGAAGTCTACTAGTACCCCTTGCTGAAAAGCAGCCCCAAACCATGATGCGTCCACCCCCAAACTTAACGGTTGGTATAGTGTCCTTGGGGTGGTACCATTTCTTCTCCAAACATGGTGTGTAGAAAGACTGCCAAAAAGTTCAATTTTGCTTTCATCTGACCATACTATAGTCTCCCAATAATCCACAGGCTTCTCCAAGTGCTGTTTTGCCAACTTTAACCTCGAGCCTCAACATGCGTTTTTGTTCTGCAATGGAGTCTTGCGTGGTGAGCGTGCATGGATGCCATGGCGCTTCAGTGCATTGCTTATAGTTTTCGCTTCATTGCTTTATAGTTTTCTTCAGCAGTACCTGCTGATGCAAGGTCTTCCTGAAGTTCTGCCCGAGTGGATCTTGGCTCTTGGAGAACTCTCCTGATTATTCTTTGGACTCCTCAGACAGGGATCTTACGTGGAGCACCTGATCGTTGCCGGTTTATGATGAACTGATGCTTTTTTTCATTTCCGGATAATAGGTAACCCTGATAGTGGGCAGGGTTTCTCTCTCAGTACTGACAGATTTCAGGTGATCTCCTGGCTTTCTATGCCATTTTGCACTTTGTTATCTTCATGTGTTCAATACTTATTCCCTGTGTCATTTTACTTTATTATGACTCAACTTGTATACTTAAATGTTCTGATCTCTTTGTATGAATTCAGTATTTGGCTTGATGGCTACATCTGGTGGAAACTTTGTCAATAGCCCACTTAGAAATCCCCTTACTGATAAAAATGCTTATGTGTCAAATACTTATTTTCCTCGCTGTATATAGGAATCTGTTGACAAAACTCACTGGGGCCAGGTAAAATTCAGGCTTGTCAAAGAGGACAGGAAATATTATTGTAAAAATTTGAAAGTGAAAACCGGCTATGGCACAGAATCAAACCTCCAATCTATTCAGTCTGCTTAGTAAGTCTGTATCTGCATATGAAGAAACTATTAACTGGTTTTGTTAAATGTGTGTACAGAATCCCACAAGAGTCAGTTGGCCAATTTTAGTGCCAATTTGTTCAATATTGCACAACTGTCACAGTAATCAATTGCAAAGTGACCTTTTTATAAAACTAGTCCTCTATAATTTAAGCTGAATGGATCCTGTTTTTGCAGTGATTGTTCTAGCATGATCCTCTATTATATTGAATTATAATCGTCTTATTTTATACAAAATTTTATGATTAAGAATATAATTTTTTAAATACAGACCTTGGTCTTTTTGCAACTGAATACAATGTACAAAAATGCTACTCACAGTAATGAATTTAGACAAATCAGATAAAAAAAAAAAAAACACACTGCCTCTGATCACAGACTGAACCTCATAGCTTATAATGTGTATCTGATGGGACAGGCTTTAAAATATTTATAATATTTACAAGCTGCTATTTTTACCCCGCTCTCCCCCCTAACTATTATTGTTTTACCTCTTTGGCTGAGGAACCTCACCAATACAACCCCAATACAGATTCTGAGGAACAGTTTCAGAGACAGAAAAATCAGTGTGATGCAATGTATGCTGTGTTCATATTTTGATATGACACTTGAGACAATGCTTAAATAGTATCCACTTACTGAATCAGTAAAATTACACATTAACTCCTGATTGGAAGCACTTTATAGTTAACTAAAATGTTTGTAAAATGTAATATATTACAAGAAAACAAAGACAAATCACATGCCTACCTACTAACACTTTTCCCTATCTAAGTGAGACCATCACCAGTTTCACTGCTAACTAGTTCTTGATCTTTCCTTGTTCAGTTTCCCTTCCATGCACCATTCATTCATATTGATAAATGTGCCTTTTGATTTGATTAATCAATAACATAGTTTTACAGTACACAAGTACTAAGTACTACAACTATGTTCACAAGTACTTAATGTTGGGGTCTTTTATTTCAGCCATTGTGCATATTTTAATATGTATTGACTCATTTGAAAAATCATTGAGGAAAAAAAATGTTTATTTATTTAATGAGATATTTATTCTAATTATTTTTGGAGACAGGTTTTTATTCCTGTGCTGTCTGACTTCTCTGACTATGTGCCAATGTGCTGCTTTGTTGTGTTACATATTGTGGGTTTGTATCCTTAATTAAACCCTCATTCTATATTTTAATGAAACATAGGATATTTGAATCTCACAATCCATGTCTTGTATCCTCAGGCAGATGGTCATATCCTCTACGGGGGAAAAAGTGTTTCAGCCTTGCTGCAACTAGTGATAAACCTTTTGAACAATATCACATTCAAGTATTAATTTCAACTGGGTTTTGTTTTTTTTTCAGGGCAAAGTCCACTAAACCCTCAAAACAGTGAGCATGTGAGCAACTTATCACTGACAAGGAATGTTCAGTTGCCCTGTCCATCAAAGGTTTTGAAAGGTGACCCTCAAGGTTATGTTACTCACTAGCACCACCTGCTGGAAAACGTTCAATATTTCCAGGGTTACATATAGGGGAAATGGCTACACAACATTGAGTGTTGATATTTTTTATTTTTTTATTTTTCTTTTAAAAAGCACATGCAGTAAAACAATTCCAGTCCATTTTATTTATAGTCTAAAAATATAATGGAGAGGATTAAATTTCACAAATGCACATACCTATTTTATGTACACATATCTATATGTTTCTGAAGTACACACTTATTTTTACAAGAATCTTCAAAAAGAAAAACGACAGAAGAAAAATTAGAACTCCTTCTGGTACCCAGGCGTAGGAAGAACTCAGGACTGGTGTTGACGCTTGTGTTTTAGAATCTCAGTGGAGGTCAGGGTTAGATCTTTCTTACAGATATTACAGTGATAGAGTCTGGTCAGATTAGACAAGGACTCAGACTTTACTATGTCAGCCTCTGTGGAAGCAGATTAAAATAATGAAAGTAAGCACATTAAAGTCTTCATAATAACCTGGCAATCCAAATATACATGTTTGATATATCTCAATCAAGCATCAGGCTGTCTTACCTTCCTCAGTCTGCTGCTCCTCTAATGGCTTACAAGTGGCCTGATGCTGCATTTGCTCCAGGGGGGTGAAAGGCATGTGCAGTTCACAGTGTGGGCAAGTCCAAAATGTCCGCAAACACTCACTGTACAAGTCTTTGGAGTCCTTAATAGAACACAGACACGCAAACAAATGAGACCTAAAAACTAAGCTAATGAATGCATTGGTCAAAGTAAATTTTAATGTCAGTCACCAGTGGTGTGTCTGGATTAAGTCCATAGGTAACCAGATTACACAGAGAATTGTAAATACTGTGCACAGCCAATCCAGTGTACATTACTTTAAAAAGTATGTACCAAAGTGATAGAAGTGGCTAAAACTCATATATATTGCAAACTTTAATAAACACTTGGTTTACAACCACACTTGTTTGTGGTGTATTTAATACAAAAAAGGTTTGATACTTTTTTAAGATTAGGATGTTAGGGAATTTGTAAGGTTTAAATTGTTTATGTAATGCCAGGTCATAATGATATCTTCCTGGAGTACTCATTAGCAAGTGTTGTTTGAATTCAGTCAGGTGTCCAGTCCCTGCCCTACATAAAATTCTATATACAACTACAATCGGACATCGTGTCCTTAGGTGTTTGGACAGTGAGAAAATCGTACGTTACCTCACAACAACGGATTTGAAATAAAGCAATCAATATGTGGATGAAGTGTACACTTTTAGCTGTAAAATACTGCATTAATATTTTATGAATCAATCCCCTTTTTCACATAGTCACCCAATTTTCATAGGCTTAAGAGTAATCTGACAATTCGAACACAGAATAAAAACTGGTCAAATCAACAATTACTACATTCTTAAAATGAAAGAATAAACTGGTGAGTTCAGCCGCACTAAAAAGCTTGGAAGACCATGGAAGACAACTAAAGTGGATGCTCATACATAATTATTTCCTTGGAGAAGCATAACCTCTTTACAAAACCAGTTCAAGAACATTCTCAGGTGGTAGCCCTTTCTCTGTAAAAGGCTACAATCAAAAGATAACTTCAGGAGTATAAATACAGAGGATCTATATCAAGATGCAAACCACTAGTAACACTCAAGGACAAAAATGCCAGATTAGTCTTTGCTCAAATGCATATAAAATGAATGCCCAGTTACTTTAACAGATAAATTCAAGATTAAGTTATACCACAATGATGGTAACAGTAGGGTATGAAGAAGGAAAGGAAGGGCTCATGATCCAAAGCATGCCATATAATTGGTCATGGAAGAGGTAGTGCACTGGTATGGGTGTATATGGCTTCCAGTGAACATGGCTCACACCGGGGTTTATTGTTGTGACAGTTGATAGAACCAGCAGGATTAACACTCAAATGTACAGCACTATACATTTTGCCACAAAACTGATAGAATGGTGCTTCTCAGTAAAGATGGAAAAATACTCTGAAAGCAACCCAAATGCCAGTTAAATTGACTTCATCTGAGTTGAGCATGCTTTTCACTTAAAGAAGAAAAAGCTAAAGGCAGAAAGACCCCTAAACAAGCAGCAACTGAAGGCGACTGCAGTAAAGGAATGCTAAAAAATCTCAAGGGAGGAAACTCAGTGTTTGGTCATGTACTGTACTGTACACTGATTCCACATTTCGGGCAGTCAGTCATTGACTGCAACGGATTTGCATCCATGTATTAAAAAAGAATTCCTATATTTAGCATAATGTTATGTTAATTACTTTTTTCACATCTTTTTTCACAGTTAAATCATGAGGTAGGCATTCTATAACGTCATGTATCCTTCCAGGAGTAGCTTCAACCAAAAATAAACAACTTTAAACATGGATAAAACTGTCAATAAAGGAAGGTTTTCTGCCAATTATTCTTAAATAAATTAGTAAATAGTTAAATTTTTTTATGCCAGGTAACAATTTTCGCAATTATGTCCCTGGAAGTCACTAATAAGACTTTTTCCTTCATGCATTTTATCCATAATTTTAAATTAAATTAAGCTAAATTTTAATTTCAGTCTGTAGTGGAGCAGAGATATCCAGTCCTTCCACAAAACATACTATAGGTTTTTTTTGTAAGAACCCAGGAGTATTTGTTTATTGACACCTCTGCGAAGACATAAGTACCTTAGAAAACTAGTGAAGGTATCACTTACACAGAGGCAATTATAGGTGAAGTAGCTGGTGACGCGTAGACCTCCCTTAACTGAATCAGGTTCTGCTTTCATTTTAGGGAAGAGTGGAGGAACGGAAAACTCCATATTCTGCTGGGGTCCGATGTATAGGTTCTGAGACTGCAGTGCGGTTAGCCTTCTCAGACTGTAACTCACCTGGACAAAGACTTAAGTGTCAAATATTTTTTTCCTTAATTTCACCGAAAGAAGTGAAAGTATGCACAAGCTCGTCAAGGTTTATTAGGTTTAATATGGAGACATGCTCTTAAACAATAATTAAATGCACCAACATTCCTACATCCAAACAGTGGACAACTAAGAAAATTGTACCGCAATCTAAAATCAAGGTAAACCCTATGTATCCAACACCAATACATTACCTCAGTGTACATTAGAAAGCGTACAAGTTCTTCTGAAATTTTCTGGAGCTCACGATGGGATGGTGCTGGCCCAGCATGCTGCAGACCTGCAGTAGATCTCAAACCAGACTGGTTCAACTTGGCCTGTAGCAAATTATCCCAATTGTCCCTTATCATGAGAGCAGAAGACAGCATTTTGAGAGCTGTCGCACTATCACTTATAACCAACTCTAGCCAGCCATCAACCACCAGCTGTGTGCAGTCTGCATTGCTGTCTACTGAGTTTGCCACCAGCAGCAAAACCTAGAGGGAGAGGAGAACTTATGAGTAAAAAGGAATGCTTACAGTTGATAGAATTTCTTTTCCAGAAAAAATTATTTTATGTTTTTCTATTTTTAGGGGACCAAATAATAATTGTGGGGCCCTCATCAGCAACAAAAATAACTGCAGGTGATAACAAGAAGAAGAATAAAAACATATTTTAATATATAGTTATTTTCCCATTTTCTTGAGGTCTGGACTTTGTGTTGACCATTCCAACACCATGTTTTTTTTTATTCTTTAGCCAATTATATTTTAATTTGCTGGTGTGCTTGGGATCTTTGACCTTTTTCTTGATGCAACTTCAGGTCAGGTTTCACAGGTGGCCATATATTTTTCTCTAGAATACTCTAGTATAAAGTGGAGTTCCATCATTCATTTTTGTCGTTGTCAAAAGTTTTCAGTTTACAAAGTTCTTCTTAATAATTAAATAAGCTTGTGCATTTTGTTTGGAACTTTGGCTGGTAATTTTGTTTTAGATTATCGTAGAAGTATGATGTGTCCCCAATTTTTTTTCCCTTATATGTTTTACATTACAAGTCTGCCATTTTTTCATTTTTACTTAGGTTATTAGTTTTTTTGTAGAGCTAAATGCCACACAATTGTTCTTTAGGTCCTAATGAATAAAATCATAGAATTTATGGAGTCTACTGGGTGATTCACTCGAAAGAGGCCCTGAATATTCTGTAATAACTCTTGCTAGGACGAACTGATCTGAAGGATACAACGTACAATGTGCTACTTAGTATATGGAACAAACACGCCAGGATGCCCCCGAGTCAAACTGATAAGGCAGGCAGCAGACAGCCATCGCACTGTTTAACGCCATACCCCTTGTCTTTAGAGTGCGAACCTATTGGATCACCAATTCGTGTAAGTGATGATCAGATTGAATTGAGGAAGAAATATGGTGTTCCTGTCGTACCTTGAAAGAGTGTGATTCAGAGGATGGTGCAGAAACTGAAAATGACAGATCATTGATCCTTTCTCATGGTGAAGACCGTCTGGAAATGTTACAGGACACAAACGGGGACATGCAACTTTGTCTGCAGCACTTGCCTAAGAAATCTCTAAAACGCCTCACACAGGACACTTGGAGTTATTCAACAGGTCAGAGACCAAAAAGGGCAAAATTGCGTGCGTCTAAGAAGGTGATATGAGAAAGAGTCAGATACTGTCACTGGTTTCAATATGTTCAGACACATGGAGAAAGAAACTACAGAATATTTGGTGCCTCTTTTGAGTGAATCACCATGTTTTTTTCCCCCGATAACTGAAGGAGAGCTGTACATACTAAAATATGTATAACGGATGCTCTTAGTCTAGTTATGGAATCCCACTTACCTGCATACCTTTTGGTCCATTTTTAACCCAAAATCATGTATAAAATAAAAATTTATTTCAAAATAAGCTAGGTCAGGTATGCTGAATGTAAAAGGTAAATTTGTACTGGACCATGGACTTCCAGGACTGGAGTCAACCAGTGCATGACCTGTTACTTCAACTACTGTTACCTAAGCTACTTTTATATCCCTTTATACGTTTTAATGTTTAATGTTACTCGTCATTTCTCTAACCTGCAGGGCAGGGGCTCTTACACAGTTTGACACATAAGGCTTGTTTGTTTCAAGCAGAGTTACAAAAGCCAGCAGCTGATGCATATTGCTCTGCCCATTCTCAGCACCTAGACAAATGGAAAAACAGACATAGAAAGAGGGGGTAAGAAAATGTGGAAACATTTCTGAATATTGGTTGTTTAAGAGAGGTCTACCAAACTTACTGGACTCATACTGAGTGATGTGCAGCGAATCCGGATTACTGGCAAAAACACTGGTGGGGTGAATCACAACACCTTGCTTATTATGAGTGTGAAACACCTAAACAAAAAAAAAACAAAAAAAGGTCCACATGTAATATGATGAAATTCAATCATTTCTCAGGAGAAATGTGTGAATGTGCACAAAACAAAGTATATTACAGTCTTAACCAAAGCTGATCAAATCCAGTGTATGTGTATTTGTTTGTGTGTGTTTGTGCATGCCTGCTCTGAGTCTTTACGGGAAGAGTTATGCTCATCAGGCAGGGCCAGCTGTGGATACAGGCCACGGCACAGCACCAGTCTAAAAAGAGCCTGTTGCTGAGATGACAATGTTGCACTGACGTATGCATCCCCTTGAAGCTTGCTAATATCATGCCGCAGTTTGAACTTCACTTCCTGTGACAAGAATTACAGAACAACTTTTTAAAGATATCGTATATACCAGTCTTAAGTTTCCACATCTTGAATCAGTTTGTATAAATTACTTCACAATATTTTGATCCTGGGAAATTCATTATTTCTTAGTGCGGATGTGCTAGATGGCTGTGATGCGGTCATAAGCATGAGGGCGTTCTGAAGGCATGACAACCATGCTGATATTCTGCACAACAGCACAACTTCAAGTCTGATACTGCTTTTATGCAACAGTTCCACAAACACAATTTATTTACAACAGATTATTTGTTTGCTAATTTAACCAGTTATTTTGCTCCCCCCAACACATATAATTCCATAAATAGCAGAACAAACTAATCGTGACTGGCAGAGCTGGAGAATGACATTTTTTTACATTCTCACTCATTCCGCTTTAGAATACAGGGAGTCCCCTACTTACAAATGAGTCCTGTTCCAGGAGCATGTTCGTAAGTCGGGGACAAAATGAGTCGTGTGCACCTTTGGCACAAATATACAACAAAGCATACCAAGCCACTTTGCTAAATTTGTACTCTTTCCCAACACTGCCATCATGTGGCCAAAAATGAATCTCGGTAAAATGTTGAATGTTCGTAAGTCAGGGACTACCTGTATCAGCTCTGTTAACTTCTGGATTTCGAGGTTAAATCCCAAATATCTTTAAAAGGTATTGCGCCAGGGTATAGGGTTCCACACACCAAGTAGTGCCCTTGATTATGGATATGTTTAGTTATAAAACAACATGGACGATTCAGAGAAAATTTAAAGGGACTTTGATGCTATTATTAAGTAGACAACGTGTTGTTTAAGATGATGTCACATTATCAGATGTGTTTTCTTGTTGAAAGTGCTTCCATGACTGGTTTTGATTGTGGGTTTTGGCAGGCTCCCTTCAGGAGTGCAGACCATACCGACCACCTTTCACCCATGATTGTTAGAACACCTGGGAAATGGAGTGATGCATATAGTTAAAAGTCCCAGACTATCTGTTTCTGTAACAGTGATGGCACCCTTCCGGATGCGCTGAATACCTTCTACGCTTGGTGCGACATGCAGAACGACGTGATGGCGAAGGAAGACCACCCCTCACCCGAATAACCAGGTGCTGTGTCTCACCACAGCTGATGTGAGAAAATCTCTAAGAGTCAACCCACGTAAAGCTGCTGGACCAGAGACTATCCCTGGCAGAGTGCTCAGAGAAAGTGCTGAACAGCTGGAAGATATTCTCACCGACATCTTCAACATCTCTCTGAGCAACACCGTCATTCCCACATGCTTCAAGTCCACCACCCTCGTCCCTGTGCTGAAGAAGTCTTCTGTGTCCTTTTTCAATGACTACTATCCTGTTGCACTCACACCCATCGTCATGAAGTGCTTTGAGCAGCTCGTCATGAGACACATCAAGACCTCGCTGCCACCCACACTAGACTGCAGTTTGCGTATCGTAACCGTTCAACTGACGACGCCATCTCCCCCACTCTCCAACTTAAAAATGTCAATCTGTTTTGTCTCAGTTAGTCAGCTAATTACGTTTCTTAGTTAGCTAGTTAGTTTTGTTAATCTATGTTGTATGTAGCACCTTGGTCCTGTAGGAACGTTGTTTTGTTTCACTGTATACTAAACTGAATATGGTTGAAATGATAATAAAAGCCTACTTGACATGACACGAAATCTTGGTTTTATCCATTTGCTGAAGCCATGGACCACAAGTAACACTGTGAAAGTATTAACAAGTGAAGAAAATGGGGCATCATAATGAAATTACAAGGAAAAAGACACCCCTACAAAAACAGATAAAAGATTTATAAGGGAGCTGCAGGAATTTTGAGGTTTTGTGTAACAGATCATGAGGCTGGGGTTAAAGTGCCAGCACTGTCAAGCTTGCCATTTTTGGGTCCTTGAGAAAGACTGTGAACCTGACCTGCTCCAGGGGCACCATATCATGGTTGGCACTGCCCCCAACTTCTTAACAAGCTGGCATGTGCAAAGAAAATATTTTCCCCATAAGTTAATGTACACTAAGCCAATCATGTGGCGCAGTGCAATGCATATGATCATTCAAATAAAGTCATGCAGATAAGGGCCAGCAACTTCAAATGGGGGGGACATAATGACTGTGACATGATTGTTGGATCCAGATGGGCTGGTATGAGTATTTCTATGAAGTTTCATAGGATAAAGTGCACCTGAAAAACCTAAAGGTTTTGTTCTGAGAGCAAAGGAAGGTCCTACTTATTGTAATCATAGTGTTCCTAATAAACTTCTCTGTATGTGTGAACTAAACAAAAAAAGGCTGTTTCTGCTTTGTGTGCAATCATGTGTTAATGTACGTTTTGATAAAGCCAAAGTATACCACAATTATTTAATTTAAAATATGCGTTTGGTGCAAAACATGGACAATTTCCTGTAACCAAAGAAGAAAGCATGTTCCAGCATGACAAGGTGGGTGTGGAAGAACTTGAGAGGTTGACCTCAACCCCTCAGACCAAGTTTGGAATTAACTGACCTTGCCCCAAACCTCCTCACCCAACATCAATGCCTGACCTCACCACTGCTCTTGTGGCTGAATAGGCACATCCCCACAGCCATGTTCCAAAATCTATTGAAAGTGTATTTTCAGAAACATAGGAGTTATTATAACAACAAAAGGAGGGACAGAATTTTGAATGTGACACACTAGTGATGGGAGTCAGTAACCATTCCATAATCAATCATCAACGTTTGCATAAACCAATCAATGATCAGTTAATAACCAGTTTAATCGAACAATACAATAGTTCATTGATAGCTCTGATCGACCCTGAAGTTTGTCACCAGGAATGTGACTACAATGTTAAATAAGTTAAATAATCAAAGCCAAATTCAACAGAGCCTTGTTTCAAAGTGTTTTTTAAAATGGGATGCCATGCACCCCAGGGACTTCAAAGGCGGGTGGACTGAACGCTGCCGTTTGATCACCGCTTCAAGGACAGCCGCTGAAAGTCTGCACAAGTTGCCAGCGCCACTGACACACTCGCCAAGAGCTAGCCTTTGCGATCCTGCTGCCAAAGAGGAAAAGCCCCGGCATCACCGCTGCAGCCACACCTAGAAGAGCTGGCTGGGGCTAGTTGGCCGAGACAGCAAGAGGAGCCGTATTCAGGAGCCACTGTCCACACGTGCCCACTTTGCCTGACACCATCACTCGCCAGCCAAGTGTCCACATGCCAGCTGGGCAATGCCTTCGGACCCACACGTGCACACCATGACTTCTGTCCTGCGCTTCTTTCCCTTTCCCCTCCTTAAAACCCTTCCTTTTGCCATTTTTCCTAATAAAATTAGCCTTTTCCAGTAAGACCTCGTCTCAAGTCCATGTGTCTATGGTGCACCCCAAGCAAATGATCTTACACCAGTTAGCCATACAGCTGTCTGACAGGCTGAAGAACAAAAGATTATAAAATACATAGAATATAGGTCACGTAATAAAAACACATCTATTATGACCAGAGGTGACAGGTTTGTTCTTTTATCTAACTAGTTAAAGGTTAGTGGGCTAGTCTGTATCGATCAGGGATCAGAGATAAGCACTGAACATTAGGTCTTTACACACCATGTGCTGAGGTTACTAAGATCTAAGCAGTTCTAAGATTCCTCTGTGCTGTGGAGAAGGGTGCAAGTGTAGCCTTGCAATGTCTTATACAGGAAGCTTACAAATTCTGTGCAAGTAAGAGCAAAATTCTAAATCATCACCCAGCATTTCTAAAATCATGTTATTTGTCCTACCCAACAAGAAAAATCGTACATTTCAAAGGGAAAAAATATAATGATGCCTAGCCTCTTTGTGCTGCTTTCTTACAAGTTAATCACCTGTATGTCTACTTCCTGTCCTGCAGACTTTTTGTCCTTTTTGGTTGACCCTGCTGCTTCTTCTTCTGAGTCACATGATGACCCTTGCTCCTCGCCGTCCTCCAGATGCAACACTTTCCTACGGCTGTTCTCTGTTAAATCATGTTCCCTCTTCAGCTGATGAAGTCTTTGACGTTCACCGAGTCTCTTTCTGCGCTGGGCCTGGTCCTCAGCCACGTAGCGCGACTCTGGCTCAACTAGCCCGTGACTCCTCAACAGGTCCTTCATAATGCATAAAGCATATTCAGATTCACAAATAATACATGGAGGGATGATTTTAAAAATGCCTTAAGCCCAGATTTACCCTAGGGGCTTACCCTAGAACTGTCATTTTTTTTTTTTACTGTGTTCCTTTTTATGATGTGAAATTAATGCATTAACGCAAAATTAATATGGGTCAGTAGTGAGTCAGTACTCCCTCAAGTTGACAAGGTACATCTGATTTGACAAAATTTGAGGAATTTGAATTTATTTGCGTCAAATCATTTTAACATGTTAAGGATCTTGAATTAGTTAAAAGTGTTAATACATTGATGTTGACAGCCCTTATTTAAACAAAAACATAAATGCACAAACTTACATACCTTAAACTGTCGTCTCAGGTTGGCCATCTCATACAGTCTCTGTTCCTCTAGTCCTCTTCTTTTGCACCACTTTCTGGACCCTCCTTCCCTATCCCTTTTCACCTAAGAAGAAAAAAGAAGTCTCATGGATATCAACAGAATTGTTAATATCTCGCTGCTTTTATATTTGGACCCTGAAGCAATGACCATCACCATTTCTGAAATACCATATAAATGTGACCTAAATATAAATATAGCTGGCTGACCTGCACCCATGCATTGAAGGTGTTGAGCAGAGTGAAGGGGTCTCCTAGGTCACTTTGCAAGGGTTGGCGGGCAGTGGTGCAATCTGGGTTGTGTTGAGCACTGCGCAGAAATGGTGACTGAACGCTCAGTGCTGCAGCTACAGTCAACACTGGCTCCACAAGGTTGAATAGTGATCCGAGAACTAGCATTTTACCTAATATTCACACACAAAAAAAACACTTTGAATTTTATTTCTGATCGATCATCAGAACCTGTATCAAATATAAAATGACATTTTAATGTCACATACCAATAAGGACATCCACGGGCAGCTTGGCCAGCAGATTGCCAATGGGGGTGAGCTCTCCCTGAACATCTAGAGCTCCTTGTTCCTTTAGAAACCTCATAGATGTCTGAATGCTAAAGGCTGCAGGAGGGTCTATGAAGTTAAAAGAACAAGGATCTCCCAGATCCATACTCTTCATCTACACAAAAATGAACAAAAACAAATAATATAGCATATGTGTAGTAATGTTGACCGCTCCCCAAGCTCAGAACCAAACACTCAGAAGGAAATTACTTCAAGTTATTGCTGCTAAAGGCGGATGGATCCACAAGCTATTGAATCATAGGAGGTATTTAGTACAGTACAGGGCACAGTTTTTTTTTTTAAATAAATACATTTAAACTATATACCCTATATACACAGGGGTCTCTTTCTCTATGACTCCTTGCTGTTTTAGATTGTTTTTTTTTTTTTTAAAAAGCAGGCTTCCTATTTTTTATTTGGTTAGATAGTTTTTTATATATATATATATATATATATAATGTCCTAGACAACATTTCAAGCCCAGAAACCCCTATCACTCTACGTCTAACCCTAGTCTTGCTATACCATTGTTGCAGTATATGGTCATGCTTTTTGTTAGAATCATTTTAGTGACTTGTAACATTTAAATACCACCTAAGTTGAGTTTCAATGGTACCTGTAGCACTAACAAGTCTAGAGGCACTCGATGGATCTCGGGAATAGGGTAAGGGGAAAAGGCCTCATAGTCTGACTCCGAATAGAGCCGGTAGCAAACTCCTGGCCCTGTTCGGCCTGCACGTCCTTTCCTCTGCTCAGAACTGGCCCGACTAATCCAGAACTCCTGAAGTCTCTGCATTTTGGCCTTTTGATCAAAAGTCATTTCCTTTACTTTGCCTACAGATTAAAACAGTCAAGAAGGTAAATCTCAGACTAGAAAATATAGTTATAATATCAATATTAAAGAAAAAGTCAAACAATGGTAAAAAATTAAGTGTTTTCTTTACAAAGTGCATTCTCTTTAGGGGAGATATGGTACCTGAATCGACTACAAAGCGCACCCCATCAATGGTCACCGAGGTTTCAGCTATGTTGGTAGCAATGATGCATTTCCTCAAGCCAGGAGGAGCAATGTCAAAGACCTTTCAAGGACAAATATTGAATTTAATGAAACAAATATTCATGAATTCATTATTTTTCACTGATAGATTTATCCTGGTTATGGCCACAGCAAAGCCACTACTTTTTCTGGAACCACTGTCCAGTAAAATAGTTAAAACCATTCCCTTTTAACAATACACTGCCTGAACAAAAAAGAAAAGTCACCATTTGGATCTAAATAAACAAACACGAGCCTTTGATTATATAATTATTAATTGTGATACGTTTGTCTAGCAACATTTTTAAACACTGGAATTGGGTTAGAAACTATCCAATGTAATAATTAAACCTGAAAGAATAAACAGGATAGCTGAACAGACAAAACTGGATGAAGTACGTGCAGAACATATACGTTAAAATACATTAAAAAGCACATAAATAAATAGGCATGCAAATGAAGTTACACAATTGAAGAAAATTAATTAAAAAATCTCCTTAAACGTATTTAATATAAAATGTCTGTCTGAACAGTTCAATAAAACATGCTTTATTCAGCTGAGTTCTACCCCACTGACATGTGGGGTCTCCTCAGCCTGTATAAAAGCACATGTTAGTCCTGAGTAATGTGTGCAACATCTTGTATACACAACCTGATTCCAGTGAGTTTTAAAACAGTCAGTCTTCTGCCAATAACACGATTGATTTCGTGCAATTTCTTATCCTCATTTTTATCTCATGACAGGAAACCTGTTGCCTTGAACCTCCAGGGTCCGGATTTGATCTTCGCCTCAGGTCTTTGTGTGTATAGAGTTTGCATGTTCTCCCTGTGCTTGGTGGGTTTCCTCCACGTGCTCCGGTTTCCGCCAACAGTCCACAGACATGCAGATTAGGCTAAATGTCATTCCCAAATTGCCTGTAGTGTGTGTGTATGTGTGTATGTGTGTATGTGTGTATGTGGGTGTGTGTGTGGGTGTGTGTGTGTGTGTGTGTGTGTGTGTGTGTGTGTGTGTGTGTGCGCGTCGTGCAATGGGTTG
>JAOVVB010000033.1:9109387-9121393 GCA_028570985.1 Heterobranchus longifilis | reverse complement strand
AATTTAAGTAGTTTTCCATAATTTATTAATATAATAAATAATATGCAACATATGGATAACACTGTTAATGCATCATGTAGTGCATCCATTTCTGATTCTAGACTTTGAGTAGCAGGTGCAGTGTTGTTTCAAGTGAGAGCTTGCTGTCACTTTAACTTTTGGTTAGACTGCTCAGTGTTTATTGCTTTGAAGACACTCTAGCATTTCATAGGCTGATTTTCCCAAAGAATGTATTTCTTCCTTAGTCTTCATTAGTTGATTAATTAGGCAGATATACAGCCAGCTAGTTGTAAGTTAGCTGAGTTGCAATCATTTTAAACCATGTATGCCCAGCTACCAGTAATCACATTACAGTTATGTGTGTTTTGTTTAGAACTCACCTGTGTGAAAATACAGCAAACCCATGAAAATGTGTTGGGAAATGTTGTTCAAGGTGACGTTTGTCCGTCTTTCAGCCACTACTTATGCCAAAGCGAGTTCCATTGGTTTGCTTCAATGTTTTTACATCCTGGTCGTGAAAATGGTTATGGGAGTCAACATCACAGCAAGCATTCAGTATTCCAGCATGTTTTAAGTTGATCACCGCAACTGCACCTCTTCCCCCATTCAGTGGTTACTACTGTAGCTTCCATGTACTAAAGTCCAACAATGCACTATGATCTTAAATGTCATGATCCAATCCCTATTGCCTTTAAAATAATTCACTGTGTCAGCACTGAACACATTTTAACATTTACCACGTTACATATTGAGTAGTATTTTACTTCTTTGTGTCTGTCATATCATTACCCAATAAACTGTATAGAAATTGCTGATTTTAATGGTAGAGGTATTCAGTGGAAAACCAACACACATATTTGGCCAGGATATCGATAGTCTTGGGTATATATTTGTTGCAGAGCCATGACAAGCCACAGACTTTGGTGGAGAGGTTCAAGTATAGTGCCTGTAGAAGAGTCTCTCTCATTCAATCTCTCTGTAGATACTTGCAGGAAACTGAATACACACATGATTGAGAAATCTTTTGCCCAGAAAAATTTCCTCTTCAAAAACCAGCAGAAACACACATGAACGGACCAAAAAAATTCTATTTAGTGCACACTATTCTTTGGGCATTATTCAGTGTGCAAGTGTGATTTATGTGTTTTTTTTTTATGCAGAAGTCTGATACTTTTGGGCAAGTGGACAAGTTTGAGCTTTTGTTTCTTCTTATTTTTCTGAGAGGTGTAGGACTGAATTGGAGCCCGTGTATTTCTTCTTTTCTCAACTTTTATTGTTGATTCTATTCTCCCTTTTCCCCATAGGCGTAGCCATGTATTGTTTTATGTACGCATCCCCAGCTATTCTTCTGAGGTTTCTTTGCCTTTCTGTCACTTATCTCTTTTTTCCCCTTGCACTCTTTCTATTTTCTCATTCTGTTTCTCAACTTCTGGGTGCGCCCACCCTCCTCCCAGCCTCCCTCAATCTCTCTTTATCTGTCTCTATCCCCTCCCTTTCCTGATATCTTTCCCTCTATCCTCTTGCTCTCTCTTCATTTCCCTCTCTCACACACATTCATCTTATCTGTTTCACAGCCAAATACACACACACACACACACACACACACACACACGCACGCACGCGCGCACGCACACACACACTCCTTTTCTGTTCCTTGTTCCCTCTCACATATTCTCTCAGTATGCGATCTTTCCTCCAATGTCATGTTTTGTCTTTTTTTTTTTTACCTTGTTTATTTAATGAATTGTCATTTCCTGTTCAGCAACTTACATTTTTTCTCTGTCTCCTTACAAATTGTGTAGTGTTTAATCTGCTCAGGTGTGTTGCATTTTAGGATGCACAGACCCAATGAGGGGAGTGCTTTTGTGAGATGACAGGGTCATGGCCCTCTGTTAATAAACCTACAGGAAGTCTTATTCTAATACTCTGCTATTTTCTATAATCAGGAAACAATTAAGGCTCAAATCACCTTTGCTATTCACCCAACAAACATCTACCAGGTGCATTCACACACTCACAAAACCTAAAACTACAACAGTTAATTTTATTCTGTCATTGTGTGTCCATCTTCTTTTTTTGTCTTTATTCTGCTCACTCCATCTCTCATCCTTCCTCTGCATTCTCAGCCTTTTTCATGATTCTTTTTTCACCCTCCACCATTGCCCTTTTCTATTTCTCTTACCTTCACTGCATTTTCTTTTCCCTTCTGTTCCCTCTCTCCTGCAATCCCCACCCTCCCTAGTGCACCCCTCCCTACTCTCTTTCTTTCTGTCTTATTTCTTTGACCTCATCTTTTCTTCTGTTCTCGCTATCCCTCCCCCAGTTTCTTTTCCTCCTTTTTTGCTGCATTCTCTTTCTTTCACCCTCCCCCACACCTCTCTCTTTCTATTTCTCTGTCATCCCCCATACCTCTCTCACCCTCCTCCCTCTTCCTCTCATTCTCTCTCCCCTGTCTGTCTCCCTCCCTAGCTCTTTTTCCAAAATGCTTTTCTCTCCTTTTCTTTAGGCACTTTTTTGCACTAGCTTTCAGACATTGTATAACATCCTGCAGCTTAATTCTTTGAAATTTGGAAATAAACAGACAAGTGTAACAACCCACAACTACTCTAGAAAGTATATTACACATGATTTATTATAAATTGCTGTGCATGTATGTGCATGTGTGTGTAAAAAAAAAATAATAATAAAGGCAAGAGCTTTTGTTTGTATAGGCTATTTAGAGGTATATGTTTGTTGAACGTCCATGTAGTTTTGTGTGTGTGTGTGTGCGTGTGTGTGTGTGTGTGTCTCAAAGGGAGAAAGAGAAGTTATACAAAAGTGTGTATGTATTTGTGTGCACACTGGCATGTGTGAATGAGAGAAAAAAGAAGAAAGGAGAGCATAAAAGGAAATAGAAAGAAAAAAGAATGTCTGTGTGTGTGTGTGTGTGTGTGTAAGAGAGAGAGAGCGAGAGAGAGAGAGAGAGAGAGAGAGAGGCCAGCACAGTCAGTTCTGATAACAGCAACAGTGGGAGGAGGAGGATGAGCAGAGGCACCACCCCTTTCTCTCCTTCAGCTATAAATAAGAGGTGGGTTTTTTTGCTCCACACTTCACTTGAAGGATGAGAGCTTTGAAACACCTTAAACATCACTCCAGGACCAATTTGGTAAGTACAGTTTTAACACACAAGTTTTAACACTATAGGTAACTGCATTGCAGCTTCACCTTAAAGTTTGTTAATTGCTGTCCAAAAAAAAGTTTCACTTTTTATTTTATTTTTCTCTGAAAATGGGACACCTGACAGGAAAGTGACAGGAGTATATCCATCGCTGATAAAGGATATACTCCATCTTTTCGACATACTCTTCTCAGTTTTAACCTAAATTTGCTCTCATCTCTCATTCTCACTCATACATACTCATATATGCATCATGTGTTCATATTATTGTTGTGTTTATATTAACATTCAGTTCAGCTCTGCTCTTAGTGACAGTGCGCCTATCCTGCCTGACTGCCTTTCTTTCATTTGTCTTTCTGTCTTTCATTTTCTCTGCCTTTCATTTTGCCAGTTATTTTCTCTGTTCCTTCTCTTTCCTACTCCCTCCCTTCCTGCTCTTGCTTTTTTCCCACCCTCTATCTCTCTTTCTTTCTGTTTCAGTCTCTCACTCCCCACAACCCCTCCCACTCTGTCTCTCTCTCTCTCTGTTTCTTAGTCTCTCTTCCCCCGCCATCCCCTTGTTTTTTCCTCTCATGCTTTCTCTATTTATGCCTCTCTTTATCTTGCTCCCCTTCCTCCTCTCTCACCCTCTCTCGCACCCCTCTTCATTTTCCTCTTTCATGTGTTTTCTCCATAAACAATCACTCTCCTTCTGTTTCATTCTCTTTATTGCACTTACCCAATCATCTGTCCCCCATCTGCTTTAATACAAATAATTATAAATGATTTGGTTATCAGGTCATTTAGTTTTCCTTCTTGCTTTCTCTCACTTTTCTCTGTTGCTTTCCCCCCCATTTTTCATTCATCTGTCATTACGACTATTTCCCCTTTGCAGACAAATGCAATTTGCATTTGACCATATTTCATATTCAACTGGCCTCTTATCGATTCATTTTTAGGTAAATTGTTAAAAATAATAAACAGCTCTAGGTGTTAATACTTTACTCTGTCCACAGTGTGTGATCGATCTGCTACTCCTACATAGCTTGTTTACAGGTGTTTGTGGTATATTCCAGTAACCTCAGAGATACGATATTAAAATATGCCACATTCACATCACTCTGTAGGAGAGAGTCACATAATTTTTCTAGCAGCAGGATGCCTTTATCCTGAGTCCTAGGCCAGTCTGTATTGTGATCACTGATGCTTGCTGCAGTTGAACTTTATATCAAGTCATAAGGATCATGCATCTTTTTATTAGTGGGTTTTAGGCTGTGTTTTGATTTTCTAGAGTGACTCTGATAACCTTTTTATCCATGGTAGGTCTATGCTGTGCTTCAGAACTGCCACTGTAATCAAACCATTGTTCAGAGAGAAAACTGGACAATGGAATAAGTTTTTCACCTTTAACCTTTTTTTTTTTTTTTATTAATAATGTGTCTGAAATCTACAGCTTATAACTCAACAAAATAATCACATTGCTGAGTGTTTTGTATTTTGTTTAATTTAATATTTGAGCCAGAATAGAGGAGTGCCACTTTAACTGAGTGCCACTTTAACTGTGACTGTGCTCTCTCAGTTTTCCAGTTTGTTAATACACCCAATCACTGCAAAACTGTTCATGAGCTTCTAGAAATGTGTAACTTTTAAACTTATGCACCATTTATGCACATACAAAAAGCTATATAGTTTATACTGAGTCTTGAGTGGCTGAGTTATATGGATCTGTGTTATTTCTTACTGTATTAGTTCGTCCAAATTCTGTTGGTGGCATTGCAATCTAAATTCTCCTGGTAAAATCACCTTTCTTTCTTTTTTCTTTTTCTTTTTTCTTTGCTATCTTCTTTAAACGATTTAAAAATCATTTTAACTAAAACAAAACAAAATGTGTCTAGTTGCCCAACATAGAAGCCACAGGTAAACGCAGAAGTTTGGGGCAAAAGTAGCTCAATGGTTAATATACTTGACTGTGCAGAAGATTGCAGGTTAAAACCCTAAGACCACTAACCTGCCACTGGATAAAGGTGTCTGCCAAATGCTGTAAATGTAATGTAAATAAATTGAAATGTTGTGGAGAGTCTATGAACTAGGAAAGCGGAAGGACCCATGGCTTTTTTTCAGCTCTTCATATATAAATCCTTCTCCTATATATAACTATATTTAACACACTCTTAGTCCTTACTGAGCAGATTTGCTTTTGGCTGTATACCCATGGTAAATAACAAGCAAGGATGTATATGTGTATGTACGTGGAAGGATTTATTTTTATTTTTTTTTTGGTGGGTGAATATGGATAGTTGACATTGTTTATTTGTTAAAGTAAATTATACAACAGTTAGTTTTGACTGAGCAATCTGACTGGACGAGATGCATTCTAGGAGTGGTGATAATGGATGGTAACACTATTGGTACATTTAACCATATGTATCACTTCATGTTCCAGGTGTTCTACAATCGTTAATTACATTAACTGGTTACAGCATGGGTAAAAGTAGATCTGTAAGGTCCACCATACTGTGGAGAGAGCAACTGTCTTCCAAAAAACACATTCAAAACCAGTCACAGAAGTACTCCGCAGGAAATCACATATAGCTAACGTAAAAAGCTAACTAGTTCGTAACAGAAGGCTGCATTCCAAACCTGATCAAGGGCACTACTTGGTTGGTTGGGGTGTGTGTGTGTGTTTGTGTGTGAGAGAGAGAGATAGAGACAATAAATTGTACACCCTAATACTCCAGCTTTCCATTTAATGCTATTTGGGGTTTAACCCCAGAACCTGGAAGTGAACTGAGCTGATATATTTAAAAACCAGGATAAGTGGAAATATAAAGAAAAATTCTTGAGATTTACAGGACTGTCCAACATCTCCATGTTTTATACTCCTCATTTAGTACTGGTTAGAATTTTAAACTACTTTCACCAATGTTAATTACACTGTTGGTCACTAACTGTCGGTTGCTCAGGCTGTGTCCTTGTGCCTATCACAGCTATGCTATATCCAGCAGTACAAATCTCCCTCTCATGTGATATTGCTCAAATATGCCACCTTGGCCTGTTATTTCTCTCATTTTCCTTTATTTCAAATTTATGCTGATGCACTGAATGTTCGGATTTTACAGTAGTGCCTGTTGCCATGACTGTTGTTTATAGCCATGTGATTTTAATATGATATTTTCTGACTGTCTGTCATTTGTTATCTTGAAGGAGGAGCAGGCAGTTCCTCTGGTGCACTGCTACAATGAAGTGATGGGGAGTGTTGTGGACACTGGCACACAGACTGATCCAGTAGTGGTTCTATCCTTGGCTCAAGCAGCTGTGCTGGGCCTCATATCTCAGAATGAATTCTTTGGCACCACCATTGCCCCTAATGGCTTTTACACAGGAGAGGCACGTGACTGCCCCCCTCCACCTCAAGAGGCAATGGAGTATGAGTATTCAGACCAATTAATTGGTGCAAATGGAGACTACCTACCTGAGCCCAAAGAAGGAAATATGAGGGCACATGGACATTTAGGGGTGGAGAAGAGGCGTTCAGGGCCTCGGGGAAAGGCCAAAAGGCACCAAAGTGAAAATGATGAGGCAGTAGTACTGGCTAAGAAATCCTTAGATGTACAGACTTGGGTTAAAGGAGAACAGCCTGAATATTCCAGCCCCTGCTACTATTCAAATATTCATTGCAATGACAGTGAGTCTGAAGTATTGGACCTTGCCCCTCACAGAATAATGTTAAAGGAGGAGCAAAATAAAGACAGCCCTAAGCCTGCAAAGGAGTCACACAAGCAACAGAGTGATCCAGATTCATACATACCTCCACAGGGTGCTGATCACACACAGGAAAGAGAAGCACACAGACAGCCTGAGGAAGGTGGCACCAAACAGGAGGGACCAGATGAGCAAAGAGCACTGAATCTTAAGACTCCCGAGGAGGAAGTGAGCCCAGCAATGAGACGCTACTATGAATCAAGTGTTTTGACTTATGAAGCTGCTGAGCCAGATCAGACAGCAGCAGAATATGATGATGGTGTTCCGATAGCAGCATGGGCAGATGGTGAAAATCCTGTGGCCCGCCGCGTGCAGATTGACCGTCTGGATGTCAATGTGCAGATTGACGAGTCCTACTGTGTGGATGTGGGTGAAGGCCTGAAGCGCTGGAAGTGCCGAATGTGTGAGAAGTCATACACGTCAAAGTACAATTTGGTAACACACATCCTGGGTCACAGTGGGGTCAAGCCACATGAGTGTCTGCACTGTGGAAAACTGTTCAAGCAACCAAGCCACCTACAGACACATCTGCTTACTCACCAAGGCACAAGGCCACATAAGTGCACTGTGTGCAAGAAAGCCTTCACACAGACCAGCCACCTCAAGCGCCATATGCTGCAGCATAGTGACATCAAGCCATACAGCTGCCGCTTTTGTGGACGTGGGTTCGCCTACCCCAGTGAGTTGCGCACACATGAGGCCAAGCATGAGAATGGCCGGTGTCATATTTGCACACAATGCACCATGGAATTCCCCACCTATGCCCACCTCAGGCGGCACCAAATCAGTCACCAGGGGCCTGCTGCCTTTCAGTGTAGTGAGTGCCACAAGAGCTTTGCCTACCGGAGCCAGCTACAGAACCACTTAATGAAGCACCAAAACATGCGGCCCCACATTTGTTCTGAGTGTGGCTTAGAGTTTGCGCAGGTTCACCACCTCAAGCAGCACCTGCTCACACACAAGGTACTAGCACAGCAGGCCCTTGAACACAAGGTACTTTTAAGCTCAGTTCCTTACTGCAAATTCCAATTGTTTGGAAGATTTTTGACTTATACTCTTCATCCTTCATTTCTTTCATAATACAGATATAATAATAATAATAATAATAATAATAATAATGTTTTATTAATCCACCTGATCTAACTAATCTGTTAATTAACAGCTTTATTTTAATTGAATGGGGTGTGATAAAGGAGGGAAAATACTAAAATGTGCAGGCCAGGGGGGTCCAGGACAACCACTGCTCTAAGTCAGTCCTTACCCTTTCTGTCCGTCAGTCAGTTGGACAGACAGAGTACTTTATTAATCCCAAATGGAAATTGTAAAGTTACTCAGCAAATTCAATTTTCCAGCTACTGTATAGCTCTTCTGCATTTTATTCCAAGATTAATTGGTAGTCAACATTTTTCCTGTATATATGCCGTGCTGTGATTTTTTTTCCCCCATTACAAAACTTTTTGTAAATAAAATTGGTCAAATACATAAGCCAAATTAATAATTAATAGTTAAAATTAGGTAATTAAGTTATGTGACTGTCCAAAAATATATAAAGTAAGGGAATTATATCATTCACAGGTCCATATTACTGGACATTAGTTAGGCATTTTATGCGAGCCCATTTCATTAAAACACAATGCGATTAATTTATTTTCTGGAATCCATTAAGGAAAAAAAAATCTATACATTAGAAATACGTTAGTAGTTCAAAAGTAAACTTTACATCTATCTATCTATCTATCTATCTATCTATCTATCTATCTATCTATCTAGTGTCATTTGCTCACTTCATGCCTGCTTGATTGCTTCCTGAGAATCATGTACAGAAATGTGTCACAGACGTTTACAATTCACTTGAGAATTTCCTCGTTTCAGCCATTTTTATGCAGAAGTAAACAATCCAGTTTCAGAAAGTAAAAGTCCTGCCACATATTTGTTTCATCTATTAACTAAACCAACTGATTCTCATTAGCATAACTCTTCAGCTAGTTAGTGAAATCACCTGTTTTGTGCACAGGGAGATACATGAATATTGCACTATATGCTAAAACCATCAACTTGCACCGGTTGTAAAATTATTTAACTAGTCAATCTACTTATCTTACTTATCCTAATATTAGGTTTAATTAGGTTCATTAAGTAATTGTCCTAAATTACTTAAAGTAAGCACATTACATAACATTTTAAGTGTTACTTGACATCAAACATGAAAAACTATTTGATTAAAATTAACAAAGTATGCATGTATGTATTAGCAAACATACATACATACATATACAATACATACATACACTGATCAGCCATAATATTAACACTGATTGGCAGTTATATACTAGTGACCTGGTGAGAAAATACTCCGCCTATCCCAACTTCCCAGATCCCAATTGAGAATCCATGGGATGTACCGAACAAACAAGTCTGATCAATGAAAGTCTCACCCATCAACCCACAGCAATTAAAAGATCTGCTGCCAACACCCTGGTGCCAACACACCGTCATAGGTCTTGTGGAGTAATGCCCCAAAGGGCCAGAGCTGCCCAGGGAGCACAAGGGGATCCTACATAATATTGAACATAATGTTTTGTTTTGTAATGCTATGGCTGATGAATGGACACACCTACAAACACACACAAACAAACAGGGTGTTCCAAAACTCTCCATACATATGGGAAATTGACCCCTTTTTTTTTTATCAAAGTGTCACTTTATTTACCAGAAATAGTCTACACATTTGCCATATCATTGTAAACACACATACTGAGATAGTTGCAAGGGGGTCAGCCTCTTGCTTGAGCTCATGTGTGGGCGATTATGACAGTGGACCCTTTCGGTCTTCCTGCTGTGCAATCTGTCAGAAAAAGTGAGCTGAGACATATGCAAGTAGTTTTGTTAAAGCTTGCAATCAAATCCAAACCTTAAAAAAAAAAGATAAACAGAAACAGGCAAGAGGTCCGGCGATAAGCCCATAACTTTTGAGGGTAAAATCCAAAATACAGAAATCAGGGATAAAAAAAAAAAAATTAAAAAAAAAAGAACTGCAGTCACAGAAATACACGCCATGGTAAAATCAGTTAAGGTTACACTGACCATTTACTTTGCACCACAAAGTAAATAACATTATATAGTTTATACATTATATAAACTAATGATTATTTTGGAAGAGATTCTGCTAAAAAGTATTAGTTTCCCCTATATAGAGCATTTCTTGGGACACCTTGTGTTAGTAGCCCAAAAGGAAACTATTCTCTTCATATAGAGATCATAGTCCCAGAGATCTAATGCTATTAATGTTCTACTATACAATAAGTAGAGTACAGATAAATATAATTCTTCTAAAATTATTCTCATAAAATTAATGAGATGAGCATTCCTTAGTAAACCTATACAGAACAAGAGTTGATATTAAGTGTAGGAATCGAATTGTTCTTAACAACAAAGGAACAAAAAAGTTTTAACTTTTTGGTTCTCTCTCTTTTAAAGGGTATGAAAGAGTACAAATGTGACGTGTGTTCTCGTGAGTTCACCCTGTCAGCCAATCTAAAGCGGCACATGCTGATCCATACCAGTATGCGACCTTTCCAGTGTCACATCTGTTTTAAGACCTTCGTACAGAAACAGACCCTCAAAACACACATGATTGTCCACCTTCCTGTTAAACCCTTCAAATGCAAGGTGAGATTGCAACAACTTTGCAGGATTTGTGCGTGTTTAATTAGTCACAACGACTGTTTTAAATTAATATTTATTTATTTTTTACTTACTTCAGTCTATACTCCAGGTTAAGCATAAGATTTATTCACTGAGACTTTGGGTTCAATTTTGCTGTCCAATTTTGTTTTGAAGGTATGTGGGAAATCATTCAATAGAATGTACAACCTACTTGGCCACATGCACCTTCATGCTGGTAACAAGCCCTTCAAGTGCCCCTACTGCAGCAGCAAGTTCAACTTAAAGGGGAATCTTAGCAGGCATATGAAGGTGAAGCATGGCATTCTAGATGTCTCACCAGATGGGCAAGGTAAGAATATGCTTGTTTAGGGCTGTCCTGGAACTGTTATTCTGCCCTCTTGTGTACATAAATGGCATGTGATAAATGAATGACTTAAGGTTTTAATAATTGTATAATAATTAATAATAATAATAATAATAATCTTGTATATTCAGACAGCCTCCCCGATATGGAGGGCCAGGAGGACTATGAGGAAGACAGCTTTGAATACAGTGAAAGAGAAAATATGGCAAGCAGCAACACCCAAGACCTGGCTAAACTGGCTGAGATTGGGTATTACAACTATACGAAGGCTGCTACTTACTACACCACAGCATAATGCACTGTGAGACACTCACTCACCGATGGCCTATTTTTTTTTAAGCCTCAAGGTTTTAACATGGACTAATGATTAAATGGTTACCTGGTGGTTGTGCACTGGTATTTTGATTACTCTGTAAGAGGAAATCATTCATATGCCTCCAGATCATTAGAGATTGATAGGTTCCATGATAGGTTCCAATGTGTGTATAATACAACAAGTATATTTAGGTTTCAAACAGGGGGAAATAGGGTAAGGACATCAGCTAAACATTCATTGTGGGAAAATGATCTAAAGCCATACACAGCTTTAGAAAGAAGTTTTCAAAAATAACACTCCTTAGCTCTTTGGAAATATCCGAGACATGTAATACTAACCCATTAAAGCTTCTACAAAAACACAAAATATAATGCACAATAATAAAATTTAACATGAATTTAAAAATAAGTAAATAAATTAATTAATAAAATAGTTTAGGAAGACCATCCTAAAAATGCTGGAATCTGGTGAATTAACTTTTAGTAAATCATCTACCATTTGTCACATGTAAACCCAACTAATTTAATAGGAGGCTTGATTTGCCTAATTAATTGTTTAACAACATCCACGCCCATCAATATTAACTAGAACGATCAATTCTAATATTTTGTTCAATATTAGCATTAGCTAAATTAGGTAGCCATCTTAGCATGTGGGTGTCTAAAAATCTAGGTACTGGTACCACATCATTCTTAAATATTAGAAGTGATGACCCCGAAGTGTAACTGCATTTAGTAACTGACACACCCCATAGAGATTACT
>JAOVVB010000033.1:9081613-9100166 GCA_028570985.1 Heterobranchus longifilis | reverse complement strand
ATTATTTTATTTTATTTTTTATGGACATCTGATTGTTATGGAATCCTTGTGTTTGTCTGGTGTTGGGGGGGGTGGGGGGGTTTGGTTTTGTGTTCTCTTTTGTTGTGTTTTCTTGTGTTTTTTCTGTAAAGTTTGAAAATAAATAAAAAAAACTTTGATAAAAAAAAAAAACACTCAAAAATTGGGAAAGAAATTATGTTAAACTAAATCTTCAATCCTGCAGGGAAAGATAGCCTCTTGATGTACTGTATATGGAGTATACTGTATACTCTTTTTGCTGTTAAAGCGATATCCCTCCAACACAACAGAAAATAGCAAAAGTGATATACGACACTTATGTTGTAGCTAAATCAACAAGTAATATGACAACTGCAATACACTGAGCACTGAATACCTGAATACAAGATAAATCAGTATAGACGATGAGTGAGTAAGTGAGCATATGCAGGACCACTGCATATGCATGCACAGCATTAACAAGTTGTAGTGATGACAAGGAAAATATTGAAAACATCACTGAATGGAAGATAAAACTTGCTTCTGCTAATGATGTATCCGTTTTGTAAAAATAAAAGGAACTTGACAATAAACAAACAATTTTTTAAATGAATGACGGATGGATGAAGTACAAATATTAGAACTAATTAAGCCTTGTATGGTGTTCATGTTTTTTTTGTTACTTGGCCAATAATTCATGGGTCTGGGACTCACCACATTATTAGGTTAAGTCAATACAGCCATAAAAAATGATTAAAATATTTAACAGATATAATATTTTCTTAATTGAACATAATATATACAGCATACTGTAAATGTTTAATATCTGCTATTTATTTCTGTTAGATAACAGTTATCACTAAAATTGCTTATCATTTTTGTAATTTGGATGAAAAACAGAGACTTATCATGAACAAAATGAATTAAACAAGTTTTTAAATCACTAATGATTTTTTATTTCTTTTAATTAGATTAGAACTTTAACACTTTCATGTCTGTCACGTCGAAGTATTTCTAACCAACAAAAAAGGAGAATAGATGCCATGACTGGATATTCAAATATGCAAACAAGCTCATGTTAATCCAGAGTCCTTAAAAGATGATCACAGCACTTTAATCTTATCCACAATGCAGTGTCTCCACATGAAAGGTACTACTAGTGTCCTATAAAGCACTATAGTCCTCACCTATCCTCTTTAATAATTATGAACAAGAGCATTCCCAAAAATCTCTATTCTCCATTTCCCTCTTCCACCTTTTAGTTCTTTCGCTCTTTCTCTCTCTCTAGCTACACATGCTAAGCCCAAGTTACCAGAGGTTGCACCATCCCACTTTTACCCAGATTAGGATAGGTTTCCTTTTGTGTCTGTTCCTCTCAGGTTTTCCCCTTATGTTATCTCGTGGAGCTTTTCCATGCCACTGTTGCCCCTGGCTTGGTCAATAGGGATTAATTTATAAAATTAAAAAAGTCAAAGCTCAGTTGCTTTAGTTTTTCAACTAACACTCCTATGTGTCTGCATAAGCAACTGTTGTGACTAAATCATCTGAATCACTTTTCATTCAAATATGACTTACTACTTTTACTTACTGTATAACTTACTTACGGATGGTCATAATGTTATGGCTGATTGGTGTATAATTAAATAGACCGCAAATATTTAAAAATTCACTGTGACCTTCATTTTCCTGCCTTTGGTTTACTTATGTGACAGGCCGAATGCACATGCTTTTCTATAGAATAATTCACATGCTATTTTGGAAAAGTATGGCAGCAAGAAGAAATTGTAGAATTTCTTATCTTAAACAAAAATTTATGAATTCTAGCTCATCATACCTGTATGTGCCCTCTCTCAATATAAGGCTAATTTCTTGACAAATGTGATTGCAATCTTGATATGCTGGTTTATATATTTTAAACTTTGTGTGGCTTTATAAAAAATAATAATAATCTTAAATTTATACTGCACCATAAACCAACTCAAATTGCTTACAACAAAGTTTTAACAAGTTTTTCAAACTAGTGTTATTTAAGCCCATTTTACCCATATAACTACCTGCAAGGTTTCACGTCAACACACCATTGCTGAATAATAAAGCAGTGCATCCTTTAAAGAAAAGACCAAATCATTCATGGAATTTAATGCTGTCTGACCCATTCCCATTTGCTGCACACCTTAATAAACATGGGCAAGCAAGATCAACAAGCTGAAAATGACTAACACAGCTCAAGGACAATTACAATACAAAAGTCTTTCGATGTGACAAAAACCCATAAAACATTTCATTAGGACCCAGAATTAAGTTTCCAATGCATAAAACTAGACAAACATGTTACATTTATGCATAAGCAGGTCAGCACTAAAAGTAAAAAGCAACAAAAACGGTAATACGTTATAGGGATTAATACACCTCTTGGTGTTCTGACTTAGCAGAATAAGCCCTTTAATTACTCTGTATAAATCTGATCGCTATTATGATATGCATTTTTACTATGTTTATTTGATAATGAATTGAGAAAACGGCTAGTCCACATGGAACCAATGGACCAAGCCCGTTGGTCCATTGGGGATGGGATCCTCAATACAAATGCTCTGGGACACCCTTCCATTGTGACCTTTAATCACAGGTTTCATCAGGCTCCATTTTACACATTGGAAGTACCCTGACATCAAAAGATCATGGAAAATTGAGCTTGTATGATATTTTTGAAGTTACAATTATATATTGCTCTAAACCCAGGTTTTCCAAAAAGTGGTCAGCAGACTCCCTCTAGGGGGTGCACAAGGCAAAGCACTGTAAGGGCTAGACTACTGGGCCAGAGCAACTCAAAATCTCCAGCCCTCCTGGCAAGTTCCTGGTAATCAGTGGTCAAATTATGATGTACACATTTTCTCACACATTTCATACTCCTTTCCATAAGTTTTTTTGATTCTGTAAAGCTGCTTTGTGACAATGACCATTGTTAAAAGTGCTATATAAATAAAATCTAATTGAACGACCTACCAAAAGTGGTCAAAGGACATAAAAGCAGTGAACCGGCAAGAGGGTTATGTGCAGGCAAGTCTCATTGATGCACGTGGGGAGTAAAAGCCAGCCTGTGAAGTCCGATCCAATATAAGAGCTACTGTAGCTCTAACTGTCGTTAATGCTGGCTTCAATAGACAAAAGATCAATACAAACACAGTACATGACTGTTTTCGTGGCAAAAGACTCTCAATATGAGGCGGATGGTCATAATGTTATGGCTGATTGGTGCATAATTAAAATAGACGCAAATATTTTAAAATTCACTGTGACCTTCATTTTCTTGCCCTTGGTTTACTCATGTGACAGGCCGGATGCACATGCTTTTCTATAGAATAATTCACATGCTATAGTACAAGAAGTCCTGTTATTTTTAATCTCACTTTAGACTCCAAGCTGTTATTTTGAAAAAAAAAAAAAAGAAAGATTTTACCCCAAAAACATTGCTAAACTTCATTCCCTCCGTGGCAAAAATTCATGCCCATGCACTTACAGTACTTACTTTACACATTCAATGCTGTACAAACTTATAATCCATTGTATAAACAAGTTGCAGAATTACATTTTCAGCTAGCAGGGTTCCTAACCTCACCAGAATATGAAAATACATCACATCACCCTTGAAAAGTTACACCTGCTACCTTCGAAACAATTTTGGTTTACACAGCTTAAGTGTTCTAGCCACATATGGCAAATTCAGACAAACAGAGAAAATCTGAAAATACTTCAAATTATACTGAAATATTGAAATATATACTGATACAAATACTGAAAATGCTAAATCTTCTACACAACAAAACAATTTGCCATATCAGATTTTATAAGTTCTAAAATAAGGTGTTACACTTCTTTGCTGACATATATTGTCATACATCAAAGCAATAGAACATAATAAAAAGTGGCTTCTAGCATTATTGATGTATTGACGAAACAAACTTTGATGACTGAAAGACTTATGGGAGGCCATAAAATTAACCTGGTTATAAGTCACAAATTCCAGAAACTATTCATCAAATCAGAGATCTTCAAATAAATTTTAATATTACACAAAGATAAACTGAGTAAAAATCAAATACAAAAATTAAATAAATTTAAAAAATTATTATTTAATTTATTATGGGAATAAAAAAGCTGTCCAAACCTACATGGCTCTATGTGAAAAAGCCACTGTTGACCAAAAAGAACACAAAGGCTCATCTCACATTTGCCAAAAAAATATCTTGATTATCCCATAGGCTTTTGGGCAAATATTCTGTGCACTGATGAGACTAAAGTTGAACTTTTTGCATCCCATTAGATCTGGCGTAAAACTAACATAACGTTTCATAAAAATAACATAATACCGACCCGCGACACTGTATTTAAATCTGAAAAAATTGATGCATCTATGTAATAACCACAACATATGCAAAACAGCATTGGGAGACCATCACGAATAAAACTTGTTTCTCTCTTTTTTATAATAAAGGAGAACAGTTCATCCATAACATACCAATGTTACAGATGAATGTACACTGTAAAGATGAGAGAGTATTATTATTATTATTATTATTATTATGAATCATCGTCCTCTTCTATCTACCTTCTATTCTCATCTTTATCAGTAAATAATGATTAGCCGAACATCTTCATTTGGAGCTAAATTCCTGAGGATTCATCGTCTAGTGGCAGTGTAGTGGTTTCCTCTTAGACCTAAATTAAGCTTATGAATCTAGATCAGCTAAGCCATGATACCAATATGGGAGGAACAAACACATACGGATTTTACCACAAAAAAAGTACTTGTTCCAAAAAATAAACTAATACATTTTGGCCCAAGTAGAAGTGGTAATGTTAAATAAAAAATATTATAGGATGTTACTCAAAGTTAAATTAGAAAAAGTTACATTTTGCTAATGAAAAATGGATAAGATTGTTCCATCCTTTTAACCTTTTACCTAAACCAAATTGACTGTATATTGGAAAATACCAATCCACATAGCCAAGATGAATACAAGACTAAAATAAAATCATTTATAACCTTACTTGATCAAATCTGGGTTTCCATCAAGCTTGCCTCTGTGTTCCAGTCCCCTGGTCCAGGCAAAGATGCTCGCAATAGGATTGGTGCTGGTTGGTCTTCCCTAAGGATAAATGAACAAACCAAAAAAATATATGTTTTATAAATGTGGTGCCATGTCATGTTCTAAGACTGTTTAAGAAAATAAAGACAGACAAAAGTTAAGAGAATTTAAAAATATTCAGTATATTAAAATAAGAATCATTCCTGCTGCCACTACAAGATGCAATTTATTGCATTCACTAGCCTTGCATTCTTAAATGTTGTAATCTTAACTGAGGAGCTCACATTTAACTCTTAGTTCTTTTATAGATTAAATAAATTTTTAACTCACTACTATTCAAAAATATATATATAAATAAAAGATACTCACATTGATAAATATTTACATTAACAGTTTAATATAATTGAATATTAAATCAATAGCAAAGAAAGCTAACAACATTTTATAATACAGAGGGGCTCAAAATGTACACACTTCAACAGTTATCTATGCCACTTTTAAAACTCTAATTGAATTATGGCAGCAATGTGTATGTTACCTCTAAAGAAATCAGTGGTCACATCATGTGACTGTGATAAATTCTTTTTGTGCATATATTTTTTCCATGTTGCAATGTGTTTACATTTTTGGGCCCCTCTGTATGATGATAAAAAAAATATATACCTCTTGCAACAATGAGGCGAGAGGGGGAAAAAAAAAAAACCCAAAAAACAAAACACCACACAAATTAGCAGACAAAAACAGTACAATGGTTTAGAAAGTGATGCAGCAGAGGATGGAGGCTGGACTAACCTTCTGATGCTCACGGTAATGCCTAGTGACTGTGCCATGGGCAGCTTCAGCCTCAATGGTCTTTCCGTCAGGACAGACAAGAACAGAGGTCATTAATCCCAGGGAGCCAAAGCCTGGGGACAACATTGTAGTTTTAGCAAGCACCGTTGCAAATATGGGAAAATGCTAAAATAGAATTGAATTGAAGCACATGGCATTTAACAATTGATTTTAAAACTTAAAGATCTTTAGGCTCCATTTTCCAACCATTTCATAAATGGTTTCAACTGTGCTTAAAAGCTTTTTTGTTTCTTTTTTCTTATTTTTAAATATTTTAATTACCTGATATGTGAATGTCAATGCTAAATTACTATTTTGTGTTCATCTATGATATATCTGTGTTGATCTGTGATTAATCCTATCCCAAACAGATTATACAAATCAAGGGAAATTCCTATTTGTCCACCAGGAACAGAGCACGTGGTAAAAGGGAACCGAAAGAATTTTTATTAAAGAATAAAAAATATGCTTAGGACTTTTGAGACCCATGCTATTAAAATTTAACAATAAAAATAAATACATGACTATTATTTAAAAGCAGCTCCAATAAACTGATTTATTTTTTAGGACGAATATTTAGTTGCAATGGTTTACATTTACATTTAGGAGTACTTCCAGGTTTAAGGAGCTTTATATCATGTTTCGCAGTAAACTGAGTAATCATAAAACTTACCTTGTGCCAAAATGTCTGACTGGACATCTCCATCATAGTTCTTGCAAGCCCAAACAAAAGCACCAGTGGACTTTAACACCTGTGCCACCATGTCATCAATAAGCCTGTGCTCATACCAGATCTTCAGCTTGTCAAACTCGGGCTTATAATTCCTGTTGACATGTTAATAAATAGCTGAATACACTGCTTTGGCCAAATGACTGCTTAACAACATGTCCTGTCAGTGGTGGTAAACATCACCTGGATATCTCTGGGTCTGGAAGAATTGCAGGTGGCCCAACTGATTGATTGCCAAAAATACAATCAGGTCCATGAATATAAGTTTTTTTTTTAGGGGGAGGATATTTGGTCACTGTACACCACACTGAAATTAAAAATAATTTCTTAAGATGCAAGTGACGTGAATACATTCAGCTTTAAGTCAATGGGTTTAAAAAAAACATTTTTGAAAAGCAACTGTTGCTTTATATCAATCTGAAAATGGTTATAAAACCATTTCTAAACAATTTGGAGTTCAATGATCTAAAGTGAGAAAGATTAAAAGACAAGACAGTTGCCAATTTTTACCAGAAGTGGACATCCCAGAACATTCACCCCAAGTTCAGACCATGCAATGCTCAGAAAGAGAAGGGGAAGAAAAAAAAACCCTTAAGAGCTACATCACAGACCTTACAGGCCTCATTGAGCATGCTAAATGTTAAAATTCATGATAGCACTATTAGAAGAGGACAACTATGAATAACTATGGTTTGTTTGGAAGGATGCCAGGAGAAAGCCTCTTCTGTCTAAAAAGACCCTGGAAGTACAACTGAGGTTTGCAAAACACAAGACATCTGGAAAACTGTCCTATGGACAAATAAGACAACGGTATTCCACTGTTGGCCATGTTTGGTAAAAACCAAACAGCATTTCAGCAAACACCTTATACCCACTTTCAAGCACTTCTGTGGATGACCAAAAACCTCAATGAACTGAAGCGATGTTGTAAAGAAGAACAGGCCAAACTTCCTTCACAATAATGTGAGAGACTAATGAAGTCACTGAGAAAACGAAAGTAATTAGATAATAAGAATTAGATAGTAGTTAGATAAGCAATGCAACTGTAAAAAGCTATACAGTGTGAGATATATATATATATATATCCCCATATATAGATATATTAAGTTTGGATACACCTCCATCGCCTGGAAGGGTTGATAACCCTATAGAGTAATTCCCCTTTTCAGCAATTTAAGCTCTTTAGAACTTTTACAGGATCCAACCCCTCCACGGAGAGGCAAACTTGGCTTGGCTAACACCAATTCCTTCTATTGCTGGTTTGAAAAAGGACATTTTCACACCTCTTATCCACCCTAGCACAATGACAACTGCCCCAATAACCCCCTAAGCTTCCAGCTTTACTCACAATAGGCGAAGAGGATGTGAGATGACTCTTATAGAGACAGTCCAGTGAGAAAGAACCTGACCCAGACAGTCTCACCTCTTCATGTCTCAAAGTACAGTATGTGCTGACCAACTGGCTCTGGATTTTACCCATATCTTTAACAGATTCCTCGAGCTGTGTGAAGCCACCTCCTGCTTCAAACACACCACCACCATCCCAATCCTCATGAAACCCTCAATCATGGGTCTGAATGACTACAAGCTTGTCGATTTGACCCATGTGGTCATGAAGTCCTTTGACTTCCAAGAAGAAATGAATAATGACTAATCTTGGCCCACCTAAAAAAAACAAAAAAAAAAAAACAGGATAGCTATTGGACCCCTGCAGTTTGCTTATGGGGCAAACAGGTCAGTGGACAATGCTGTCAACATGGGGCTGCAGAATATGACAGCCAGGAAACAGCAGGTAGGGCTGGGCAGAGTCAAGCACTTAGTATACAAACAGTCAGCACTGGTGCTCACCAGTGATATGTCCTCTCCCCACTGCCTTTCTCCTTTTACACTAATGACTGCACATCCAAGGACCCAGCTGTTAAACGCCTGAAGTTTGCAGATGACAATACAGTCACTGGACTCATCAAAAATGGCAAGTCTGCATATCAGCAGGAAGTTGAGCAGCTGGTGCTCTGGTGCATTCAGAACAACCTGGAGCTGAACACACAGATGTGAAGATGACAGTGGACACTGGGAGACAAACCACATACACTTGACAATTTTAATTTGATAAACAAGCAAGGTCTTGACATACTAGTACGCATGCATTTTGTCTGCCAAGCGTCTCATGATCACATCTGAGCCAATGGTTATTCTCTTTCTCGCACTGTGGGATTTTGGGTAATTGTCTCCCATGCTCATACGATGTCGCTCGTATAGTCAACATCCGCGCGTGTGTGTACTGTTTACTATAACATTGTAACGCGTATGCATGTGCAATTGACTAAATTTGGAATGTGCTTTTCAAAAATCTCATGCAGTTTTGATGGTCAGGTGGCAGGGTCTTAGCAAGACAGTTCAAAATATAGATGACTTTATGACTTCTGTATTTAGAGTATATACACAACACTAGACAGTTTCTTGTATATGTCGATGGTGAAACAAAGGGGCAAAAGAAGGTATCCAGGTGATATCAACCTCCCCTGGTGAATTCAAAGTAATTAGTTACATACACAATGAGCAATTTCAACGCATTATTAAAAAATTATGACACACAGACATTGTAATACAGAAAAAACAACTTGACATACATTATATAGCCAAAAGGTTGTTGACAAATGACAATCACACTCTCATGTAGGCCTTCCCAAACTGTGCAAATAACTGAGGTAGTAAGATTTCTCTTGACTAAGTTTAATGCATGTTGTCTAAATCTTTTCTAGCATGACAATGTTCATGTAAACAAAGTGAGGCCTATTAAGACATTGTTTGGTAAGGCTTACACTAGCATCCAACCTCATTACTGATCTTGAGGCTATATAAGAAAGGATTTCCACAGCCATGCTTTAAAGCCTAGCAGAAAGCCTTATACCAACAATTTCCCCATTAAATGCACATGATTCTGGAATTGGGTGTTTAAGAAGCACACAAGTGTGTGGCAAATGTCCACATTTTTTTGGCCACATAAAGTTAATCTTTCTGAAGTTCAAAAAAATAGCTCACTTTTCAAAGATGTCCTGGAAGATGTCCTTGAAGCGCCCATCATACGCTTTCAAGATCGTATTCTTGGTGCTCATATAAAGTGGCCATTTTTTCTGGATTGCATACTGAAAGCAGCTGTGAGCAAAGCCAGTGATGGACTTGTGGAGAGAAAATTATCATATTAAATATTTTAATATGGGCCCCTTAAGCAAGTTCAAAAATGCAGGCAAAATATTATCTAAATATTTACTATCAACTTCACCTCACTTGCATGAGCTAGAGGTTTGAGCCAGGTACTGTAGCGACTTCATTTATTTACAGTTAGCCATGTTTAGTTGTTTGTTTTATTTCAAGTGTGTGATAATGTGTGGTAATGTCCTGTAGTCTATAAAAAACAATCGCCATCACAATTTTGCATTTTTATCCAGATAAAATAATCAATCACTGAAATGAAAGAATGGGAATTTCTTCACACACAAGAGAATGTTAAAGGTGGGAGAACATGAATTTTTCCCTCGAATGTGATGTATCTACTTAAAAAAAATTCTTACAAATTTAGGCTAGTATATTGAAAATAATTAGCAAACCACATTTTTGAAATTGTGCTTCTCACAGCCAGAACTTTCAAGGAGCTTATTAATATGCGCGAGTTCATACCAGGTGTCTGATCAGGCAAATAAATAAATACAGTAAAACCTTGGATTGCAAGTAACTTAGTCTGCGTGTTTTTTGCAGGAAAAGTAAAATATGGTAATATAGTACAAGGTAAAATCTTATCGGTAATAGGTCTTGAAAAATTAGCAGTACTTATACGCTTTGCCTCCCAAGCGTCACGTGATCACAACCGAGTCAATGGTACTTCTCCCTCTCACGCTGCGGGATTGTGGATAATCGTCTCCCATGCTCAGTCTCAGTGCACATTAGTCACTGCACTGTATATTCAACATCCGTGTGCACATGTACTGTTTACTAAAGCATTGTGACCATTTGTGTGCATGCGTAAAGCATTTTTTTAATTTTGTGTCCAAGTGTAGTGACTGATCATACAAAGATTATATTTTTGATTAAACATTCCAATGACCAGATAAAGAGCAGTGACTCTATTTGTGTGTCTGTGTGTGTGTAAGTCATCCTACACAAATGCACTTTGATAAACGAGTGCTTTGGGTTACAAGCAGGTTTCCTGAACAAATTATGCTCGCAATCCAAGGTTTAACTGTAAATGCAACTTCTTTACCCATTTTTCCTAACTGAAAACAGATATTCAATATCCTATAGCCGATTCCTTGCTAAATATGTCACCTAATCAAAAGAATAAAATATAATACAAGATTAAATAAAATTAAATCACCATGAAATTACTTGGGGGCCTTACCATTTGAATGATGAATGACAATGTAATTTTAGCATGGTAGCTTTAGCACAAGGTGGCTAAAATGTTTACAGCTGCTAGTGGCAGGTTAAAAAAAAGGATTTAATCAAAATTGAATATTTCAACTTAACGGTCATCTGCGGTCTTACTTACGGTCTTACTACACACAAAATTCAAAGCTGCTTCTCTTCCTAGTCCCTTCAACATCAACACTGTTTCAACTCTTCTTTGTCTGTTAAGATCCTGTATGGTGCTCTTGTACACAACCATTTGATTTACCGTGTATCTACTTAATGTGTTCATTTATTCTTAATTGCCCCCTTAAAATAAACAGGAAAAACTAAACTAATTTAGCCATGTTCAATTCCCCGTCATCATGTTAGGGCACTCCCACGTCAGCGACAGCTAACATCCAGAGAGGGTGTAGGCAACACGTGCTCCCACCAACATATGTGAAGCTGCCAACCACATCTTGCGTCACTCACTCAATTAATCGTTGGGGGAAAAAAGTAATAAATTAATAAATCTTGATTCATACATGCATGCAATCTCATTTCTAAAAGATGCAGATTTACTTGAATGTTTTTTTTCCTGCATTCACATTTTCACTTACTTGACAACAACCCCAAATTGATGCGCATCAGTCACACTCATTGGTCACACTTTGTGTAAAAAAACCAAAACACTATTAATTCACCAATCAGCCCATAGATTAGTCACTTCTCTTGTTTCTTCTCCTCATTTATGGTGTTTCGCCATCACTCACATGACATGTAACAAGGAGGCAGACATGAACAAGCTTGGGGGAGTTGGAGTAGTATTCCATTATTTTTTCTGTCCAAAACATGAACTTTGCTTACTTAAACTCTCATTCCTGACCTCTTAAACTGTTTTTGCCATTACATTTTATTCTGATCGTGTGTTTATCCCCACGTGTGTTAGTTTATACCAGTATTATTTTCGTAAGCAGAAGGTAAATGTCTCACCCGTGCACATACGCGCAATTGCACAAAAATATATTACTGTCTGAATTTAGACAGGCATGTGAAAAATTCTAATTGGGATATAACTTACTGTATTAGTTAATTAAATCTGATGCTTCCATTCTAGCTGTTACACAGTCTCTGAAAACAGATCAAGAGTTTCGTCAGAGTCTACCATTATAAAAGATATTACAATAATGTGAACACCTGGTATGATATCACTGCACATGGTAGGTTTCCCTCGAGGGGGGTGCCTAATTGCAGCCAATGTTTATGGAAAATGGGTACTTCTGGATCCAACATGTGCATTAAAATTTTTCCTTATTGTATTTTTAAACAAATGAATTATGGGTAAATAAATAAATAAATCCTCCCACCTTTAAGAAGTATTGTGCTTAAACCTTAGGAGCACTACTCCTGAGCATAAAATGAGAGATCGACAGTAACAAAAAGAACCTAAAAAGCAACATAAAATAACTAATGCATTCTAATTGCTCCTTCATAAACCCATTTGTTTTAAAGCAGCCTATTATATGTCTGCAGCCTATTATATGTCTCCTACAATTTCAACCAATTACATGACTGTAAATTTGAGGGGATAATTGAAGCTGCTCAATATTGTGTTACATCTGCTCAGTGTGCATGTGGACTGCTTCATTGCGGTTAAGCTATCAGCTTAAGACAAAAAAAAAAAAACAATTAATCTAGCCGCATGGAAATTTCAATCCTGTTGCCTTTAAATATTTTGAGGTAACTGCACCAAAGGCAGAAAAAAGACTGCTTGCAACCTCCTTAAAGCATAGCAACTTAACATTTTATAAGATTAACTACTGTGAACCATTTAGTAGAAATTGCAAAGTATAAAGGCACACACAGTATACACAGTACCAGTCAAAAGTTCGCATAAGTTTAGACAAATTTATTTTTAAAATTAAAGTTTAAATTTATTTTCTACATTCTAGAGCAATACATTTTATTTTTAGTTTTTTTCGATTAAATTTTATTTATATTGCACTTTTAACAATGATCGTTACCACAAAGCAGCTTTAATGGAGCAACAACAGGAAATAATACTACAGAGTTTCTCAGTAAAAATCACCATCTACACTTGTTTAGGTTGATTTAATATTATTATTATTTTTATTATTACTATGTTTCTTGCATTTAGCAAATCATTACAATGTGGCTTAACACTTTAGCTTCTCTTTACATTTGATCAATTTTGTAAAGTAAAGGATTATCACACAGTTGAGCCTGTATGATCAGACAGTGGATCTTACTGTGTGCAGACAGTGAAGTTGTTTTGATTGTGTAGAGTTTGAGTACGCTCACACTCTCCTGTCAGTGCTGTTAGCTCCAAGAGTGTAAAAGCTGCACAGCTAAAATCTCAATGTGGCAGATACTTTCCGTAAAGAGTGGCTGTTTTTCCTTTTCGGCAGCCAGGTTAACATTAACTCACTTGAGTTTTAACTCACTCGTTAAGTGCGTAGAGTTATTAGCAAGTTATGATATTCTTGATATGATGACTCTTCCTGGTCTGGACAAGGGGATTTCCTAAAATCTATGATTTTTCTAGGACTTTCAAGACCATAAAAACCTTGTCACATTATCAATTGTCAAATTTAAACAAGAAATCTGGCACAGTCCTGGAGAACTGTACAGAGAGTTCCCTGGAACACACCTACTATTTAAAAGCTATGAATTAATACAAACAACATTAGCTAATTAGGTAACAAGTCAGTTGTTACTTTAAGAAATGAAGATCAGCTGTTCTGGAATAGGGTTTGCCAGTGCAGACCTGTACAAATCTGTATGCAACAGTACTGATTATTTTTAAGCATTGTTTTCACATCCTGTCAGGTTGTACCCTGCCATGTGCCCTTAGTTCCCTGAGATAGCTCCAGGCTTCCCGCAATCCTGCCATAGTATAAGTGGTATACAGAATAAGCGAGTGATTTTATTACCCCATAAGATTCTTGGCCATTGTAAAGGAGCTAAAAAACTGTGCTTCCCTGTTTCTCATTGCCAAGGCATGCAGAGTGCTCAAAATAAAAAAAAATGGATTAAGACAAACAGAACATCCAACACTGTTAAACACTGCTTGGCCAAAATAATAAATAAATAAATAAATAAATAAATAAATAAATAAAACAAACAAACCACAGACACTAATACCACCTTTGCTTTAATGGTGCCGTACAGTTTTCATAAGCTTTGGCAATGTCACAACATTTATCCCTATCCAGAATTGCAGTGATTTTTCTCCAAGATCGTGTATTGATGATGGAAGATACAAACCACTGAGTATATTCTTCTCCAGCTCACCCTAGAGATTCTCAATAGGGTTAAGGTGGGCGCCAATCCAAGTGTGAAAATGATGGCACAAAATTTGAGCCCAATGAATCCTGGCATTGTCATCTTGGAATATGCCCGTGCCAACAGAAAAGAAAAAAAAATCCACTGATAGAAAAATCTGCATTCAATATATTCAGGTAGTCACAGCTGACCTCACTTTTTGGGCAGATAACAATGGTCAACCTAGACCTGATCAAAAGAATCTACCCCAGATCATAATCACTGCCCTAAAAGCTTGTACGTTAGGCACTAGGCATAATCGGTGCATCACTTCATCTTGGGGCACAAGTTGGGGTTAAATAACTTGTTGCCAGTGAAACAATCACTGCAGTAATTATCCAGTGTGTAATTATCAGTCTGCGTTGATGCCTCTTACGACCTATTCAAGCAAAACAGCCTTCAGTCTAAAAGATAATGACAGATAAAGTGCCTTTAATGAGAACTTGCAGTAAAATTCTACAATAAAATTACTTAATTGTGTGTATATACACTTTTAGCCTTTCTACTTAGAAATACTGTTTTTATTATTTTTATTATTATTAATTATAATTATATTGTAGAAATACAAGTTGCCATGCTTTAAGGAGGTCTTTTGCCGTTTTTAGTGCTATTACAGCCAAGCATGTAAAAGCTGCACCTTTGAAATTTCTGCATGGCTAGATTAACCAAGCATAAAGGAAGAGCTGCGAACTTGACCGCAATGTAGCGGTCGACATGCACACTGCGCAGTTGTAAACCTGAAATTCCGCTTCAATAATATGCTCGAATTCATGTTAACTAAATTGTAGGAGACATGTGATAGGCTGCAGGAACCTTCCTTTTGAAAATAATGTATTTGTGAATCACAAAAAAAAAAAAAATAATAATAATCCATGCACAAATGGAGGGATGTTCACAAATGGTGAGCAGTGTGTAAATGCACAATACATTTGTGAATGGTGTGCCATTTATTTGTGAACCACAAAAAACATATGTATAACTAAATACATTTTTAAAATTGGGTTAATTTATTTTTAAATTATGACATTGATCTTACGCCATAAAAACCAATGACTTTTGGTTTTTTTGGAATTCTGATCTAAACGAGTAGCTGTTAATAATTCCCTTCTCAGTGAATACAGAGTCACTAAATTATAACCTAACTAAATAAAAATAAATAACATTTTTCTGACCTCATCAGTATTGTACATGCCCATTCCACAGCCACCACCAGGAAAATCGAACACTTCCCACTCCTGGCCTTTACTTCCATCAGCTGGAGTAAACTTGATCACAAATTTGCCTGGTGTATTCACAACAAAGTCCGTAGCTCTGTACTGTAAACAAGATATATAATTACATAATTACATATAAGATTAAAGAAAGGACATCAGTCATCACTAAAAATAAGTACATCCATAATACAAGACCTGGTCACCAAAGGCGTGTCTGCCAATTGTAATAGGCTGAGTCCAACCAGGAACAAGTCTAGGAATGTTCTGGCAGATGATGGGTTCACGGAAAACTGTGCCGCCCAAGATGTTTCTGATCGTTCCATTGGGACTTTTCCACATTTTCTTCAACTTAAACTCTGAGTGGCGATATGTATTTTCAGTCTAGTTAGTACACATGGTAATCAAAGTCATAACTGGAAAGCTAAAATAGTAAAACACAAACATATATTTACCTTCAACTCTGGCCTCATCAGGAGTGATAGTTGCACACTTGACGGCAACATTGTACTTCTTAGTTGCTAATGCAGAGTCAATGGTGACCTGGTCATCGGTCTGATCACGGTAGGGAAGGCCCAAGTCAAAGTACTTCAGCTCCACATCAACATTAGACAAGATGAGCTGAGAATACCACATGCAAGTGTACAGGAAACACAAGAACAACACATAAAAACTGTGGCTTACGGTTAACAAATTCCTTAAATTTTGCATTACCACCATTAAGCATACGTAATGCAAAAAATATTTCCCAGCGCTTGACCTTAACACCACATCATCTATAAAAATCCAAACACAGTATTACTACAAGCACCATGATTAAAATTTTCTGTAAATCTTCTATACATTCTTCCAAGCAAAAAGGACTTCAATTATCTGCAATACCTTAGTGCTGTCTTGGTACTAGTAGTTATTCTGCATTCTGTGTCAGCTCACACTATACAAGTTATCAGAACCTGTTCACCACCTACCAACTCCCGAAAAGGGTCAGTAGTTGGAGTTATCCCAGCTCTAAACCCATAGAGCATAAGCCCTTCAACTCGTAAATATTCAATCTTCTTGCAGACCGTGTACTTCACATTTTTTCACATTGCTTAAACTTTCCCTTTTAATTTTACTTCGCTGTTTTTGCTCCACATAGGTGTCGGTTTGTTGGTTGTTCTTTTTATCTCACAAAATGTTTTCCTTTGAACATGCTCTCACGTCTATGTTGCAGATATAAAAATATAATGGTATATCCCTGCAGTTTCCCTTCACAGACTCCCACTTTTTTTTTTTTTACCTTTTCTTTGATGAATTCCCAAATTATCCTAGTCATCTCATCTCCATCCATCTCCACTACTGGCTGGGCCACCTTGATGCGCTTGTCAGCATCTGTTAGAAAAAATATATATTACTATACTGTATTTAAGCAATCAAAGCTAATATTACAATGTCTGTATATGTATTTTTCAGCTTGCACATTCTGGAGACCCATTTTAAGACCTCCGAGACGTAGGTTAGTTTGGTTAAAAAAAATTTAATTAAATAAATAAATAAAAGACAATCTTTAATTACAGTAAAGAAACTACAACACAAGCACATACAAAGTGATTTTACACAATTGTATTTCCAACTTTTTTCACCTGCATATTGGTACTGTATGATGGCCAGATGTCCACAAACCTTTGGCGATATAGTCCATATTAACAAGCTAATTCATAGGCTAGTTAACAAGCCTTTCTTAGATGTTGTAGTTTCAAATACACAAACGTCCAGGCCAAGAAAAAGTCAAACACTAATACTTCGCACTAATTTCGATAAGCTTATGCAATGTCACAACATGTATTTCACTCATGATACATAAGATCTTGTATTTACATTAGGAGAGTCGGACCCCATAAAGCTTTCCCCAGCACAAGATTCTCAATAAAGTTAAAGTCTGGAAACTGTGGTGGCCAGTCCATATGTGAACATTTACGCTTTCACAATTAGCCTAACATATACTGCCATTGCAATCATGAAATATGCCTGTGCCATCAAGAAGAAAAATTTAATGGGGGAAAAAAAATGGTCATTCAGAATATTAAGGCTGACCCTAAATTTTTGGGGACATAATATTGCTGAACCTAGACTTATCATAATAATTATCTTTTCCATGACCACAGGATATGTCTTCTGACAGGGTTGCTCAAGGAATGAGAAGCTACTCAATGCATCAGTTAAATAAATTATTGCCAGCTGAAGCATATTTAAACTCCGCTCGCAGGATGAAGCGGCAGGTAACTTCTGAGCATCCTCACTTTGCGTCTTACTTGTGTCACACCAATCTGCAATGAGACCAAACAATGGCCTCTTTTCTATTACGGTCAAGGAATCACTTGTGGCCCCTAAAGGCCAACATAGAGAATGAGGAGGACTAATCAGGCCCACAACCAGAACACTGCCAAGGACTAAATATATTTTCTTTCTCTCTCTCTCACACACGTGCAAATTGTGGCATAGCACATTTCTTGTAGGAAGGAAGACCATCTAGCACTTTTAAAATGTGTCAATTTTACTGCTACCAAAATATGAGAATGACATTGTAAAAATTTTTGAGTGAGTGTTTAGTTTAACCCTCCTGTTACCTTCACATTTACTAGCATCTTTTATCCTTTGGGTCAAATTGACCCCAGCAATTTCAACTTCCAGAAGTTATCATAATTAAAATTGTTACGCAAGTTTATGTATAAAAGTCACTGAATATGAAGCAAAAAAAATATTTTAATTATTTATTTTAGGACTTTAAACATTGAATGGGGTCAAAATTAGGGATGGGCATTTTTGTTCATATTTCATTTCGAGTAATCCACAGGTTTGAGAAACAAGTACTCGATTAATCGGGGGTGGAGTTTAAGCAAGGGGCGGGGTGTTTGCATCACAGTATACAGTAAACATTTAAAAGAAATAACAGCATGAGGTGAAGCTGAAGCGCTTTTTCTACATGA
>JAOVVB010000033.1:9043906-9054014 GCA_028570985.1 Heterobranchus longifilis | reverse complement strand
AGTGCTAATATTGTTGACCTGCTTTTGGCAAAACCATTTAGTAGTCTTCCTTACGAGGAGAGAGAAATATGAGCTTCACCTGTTTCAAAAGCTAGCAGCCGCCACTGCCTTAGCTGTATTGTAATATTTTCATTAATGGAACTATAGCCAAAATTTGTGTATGTAGACATATTGGTGGTCTGTTTATTGAAGTTGTAAGATTTTATTTTTATTTCTGATCAAAAGAACAAAATTAACTAAATGAGTTTTAAATGGTTCATTCATTTTGATGAACGAGATTCAAAGAACAGAGTCACTAAAATGATTCAAACGTCCCATCACTAATGAATACAGGGACAAATGCTCTAAAGAAACTCAGAAAAGCTGTAAATGTTTAATTCCTTACTTTTGTAGTTACTGCTACATTCACCCTTCCACTATGGAACATTTTTCCTCTTTCTTTCTCTGTTACTTTTCCATATAGGTTTTTTCTACTGAGTGTATGATAGCTATTGGTCCATTCATTTTTTCTATGTCTACTATATTTTAACTTAAAAAGTTCATATCTAATTTCAACATTTAAACTTTTCCAGTCTGCTTTAATTTATTTAAATCTTACTACTTTAGATCTTTTATTTTTCATTTTATTTTAATAAGAATTAAAGCATTAAGAATAAGAACTGAAGAAATTGTCATTAGAGTGTCAAAAAACAGTATGTACAGTATAGCTTACATACACCAGTCAGCCATAACATTAAAACCACTAGCTGGTGACGTGAATAACATTGATTATCTCATCACAATGGGAACTGTAAAGGGGTCTAATCTATTAAGCAGCAAGTGAAAAGACTATGCCTTGGCTGGATCTTCTTGAAGAGCTACTGTAACACAAATTGTAAAAAAAAAAAAAAAAAATAATAATAATAATAATAATAATTAATAGCTACTGCTGGCAATGAAATATGTTAGAACTGATTTCAACCTGCTGTGTATTTGGTTATGAAGCTGGACACCAGTCAGGGTGCCCATGCTGACCACAGTTCTCCATCAAAAGTACCTACAATGTGCATGTGAGCATTGGAACTGGACCATGAATCTAAGATGTGCTGGTCTGATGGATTACATTTTCTCATGAACTGGGGAAGAGAATGCACCAAGATGGTCTAGAATGTAAGCTGGTGAAGGCAGTGTGATGTAGTGGGCAATATTCGGCTGAGAAATCTTAGGTTTTGCCATTCATTCATGTTGCTTTTACATGTACCCCCTGCCTAAACATTGTTGCTGATAAAGTACACTCCTTCATGCAAACAGTATTCTCTGGTGGGGAGTGGTGCAGGTGGTTTTAATGTCACAGCTGATTGGTGTACAGTAAAAGGTGTGGCTTTAACACTGCCTGCTTGTCACATGACATATCAGAAAATTATAAAACAAGCAGTTCTTTAGATTATCTGTCACATTTCATCTGATTTTTCAGGGTTTCCTTGTCTCATCTTTCTCTTCAGCCAAGTTATACTTTGCGACAGCTCCAAATGCAGGTACCATTATTTCAATTCATTTTAATTTATTAAAAATTTGTAATGTTGATGTTATGGATTACTTAAGGTACTATAAATAGATATTTATCTATTGGCTACAAGCTAAAATGTATACATGCTTAAAACATATCTTTATTAGGGATTTGGTTTGGTTTTATTTTATTTAAGCAGTAATTTAAAGGCAGATACTATGCTGTTTGTCTTGCTGTTACTGTACAGTACTTTATCAATGGCCTCTGCCATTTGTGAAAATTGCCTAAGGCTATAATATAGAATTTAAAGAACACATCATTCCCTAAGTGAAATAAAAAAAGAAAGTACTTCTGACATTTTCTAACAACTTTCTGAATGAAAATATATTCAAAACACTGAATTATATACATACTAGCATAAGTACCTGTTGTTGATTGTAAAAGCGTTTTTAGAAATAGTTAAAAAGTTAAAGGTAAAAAATAAGGTAAAAAATAAGCTGATCACCTGGAAGGTAATCATTGATGTTACTATTTCAGGCTGAAGCCGATGTACATGTCCGCCTGTCTTTCTGTTCAGCAGAACTCTCTGCCTAACTTATTAATAAAAAAAAAAGAAAAATAATTTAAGGTCTCTTGCGCCTTGTTTACGCTAAGTTGTACTTCCTTTATCATCAGTCTAATACTTGTTAGACTCCCTGTTTAGTAATCAGAGAGTGAATAACAGATGAGAAATGGAAAAAGTAGATTGGATGAAGATTAAGTTTTTTCTTAAAACAATTCGAGCGGGTTAAAATTCACTTAAAGTTAGATGTTTTAAACACCAGATGATTGTTAGATTTATAACTATATCCACAAAGAGCCAGAAATGGCAAGGTTTTTACACACAGTTAGGTCACTGGAGTGTAACCCTGTTGTTTTAGTGGCAAGAATTTAAAAAGTAAAACTCATATTCTAAATGTATTACACATAAAGTAAAATATTTGACTTTTAATGGCTATGGCTTACAGCTCATGAAAATCATATTTGAATGTTGAATATTTAATTTAAGTAAATTACTACAGTACTCATACAGTATAAATCTCTCAGTCTTGTTCACAACATGGACCCACAATCATGGGGATGACTTCTGACTTGACAGTTGTCCAAAAATTATCATCAAAATGTTATCAATGGGTGTTCACAGAGAGCTGTATTCAAGCAAAATGATGAAAATTCATGACTGGAAGGAATAGTGTGGTAGAAGAAAGGGGCACAAGCAACAGGGATGACTGCAGCCTTAAGAAGGTTGTCAAGCAAAGCCAATTCAAGACCTTTGGAGAGCTTGCCAAGGAGTAGAGTGAGGAGTCAATGTGTCACCATGCACAGACATCTTTAGGAAATTAGCTGTATGTACTGTTGCACTCCAAGTATCAAGCTACTCCTATTCTAGAGAGAAAGAAACTGGGCAATTGCTCAAAGGTTCAAAGTACTTTTTTCAGATAAAAGTAAATTTTGCATTTAATTTGGAAATCAAGTTCCGAGTCGAGAGGCACAGAATCTACGTTTCTTAAAGTGCAGTGTGAACTTTCCACAGTCCATGGTGATTTGGGGTGCCATGTGTTAAATATTTGTATTTAGACTATAACAAATTATTCAGCATCTATTTTAGCTGTTCCAGCTGCCACTGTTCTTATCTTAACTGCTCTTTGTCAGGGTATATTGTTCAGTGACAACCCTGTAAATTTCCATGTAAAACCGGTACATCTGTATGAATAAATTGTTTAAATGTCTGTAATAATAAAATAATATAATAAAATAATAAAATCTATCTAACATCAATAATTGTACTGCAGAAATGCAAGAAAATACAAATATATACTTGCGTAATAAGCGCTGCTTTTTGTGACATGAGGACCCGCGCTGATGTGTGAGGAACCTGAGTGTATAGGTGTGAACAGCTGAGACATCAATAGCCAGTTGAAAAAAGAACATTAGTCACTTTAACCCAAATAAAAGGTCTTTCTGAGTGTTATAATTTAGTTGTTTTCCTAGGGACACAGGACTTTCATTAACTCAGTTCTGTGTTCACAATAATTTGTAAGGTTTGTTTATTTTCCATTTTCACAGATTTTCTGCTATAGTTTGAAAATTGTATTTTCTTTGACATAAATTTCAAAGTCGCACATGAATTTAACATGATTACATCAGCCACATTATGAAAGCTTATTTTGTGCTCTATGTAAACAAGTAAAAATTTGGTAAAGATTTGGTAAAGGTCTTCAGAAAGGCCTCAAACCCCAGAGTGGGGATGGGTGAATTATTTGCATTTGAATGTTATCTGACATTGTAAAGCACATACAGTAACACTAAAACAACAACAACAACTGAGAATTAATAATTAATCAAGAGGCCCTGATTATACTGCATGAATATTATAAAAAATAAAAAAAAATGAAACATTTACACAAATGGAAGACAAATTATTTTTTTAGTTATTCTAATTTTCTATTCTGAAAGTTTTCAATTATTTATATATTTAAAGTTTGATGTCTTTAAATGTAACTTTTTAAAAATAATAACAATAAATAATATAATAACAGAGATAAATAAATTTGTACAAATAAAACTGTTAGCTAGTGAACTTGATCGTCTGTCTAAAAATTTAACCATTGTGGTTTTTTTTTTTTTTTTTTACTTATTATTGTACAGTAAATGTCAATAGCTCTGGTTCAGATTTTTCATGTTTGTTGTATAAAGTACTCAGATGTGGAAATTACCATCACTATAGTATTTCTTCGATGCAACATATGACTTTTTTATGATTTAAGCTCTAATTATATTTAAAATTCTGTGAATGAAAATGTCACATTTTACGAATGACATGAAACTGATTTATTTTGTTTTGCGTTTCGTGTTTTGCCGGGGCAGTGAGCATGGCAGTAATAGGCATTCTCGTTGACTACCTACTGTAGGATATGTAGTTTCCATGGGGCTACACTATCATTGCAAGGAGGTTTATGCCTGTCTTTGGCAGCATGCATTATGTGGCCAGACATCATAGTTTTGAGAAGTCAAAAGCAATATTAAAGAGGAGAAGAGGAGTGTGTAGGATGGGCGAGTTGTAAAAGAAATAAATAATAAATAATTTATTGAGGTGATTTGCCTATTCACAGCTGACATGAAGCCACTTTTTGAAGCCTATAAAAGTACTGTAAAATTTTCTACCCTAATCTTGGTTCAGTACTTACCATTGGCCTCCTGGATCCTTACTTAAATTTTTTTCTAGACTCATTTAGACAATTTCATCACTGCCCCAATTCTGAAGGCTCTCTTCTTTCGGTTTAAGAAAGAGTAAGAAAACATCTATAATCAAATATCACCTTATATTTGTCTTTTGATCTTAATCCAAAATGTATTTAGTTTTTAGTGCGAAAAAGTATATAGTTCTCTATATTGGCCATGCTATTCAAATTATTTTTTTTTGGAGACCTACTGTAAGAGGCAACCATTTGAAGTGGTGCCATAAAATGTATAACTGTTTAATATTTACCCACAAGAGTCTACCAGTATACTATTACTCCTGTATACCCATCCGAAAATAATGTAAATTCCTTGTTTTGCTTTTGTATTCGCAGTGAAACCATCATGTTTTTACATCAGATATTTTATCAAGGACTGAAAGCAAGAATAGCAAGCTGGCCAACATTAGTACTGGGTGAGTGCTGTAATATCAATTATATTGTCAACCAAAGAGGTAATTAAATAACAACTAAATTATAACCAGATAATATGTGTTCTTTTATTATTTTTGTCAACCAGCTGACCTCTTTGACATTCTTCTGCCCATGCTGAACATCTACCAGGAGTTTGTTCGCAATCATCAGTACAGCCTGCAGATCCTCGCACACTGCAAACAGAACCGTGATTTTGACAAGCTGCTTAAGCAGTATGAGTCCAAGCCTGACTGTGAGGAGCGCACTCTGGAGACCTTTCTCACTTATCCCATGTTCCAGGTGACTATTTTCTTTTTTAACAGTTTTTTTTCTCTCCTTTCCTCATTATAAGCTTAATCAAAGCTATAACCATAGATATTTTACAAAAATATTTTTCTTATTCTTCTTATAATTAGTAGTAGTAGGTTTACTTTTTTGCACAAATAACACACCTGTTGTTGCCAGATGGACTGTTCCAGAGATTTTACTTGTGATCCACTGGAATTTTTACACATAACACAACAGTCTGTAGTGTTTACACAATATAATATATAAAAAAAAAAGCATGGACTGATTGAAAATGCTAGATTGGTTTCTTACAATCACTCTTATATAATACCTCTGTGGTTAGCACAAAGGCATTTCAACATGCACAAAACATAATTTTACAAGGTGAATGGAACATCAGACAGCCATATTGAGTTCCACTCCTGTCCGTCAGGAATCTAAAGCTATAATAAGCACAGGCTTATTATAACTGGATTGTTTCAATGAAGCTCTTGGCCTGATTTTATGCACTCTGCCATTGTAATGTAGGGTTTCAGCTCTGGGTCAGAGGTGAATCGAATCTTTAACGATTCGGGTTAATTTGATTAACTGATTTACAATTTATAGCATACACGTTCTATACTATCCGTCCACCGTATAGCACGATTAAGTTTATCTTACCAATCCTGTTTATCCCGCGCCCAACGATGTTAATAAAAAAATTTAGGTATTTACCAATTATGAGCAAGGTAACGTAAGATCTAGGCAAATGTTTAGACTTTAAAATACATGACCAAGACAACAGTTCTTTACAAGGAAACAAGAATTTATTGAGCTAATCTATGATACATGAAACTACACTACTTAAACATACACACACCTACACACACACACCTACACACAAACAGTTTAGAGGGTGAAAGTTAATCGAGTTCTTCTAGTACTGTTTACTAGACCTGAGAAAGTCACAGAGCAGACTTTTAATATGCGTACCACAAGAGCACATAACCAGTCTGTGAGAGGCAGAAATATTGTTGGTTGGTAGGGGATCAAATACTTATTTCCCTCATTGAAATGCAACTTAATTCGTAACATTTGTATCATGTGCTTTTTCTGGATTTTTGGTTGATATTCTGTCTCAATCCTTTACCATAAACCTATGATAAAAATTATAGACCCTTCATTTCTTTATAAGTGGGCAAACTTAGAAAATCTGTAGGGGATCAAATATTTATTTCCCCCACTGTACACTACTGCTCAAAAGTTTGGGATCACTTTCAAACTCCATGGTCGTTCCTGGTTGTTATGTTTTTTTTTACATTGTAAAGCAATGCTGAAGGCATCCAAAATACGCAATAGTCTCTTTTAAACAGTTAATGTTGAGATATATTTGCTACTCATGATCTGTATAGCCTTTATATTAATAGCCTTCATGCTATTAACTGGTGACTGTTGAGGCTGGTAACTCTAACTCATAGGTAACTTTTGGTCTTGCCTTCCTGGGAAGGTCTTCATGAAAGCCAGTTTCATCATGGTGCTTGATGAGTTTTGCAAAAATACTGGTCTTGCAAGAACTATTTCAGAAAGGCTGACCTTCGTGTTTTATAATAACAACCGACTGCTGTGTAACATAATTACCTAGTTCCATATGTGTTATTTCATTATTTTGAAGTCACTAAGCAAAAACAAATAAATTTGCAACTGATTCCAAACCTTTACGCAGTAGTGTATGTCTTCAGTTCAATGGAACCTTGGATTATGAGTAACTTGGTCTGCGAGCATTTTGCACGACGAGCAAACTTTTAAAATAAATATTAACATGTTAAACGAGCGAGGTCTTGATATACAAGAACTGTAGTATGCATGCGCTTTGTCTGCCGAGTGTTGCGTGATTACAGCTGAGCCAATAGTTCTTCTTTCTCTTGTGCTGTGGGATTGGGTAATTATCTCCCATACTCAGTCTCAGTGCGTGTGCGTCACTCATATAGTCAACATCTGTGCGCACATGTACTGTTGACAATAACGCTGTGACCACGTCCCTGAAGCTGAGTGACGTGGCTGGCATTGGGGCTTTAATGCTGGGCAGCCCAGCTGGACGTCCTCGGAGCCGGGCTGAGGAGCGGGCACCACGTCCTCGGAGCCGGGCTGAGGAGCGGGCACCACGTCCTTGGAGCCGGGCTGAGGAGCGGGCGCGACGTCCTCGGAACCGGGCTGAGGAGCGAGCGTGACGTCCTCGAGGCCGGGCTGAGGGGGAGGAAACGCGACGTCCTCGACGTCGAGCAGAGGTGCCGGCAACATGTGCTCAAAGCCGGGAGGTGGAGGAAGAAGCGCGACATCCTCGATGTCGAGCCGAGGAGCTGGCACGATGTCCTCAAAGCCGGGCGGTGGAGGGATCAGCGCGACGTCCTCGCTGTCGAGCTGCGGTTGGTGAAGAGGAGGAAGCGCGACGTCCGCGCTCTCGAGGTGAGGCGGAGGAGGAGGAAGCGCGACGTCCTCAAGGCCGGGCAGCGGAGGGATAAGAAAGGTGTAGGAAGCGGAGGTGTAGGAAGCGCTGTTTCCTCCGTGTCAAGCAAAGGAGGCGGCGGAGGAGGAAGCGCGTCGTCCTCGCTGTCCAGCGGAGGTGTAGGAAGCACTGTTTCCTCCATGTCAAGCAGAGGAGGCAGCGCATCATCCTCGCTGTCCAGCGAAGGTGTCAGAAGCGGTGTGTCCTCCGTGTCAAGCAGAGGAGGAGGAGGAAGAAGAAGATCAGAACCTGCTGCGTGGCTCACGTGAAGATTAATTCAATTCAATTCAATTTTATTTGTATAGCGCTTTTAACAATTGCCATTGTCCCAAAGCAGCTTTACACAATCAAAAGAATTATTTAAGTTTGTATGGAATTTGAATGTGTATGAATCAAAATATCAAGACTGTCCCGCATGTAAGCAAGTAACAAAAGTGATAAATATATATTTTTTTATGACGTGTCTGTAGTTATTCAGCAGGTGAAGTCGTATATAAAACATTTAAATAATAAAAAAAAGGACAAACAACCTTCTCAGAATTTATTATCATATTTTATTACAACTTAAACTATACTTTCATTTTTGTAATCATGCACAGTGAGACACGAAGAGCATTCCAGACACCTGCAGTCTGGCAGTCTCAAAGAATTCACAGCTGAAACACCGCTAAAACAGCCCAAGACCAAACCCACCTGCAGTCCACAAGAAGCTAAAGGTCGACATGCTTTATGAAGATTAAACCTTTAGATATGAGCAACTATAACCACATCAAATGAGTGTAGGGTCATACACGAGATATGGGGAAATGTCTTCGATAAAAGCTGTGAAAGTAAAAAAAAAGGTAAAAAGTGGTGGGAGATGAAAGTAAAATTCAGTTGTTTATGGCATTCTCATTTTTAAAAATCTATAATGATGATAAAAAATATTTGTTAGTTTTCATAATGCATATTAATGGATCATAATTTTTTGCCAATTTATTAATACTTTTTCTTTTAAGAATTTTCTTTATTTGTAAATACATTTCATGTTTTCAGTTTTGTGCAATGTACAGTGATAATGTTAAATTTAAATAATAAAATTAACAAATCTTATATTGATGTTAGTACTGTTATTGACTTCTCAAATCATATTCTTTGTCCTTAGTTTAGCAGTATACATGTCCCATGACCTCTCAATATTAGCCAGGTGATTATAATGATAGCTGATCAGTGTATTATAAGCAAATGTCTAAGCAAAGGGTCGGCACATCCATTATTGACATTGGTTAATACATTACTGCTTTTTTCACTGTGGAAGCGTGTTTGCCCTACAGCAGTTACTTGCATGTGCCTAAGACTTTCGCACAATACTTAATTTATCCAAAGTAATAACCTGCATTTAAATCGACCGTTAAACTAATTAGCCAGTCCTCCGCACCTTTAAACTTCCCCCTGAGACCGAAATTTCGGAAGCCAAGAGGAGAGAATTGAGAAAGCGCGGGTGATTATCGGATGTCAATAAAAAGTCTAAACCACGGGATAGACCGAAAAGTTCAGGGGGAAAAAATGTTTGTAAATAAGAGGCATTTTCACTGGGGTGAACTCTTAATTCTGTTAGGGTTTGGATCTCCAGTGATCTGATATTCTAATGATTAATCCTCCGCTATGTGTGTGGACGTGCACCAGGAACAGGCGAGGGGTCCGGGACAGTGCGGAGGAGGAGGAGGTGTGGTGTATATCTGGGTGGTGAGAGAATAAATCATTGTCCAGGTTATGGACAGAAGGAGCCATTCTAAATGCCAGCACGTAAATGCCAAAAGCCACATACGTACCATAATCGTCAACAATGCAGAATATGACGTCATAAACGCTCGAAAAGTCACTTCTAAAGAAAATAATTGGCACGGGAACGCAGCACTTGTTTTGCACAAGTGCTCCTGGAAAGACCTTTCTCGAGATCAAATGAGTTCCAAACTGATGATCCTGCTGTTTTCTCACAGGTAAAGTCCTTAAAATTTAACACTTATCACTAATCATTACTGACATTTATAGTAAATTTCAAAAAACCCTATTTTAATATAGTTTAATGTAACCAACATTTAATTATTTTACTATTTAATGCTAGTTTTAATGACCTGATATCTTGCTGATAGACCTGCAGTCACAGTATGTAGTGCAGTG
>JAOVVB010000033.1:8937810-8949585 GCA_028570985.1 Heterobranchus longifilis | reverse complement strand
TTCTACACCAATTGTACCCTTGGTATGGCCCCTTACATATTGCTCCTAGATGACTGTGATCCCTGATTGTAAAGTCAATAGCACCTTGTACGTCGCTCTGTAAGTAATTGCCACATTTACAGAACAAAGGCAACTGTTCACACGTGATTAAGGATATTAGGTAAAAACAACCGGGCCAAATGGCCCCTCTCTGGTAGAGCTAGGGGGTTAGGGCCAAATGGCCCCTCTCTGGTAGTCCTAGTGTTAAAGGCAGAAGTTACAAGGGACAAGCTGACTGCTCGCTCCAAGGAAAGTACAGCGTGGGGCAGAGGGTCATGCTCGGTACCTGAGACATTCCCCTAAATACCATTTCCTGTAAACTCTCTCCTCGTTACATTGGGCCTTCACCATTACCAAGATTGTCAACCCCTCCACTGTTAAGCTCTTTCTCCCCTCAACTATGCGGCAGATCAACCCCTCTGTCTCAGTTACGCCGCCTCACCTTATGCCCATTAATATATACCAAGTTAATATCTGACTATAAAGAATATTCTTTCTTTGAATACTTTATTCTACTCTATTCTATTTTTTTAAGTCATGGGATTTTCACAAGTCCATATCAATATCACAGAAAATATTTATATTCTCAAATCCTTACTTTGCTATTTCACTTTCTGAATTTCCTTAGAACATTTATGAGAAGCCAGCATTTGATTATCCACTGAACCAAATGAGCATCTGGTTGATGCTGGGTAATGAAGGAATGAACAAAGAACAAAATGGTAGTTTTTGTGCCCCCACACCTTCAGCCCTTGTATTTGGAAAATCGGATGGTGACAGAGTAGCAGTGACCAGAGACATTGCCCTCCAGCCTGGCTATACATTGCAGTTCAAGGTACTGTGACTATAATGTGACTATAGAAAAGATAAAATGGCCTTAGGCCTTCTATTTTTTTTCCCATAGACACTCAGATACTTTACTTTTGAGGATTCAAGATTTTCCAAAAAACTACTACGTTGTCATTGTCCATCCCTTAAGATATGGAAACTTTGATCTTTACATAACAAAAACTGCAAAAATAACTAATAAATATGTATAAGTAATTGTCATTTTTTTCATAAAAAGATGTAAAGCAGCATTTAAATGTCCTGTAATAGTTTTTTTTAAAGCAGAACTTTTACTCTAGCATACAAACTACTTATTGTGTCTCCTATTCATAGTTGAACATTGGCTGCAAATCAAAGTTCAGTGACTCAGCACCTGTAATGCTCCAGTATTCCCATGATGCTGGACGCATGTGGGCCTTGGTCCAGGAGGGCTGTTTTCCTGAATCCCCTGGAGTAGCAGGCTGTAAAGTCAGTGTGTTTACAGAGCCTACTGTCTACAATACTGGAGACTATGAGCTTTGGACCAGAGTTACAGTTGTAATTCCACGCACTGTGGCTGCAAGGTACATTAGAATAGCAACAAAAATCTGCTAATCCTACAAATAAATATTTTGATCTTTTTATTATGCATGCATCTGGATACTTATCAGAATACATGGATACTTGATGCATCAATACCAGTGTTAGGTGTAACACATTAGAGTACTTGGATTCCTTTTTTGAAGTAACGAGTAATCTAATGCATTAGATCCGCCATCTAAGTACTCGGTTATTTAGTTATATTTTCAAAATTTTAATCCACTATTCAGACAATTTATGTATTCCGTGAGCCAGACAGCAGTGATCCCGTCAGTGTGTGTGTGTGTGTGAGGAAGTCGTCCTACAAACCCCGCCCACGCCCCAATAACCTGCCTCTCTCTGTTATTCCTGCTGTTAGATGTTAACAGATTATGGGCCAAACTGATGGTAGAATAAATTATAAAGATCATGACTAAAACATGCATGAGGAATCACAAAGGAGTTTTCTGCAATGAAAAAGTACTCTAACTAGTTACTTTTATCAGAGGGTAATGCTGTTATGTAACTGATTATTTTTGAATGACAATTTTGTAATGTAATTAGTTATTTTAATAAGTAACGTCCCCCAACACTGATCAATACATGCGATACACTGCCTGTTTTTTTTGTGTGTTTTTTTTTTAAGCAAGGCATTGTACATTCCCATTTTATTAAAAATGTAAATAGACTACTGTAATTATTACTGTTTAGGTTACTAATGGAGGATAAAATGAAAAAAAAAAGTTCCACTTAATATCATATACTTTATATAAATGAATAATTTGTTTATTGTTTGAGCTAACATGGAGTATATATGATCCAATTTTTGCTCTTTCTGTTCTTTAGTAAAACTCGTTTTCGCTGGATACAAGAAAGCAGTGTTCATCAGAATGCACCTGCATTTGCCCTGGACAGTGTCTACATCTCTGGACCTTGCCCCAATTATTGTGGGGGTTATGGGGACTGCATATCAGGAGTCTGCTTTTGTGACATGGGGATGGAAGGTACAGACTTTAAGTGATGTATAGTTGCTTTGATCTCATGTCATATAGACAATGGCAAATGTATATTTTGTTAATTAGTCGAACAGGACAGCTGTGTGCCCTCTGCACCAAGTCCCACTGAGTTGGCTGAGGACTTTGAAGGAAAGTTAAGTCCCTTTTGGCAAGTAATTAGGGGAGCTCAGATAGGGAATGGTTGTGGTACCATCAGTGAGGGAAAGGCGCTCTACTTTGGCAGTTCTGGACAGCGAGAGGCTCGCACTGTGCCTCTGGACACCACTAGCACACGGTTAGTGGTATAACAACTTCTCATATGTAGCTTCCCTAATAATAAAGTAAATTAATAGTTAAATTATTAATCAGTTCTGCCATAGGCACTAATTTGTGGATCACTGTACTTGTTTTCTTTTTAAACATTATTTGGAAATCTTTTACTGCAGACTTATTCAATTCTACATTCGGATTGGCGGGAAGAACATGGGCCCAGCTTGCACCAGGCCTCAATCACATAGTGAAGGTATTATGTTTCACCATTTACTGTAGGTGACATTTCAGCTTTACTGCCACAAATTGGGCTTCTACACTCCTCAAGATATAACCATTAATATGCAGTGAGTAGTTAGGACCTTTCATCACTCTACTTCTTTGGAATGTATTTCAGGGGTGATTGTCCAGTACTCCATTAATAATGGGGTGCAGTGGAAATTCCTCCATGCATTAGAATTTGGGTCATTTTTAGAACCACAAGTGGTGACAATTGAACTGCCTTTTCAAGCAAAAACTCCTTACACCATATTCCGTTGGTGGCAACCCACACAAGGTAAGAAATTCTGTCACTTCTAATACAGTGGAAATAAATTAATTGTTAATACTCAGTATTGTTACAACAATATACACAATATACACACTTCCGACATAGGTTTATATTTCATGTAATGAGAGAAATAAGCAAAATAATATATGTTGATCTATTGCATATTATATAATAGAAATACAGAATAAAACTGGAACACATCGCATTAGTGTGTGTAGCACAAACACACACACACACACACACACACACAATATTAACATCATTCACCTGCTATTATGCAGTTCCTCCTTGTACAGCCAAAACACCTCTGACTTGTTCAAGTATTGACTCCACAAGACCTCCAATGTGTGCTGTGGTAATTGGCATCAAAACATTAGCAGTAGGTTCTTTGAGTCCTGTAAGTTGCAAGATGGAGCCTTCATGGAACAGACTTTAGCAAAGTTGTACAGTTTAATACCCACTGAAAGAAAGCATCTCCTGTGGTCTCAGTAGAACACCTAGCAGTGTTCAGTCTCTGGCTGAATTTGCTCCATTGATCAGCCAGGAGTTTAGACAACATGGACAGGTTAAGTTCTTCAGTCTATTTTTGGACAGCACCTTTAAGCTACACTCCCAACAGATCATCATGTAAAAGATTACATTAGCTACCTTAGACTCATAAAACATCCACAGTATGGTATGGTAGACATTGGAAGACCTGAGTGTCCTCAGACAATACAGCCAGCACTGGCCTTGCAATACCTGCTATACCATGCTGTGATTGTTCTACGATTCTGTGGTAGATAATAATAATGTAATCTTTACACAATAAACTGACCAATTCATGGACTTCTATGTATTTGTACTCCAAAACTGTCATGGTATGTCAGGTTAGGCCCAAGGCTCGAGCCAGGTCATGATCACCTGCGACTCCTCTCCACATTCCATTCCTCTCCACACGAACAACCATCCCTTTGTCGAATTATTGCGTGCTCATAACCTATTGTTCGTGTACATCTATGCCAAGTTTCAAGTACCTCTGGATATGTTTTTGATTCGCGATTTGGATTATTCTCTACGCTGACGGATATACCGGCTTTGATCTTTCGCTTCCGTTTCTTGACCACGACTCTCCAGGACAATTGCTACTTGGATTACAGGTGTGTGCTTCCTGATCCAAGTTTGATCACCAGCACTTCAATCCACAATCCGCTCTCACTCTTTGCATTTGATATAGCATACGCTCAGCGCCTTTTGATCTCCGATCCCTCTGTATGCTGCTCTTAACCTGCGCATTGGATTCAGCACGTGCATTGCAGCCCGGATCTCCTCACACAGCCAATTTCTCTCTGTCTGTTGGGCACTGCACGCACCATGCTTTTTTGCACACTGCTGCCCACCTCTAATTGCACCCCAGTTGCTGATTCTATGCTTAAGTTTCTCCATTTTCTTTATCTGGCATATTTCTCATTAAAATCATTAAACTCAGTCTGATATGTTGTGGAGATTTTCTGGATCTCCGTTACTAGTTCTTTTGTATTGCTGACATTGAGCTGTAGGTGATTATATCCACACCAGAGAATGTTGTATCACCCCCCGAATGGAGCCAACAACAACAGAGTCATCAGAGAACTTGCTGTAGATCATATATCACAATGTTAGAAACACAGTTCTGCCATTCCCAGCAAGACAGGCTAAATGGTGTTCAAGGCATTGCTTGAACTTGAGCATAATCCTCAGGGTGGTCCTAAGTTTGTTCAACGTAGCAGGTGGATGGTGGTTGAGGTGCAACCTGACATGTGAATTGTAACGGGTCAAGAAAGGGCTTGACCAGTGATCAGTTCCTCAATAACTTTCATTACATGTGAGGTATACTCTACTTGTAGTTGCAGACTACTTTCGGTACCAGTGTACTCTACATGAACTGTTCATGGTCAATAAAACACAGCAAATATACATTTAAAATCCAAACTACAATAATATGCCTAAAATATACCACTTAAGTGATTAAACATGCAGTGAAGAAAGACTGAGGGCTCATCATCTCCCGTAATTCCTATATTCTGAGACAAAATAAAAATAAAACAACATAGTTATACAAAAAAATCCAATGTTCTTTCATACAATTCAAAATCTTTACACAAACAAAACAAAAAAACAAACAAATGACAGCATGCAAACTAAATTTATAACAAATAAAATAGCTGTTTTTAAACACTAATAGAAGTAGGAAAACAGCTGGTTTCAAACTTCAACAAGCAAACACAGAACAACAGACATGGCAACTAAATCCTGCACTGGCTCCTGTACTCTCCCCAAAAGAAAGTCAATAGGTAGTTAAGGTTCTCGGCCAAGAAAATATGATTGCTCACCTATAGTTTAACTAATGGTTGTGTTGTAAGCAAAAGTCACTTGCTACAGGTAAGCAGGTCAGTTTCTCCTATGTTCTGGGGCAAAGTTCTCAACAGGTCATGCAATGTTCTACTGAACCCCTCATATTGTCCATTCCCTTGTGGATGATATGAAGTTGTGCAGGTCTTCACATTGTTCAGGTGACAAAGCTGCTGAATAACTGCACTTTCAAAGGTCTGAATGGATCCTGGATGGAACCCCTAAATAATAGAACCACTCCTGGATTAAAACACGAGCCACTGTAGTTGCTTTCTGATGCCCTGAGTGTATGTAGAAGAAAAAAAATACTCAAAATCAAAACAAACTCAGGATTATCACCTGCCGGTTGAGGACATGGAAAATCCATAGCAAGAATTTCCTTAGATTTTGAAGCCAACAAATGACCTATTCTGGTCTTTTGTTTGAAATGTGTTTTAGCCAGTACATAGCACTCACATTGTCAAAATCAGTTTTGAATCTCTTTGAACATATCAGGCCAGTAACATCGTCAATTGTCTTCTATATCCCTTGATGGCTATGATTATTGTGCAGCTGAATCAAAACATTCTGTAAAACATTACCATTAAAACATTCTGTAAGATCAGATGTTACTATATACCTCCTCTATATGAGTGCAACAGACTGCATTACCTGAGATGGTGCAGAATCAACATCCTTTAAACCAGCAGTGCCCCCATCTAAAATATCACTCAACATTACAAAGGGAGCTAGTTTTTCAATGGCATTGGCCTGGAGCTTTTGCTGGCTAGATTGGATGGCCTGGTTTCTGGCATCACCTGCAAATTATTGGGCCCCTTCTCTGAAAGGCCCTAGGTCTAGTGACATTAGTGGCCAGATTTGAGCTGTTCAATTTGGACTTGCTTGCATTTCAGAAGCTCTTTAAGCTCTGTTAACTCTGATCCTAAACCTTCCGCTTGCTGTTGCATGCTATATACAGGAGGGACTGAATAACTGCTGGCTTTATCCTTCCCACAATCTTCCTTCATGCTCACACTTAATAATCTCACCTCTCAGGCCATCAGCCTCGAATGTATATGAGCAATTCTCCTGAGCTCTTTATTCACATTTCCATCTCAAACACACTCTATAAATTGATCATATAACAGCCAAGTAGGATCAGAGATATTTCTCTCTGGACAGCAATGGATAATCTTACCCTTTAAAGAAAATTAGGCATGTGAAAATTAGGAATTTAAAGACTTCCTTTCCCGTTGCATTCTAGCATGAAAGCCTTCCTTGAGTGAAATAAAGGACAATAAGCAACAATACCAAGCAAGCAGGATATCAAAATAGGATTGGGATGCTCACCTAATGAGTTTAGTCATTTATTTCCTCACATGCCTCACCAATTAAGTAATCATAGATTAAATAAGCCTATTCAACAGAAGACAATCAACAACATGCAAACGGCACCTCATAACAGTGGTAAAAGGATGAACAAAATAATCAAAATGCAGGCAGAAAACAGCACCTATGTTTTGCACTAAGGCCACACCAAAGACCAACCGGTCTTTTCAGCATCAAACAAAGAAACTATTGCTGTCCACACCTGTCTTAAAAAAGTCTACCTAATTAACAATCCTACCTACAAATGAGTAGATTGGTATGAAGCCTCTGCCTAATTGACAGTTCTGTCTACCAATAGGTAGATGGGTCTTAAATGCAGAAGGTACAGATAGTACTCAACCAGAATAATGGTTTTACCGCTGCGTCTTACTGCGACAGCATTTGGGTTTGTGCGTTTGCTGGCTTTACAGCTGAGTAGCACTATATAACTATAGTCTGACGCCTCAGGCCTTAGTTCATTCACTTAAGGATTAAATGAGCCACAGCTCCTTTAGAACTGCACATAGTAGCGGATAAATATAAGTGAAACATTATACGAACTTACAATCACAGTACTAAAATTACAGTATAAATTTAGAATTAAAAGTAAATATAGGCGTTTCTTATTTCAATTCAATTCTATTTATATAGCACTTTTAACAAATGTCATTGTCTCAAAGCAGCTTCAGCAAATTTAAAGAAGATTATGGAAATGTGTAGAAGAAAGGAAAAATGTGTATAGAGCATAGTGATCTTATTGTCCCTGATGAATAAGCCAACCAGACTCAACAGGGAACCCATCCTCATTTGGGTCATAACTGTTAGCAGGGATTGATCTGCAGTCATACTGTGTGTTAGACAGCTGGAAGTTCATTATAGCAGACATCTAAAAAGATGTTTAAGTTAACAACATTTAAGTCCAGTTCAGTTTGGCACCAGCATGACACCAGGATAAGTCAGACAGGTGAAGATGCAGAGGGGAGAGAGGGTCCGGATTGCTAGGAGCTCAAGAGCAGCGTGTGTAGCTCCAAACCATCATAAAGCAGAATCCAGCTGGAGGTGGTCCTTCTCTGGATGCCTTAAGAACTTTTCGGGTTGGCCTCTGTCTACTGGAGCTGGCACAATCTCTAGGTACCTTGGGATGGGTAAAATAATCCATAACATCGCTGCTCCCCCTTTGAAAAAAATTTTCACACTAAATTCGGAGAGAATTTCTAGAACCACACGGTCGACAGTTAGAGGAGAGTGCAGCGTTACAAGATGCAAAACTGCATATGGTCAACAATCTTTCTCCTATAAAGCAGTGAGCCTTTGGAATACTCTTCCAAATGAAATTATTTCATGCACAAATTATTGTACTTTTACACGCCTGACCAAACAGTGGTTATTATCAAAGCAAATTTGTATGCACTAAATGATTGTGATATGAACGCTGTAAGTTGTGAGTGAGTGAACTGAATGATGATAGAAAGTGCTTTTAAATAACTTTAGTTACATGAAATTTTTACATGCAAATTAGATGCAGCTCTCCTTGGATTTTTAAACACAATAATTTCTAGGAAAAAAATCCTAGGAGCAGAAGGTCTACAGCCTGAAATACCTTGTTAATGAGAGAAAGCAGAGAAGAATGACTGGACTGAGTGAGCTGACAGGAAGTTTATAATAACTCAAATAAAATCACTCTTTGCAACCATAGTTAGCAAAAAAGCATCATAGAGCAGACAGCACATCAAGCTCTGTGTTCAAAGGTACACATAAGCAGGTACATCAGGTTCAACTCTTGTCAACCAAGAACCTTATTTTTGTTCTTGGCTGACAGGAGTGATCGTCTTCTGTTGTAGACCATCCACCTTAAGATTTGATGTTTTGTGAATGCTAATATGAATTTCTCCTCACCAAAGTTTGTAACAGTAGTACAATGACATTCAGCTGATGAACTTTGAAACAACTAGATAGCCAATGGAAATGTTCTGTCTTTGCTAAGTAGACACATGTAATAGGTGTGACCAACAAGTCAAAGCAAATCAGCCTTAATATGGACAGTCGCGTTCTTTTGTGCCCCCAACCACTCATAATTAAGAAAGAATGACAAATGTTACATAACGTAGTAGAATTAAAAGGGAAATATTTTCAGATACTTGAAAGTATGATAATGGATTACTTTTACGTGGCAGGTGTTGTAGTTACATTTGAAACTTTGAAAGTTTGAAACTAACACACCTCTTGAAGATTTGGTTTCACATGGAAATGTTTGGCCTAATCAAGTCACTGCAGGGTTAGATAGAGCAGCTACACATGAATGGTCTACACATGGTCTGTCTTTATCTCTAGATTTCACCTGTGGACTGCTGCCAGGGATATTCAGAATACTAAATTTGCGTAGATTAAAAGCTGCCAGCTTTCACTCACTTGCTCATGATTAGAAACGTGAGTCCAGCTGGACACAAGAGTGTATTATTTTAATTTCGCTAGAAGCAACTATGTCTCTGTTACAAATCAGTTTCAACATGGGGTGCTAGCTCTAAAAGCACACTCTAGCTATCTATTATGACCATGCCATCGTTAAGTTACATTCTGATGAAAGGAAATGAGCTTAAGCGATATTAGATGAAACATGGAAATTAACATTGTTGGGAGGACTGGTATGTTTTCTCTGTGCTATGTATAATGAGATTTGCTTAATATTCAGTGAATGTACATGGTTTTAAAAAACAGTAGATTAAATTCATATGTGCAGTGTAATATTTTGCATTATAGGTTGTGTTGTCTGTGTAGCTGACTACAGGCATAGTTTTGTGAAAAGCTCTGTGGTATTTAAAAACAAGTTCACTGACTATTCATTTCTTCTATTTCTTTGTGAAATTACATCTAGTTAAATTACTAAGAATACATTTCTAATCTCATGTAGATATTGTTACAAGAATAATGCATGAAATAGCTAAAGACATTTCAAATTCTCAGCCCCAACTTTGGTCCATTTACTTTTACAAATAAATAGATGACTTTATTAAATTTAATTAAATTCCATTTAATTTAATTTCATTTCATTTAATTCAATTTTATTTGTATATTACTTTTAGCAGAAGACTCATGCAGCACCTTTACAGAAATATATAATAAAAATATAACTAAATTATATTTATATGTGGATACAAATTTTATAAATTTAGAACTTTGCACCCATAATGAGTAAGTCAAAGGGAATGGTGGCAAGGAAAAACTCTCGGAGATGAGATGTTGAAGAAATATTGAGGGAAACTAGACAGAATGAGAACACATCCTTATCTGGGTCACAGTTACTTGTATACTATACGGTCAAAAATGCAACCTTGAAATCGATTGTTATAATGTTAATTGTTCAGTGATGGACACTTGAGTGGAAAATTATAGCAACTGCATCCTAATGCTATCCAAAAAAAACAACCCACAGCCATCTTTACAGTTCTGTGAAAAAGTAGCAGTGATTAAAAAAAAAACAGAAAAAAAACATTACAAGTTATTAACCCTTGATTGCAGTTGTTGCTGCCAAGGGTAGCACACCCAGTTATTAGAGCTAATTACTTTTTCACATAGGGCCAGGTAGGTTTTGACAGAACTTTCCATTAATAAATGAAATCATTATTTAAATTTTTTTTTTAGGGTATTTTTTGGTAATATTAAAATTTGTTTGATGATCTCAACCATTTATTTGTCAAACTTAAATAATCTCAATCATTTAAGTGTGACAAATATGCTAAAGGGGGCAAATACTTTTTTAAGTTACTGTATGTTCTATGTGGTACTATCTAAATTAATCTTGTTTATCTTTACCCTGTCCATGTGGCCCATCCTCAGCAAATAATTTTCAGGTGATATGAGAACTCCAACCAGAAATAGATTATAAGAATTGTCCAGGTGAGTAATTGATGTGTGCATAAGGTGAGAACTGGCATCATCTTCTTTCCTTCTTTTCCATTCTTCTTTGTTTTCCCTTTCCTTCATCAACTTTCCTGTATTAATAATATGATAATTGCAATATTACTTCCCAATAAAATATGTAATACAATATTACATATAATTATACAATATTACATACATATACTAGATTGCTGTGCAATATTTACAAATGCTCTTGGGTCATATTTTTGGTACTTACTGTTTTAGGACTCTTCATATTTATTAGATTTTTTTCGTAGATTATTTATTAGCTTTCCTTAGATAACAACTGTGAGCAACTGTAATCTAGCATAAGCAATTTCCCTCTGGGATTAATAAAGTTCTTTGAATCTTGAATTTTGTATCTTGAATCTTGAATCTGTTGAACAGTTCGGACAGGAGGCGAACTGTAGTGGATCCAGTGTGTCAGGTAGTAAAGAAATTATGAAGTCTTTGATTAGCCACTCAAAGCACTTCTTCATTACTGAAGTCAGGGCTACAGGGTGGTAATTGTTGAAGCAGGATGGAGTTTCTTTGGGACAGGAACAATGATTGACTCTTTAAGCATGTGAGGATTACAGACTGGGATAAAGAGAGGTTGAATATTTTTGTGAACACAGGTACTAGCTGGTCTGCGCAGGCTCTGAGGACTCGACCTGGACTGCTAGCTGGTCCTGCTGCTTTCCTGGTGTTCACTGTCCTGAAGGATCTCCTCACGTCATGCTAGGAGATAATGAACATGATTCCGGTGTTGGGCTTCTCTTCCTGACTGGAGAGAGCGATAGCATTAGCATCATTAGCTGCAGCGTCGAAGCAAGCAATGTTCAGCTCGTCTGCTAGAGACATATCTGCGTTCGTTGTACCGTATGTTGGTGCTTTATAGTCTGTTATTGTCCTTAGTCC
>JAOVVB010000033.1:8784742-8807742 GCA_028570985.1 Heterobranchus longifilis | reverse complement strand
ACAAACACAAACTAGCACAGATACATATAATCAAGTGTTTAACTATTGGTTTCATTTGTTTCTATGACCAATAATAATATTAATAATAATAATAATTATTATTATTATTATTATTAGCCCAACTCTGACTATTTAAAACAAAGTTGTCTCCCATTTTTTGCCCATTGAAGTAGTTGGTTCAAGTAAAAGTCAAAATTTATTACAAATCTTTGCTCGTCTTGCGGAACACTCGCAAACTGTGTTACTCGCAATCCAAGGTTTCACTGTATTTTAATATAAAAGAACAAGATAGAGACTGATAAGCAGCTGGTGTTATCCAAGTATTTTACTGTCCTTTAAGCAAAATACAACATGTATTCACCTGTTTTATACAAATTACTGTTTTAACTTTGACTACTGTTTTAATTTTTTTAAGTCATGTTTTCTTGTTTTAACTGTTGGGGAATTGTTTGGGGTATTTCAAAAAAACATTCGCTTAAACCAACTACTTCAATGGTCAAAAAATGGGAGACAACTTTGTTTTAAATAGTCAAAGAGTTGGGCCAATAATAATGATTATTATTAATATTATAATTGGTCATAGAAACAAACAAAAACAACAGTTAAACACTCGAACGTACGTATTGTGCTTATGTGACCCATAATTATGTTTTCTCAGTATAAATAAATGTTTTGGGTTTTAAGAACTCAATCAAAAGAGCAAAGACAAACTTAGTGGAAGGTGAGAACCTCAATGGAGGATACTGACTATGACATAGTGCTAATTGCTCTGTGTTTTTTTTGTTTTTTTGAGTTTGCTTTAGACTTGTCTGTGCGCAAATGTGTTTGTGTTGAAGCCAACTGAGAAATGCAGGAGCACAGACACACCTCTCCATCCACAAATGCTTACCTGTGGCGCTATAACCATTGTATTGTACATCATTGATTAAACCTATGAACACAGCTGTTCAGAAGCAGTCCTAAACACAATCTGTCTGGGCAGATATTTGTTCCAGATATAATGCGGCATTAATTGATTTGTTATGGCAATTTTAGACTATCAGCGAAAAAAAACATCAGCGAAAACATCATCAAAAATATATCGAAAACAAACCCAAACAGAAGTTACATTTTGAGCTTTACTCTGCAGCAAAGTATTATCTACCAGTGTATTAAACGCACTGCAACCATTTTAATAGAAAGCGCATGGGGGCGTTTATGGTACGTGGCATCGTTAACCAGGGGATCACATTCCGTGCACAGATCGTGCACAGACTTGTCACGGTTCGCGATGGGACCCGCCATGGTCCAGGCGGCAGTTTGAAATGGCTCCTACTGTATACATTTAGGCCGGTCAAGTCCACACAGAAATGAACTTTAAGATCAATTTTGGGCACTACCACCATGCCAGCGCACAAGTCAGTCGGCTCCTCACATGCCTAATAACACCTAGCTTTTCCATTCGCTTGAGCTCCTCCTTGACTTTTCCCAGTAATGGTAATGGAATCCTTTTGGGAGTTTTTAGAGAGAAAGGCACAGCACCTGGTTTGAGCTTAATTGTGTATGGCTGTATGACCTCTCCTAGGCCGCTACATAGCTTGGGGAAGAGTCTTCATATTTACAGCATCCACACGGATGAGCAATCCAAGTGCTACAGTTGCTGGCAACCCAAGCAGTGGTGTGCTCAATTTCCTAACGACATACACCTTTTCCGTGTACTGACAATTGAAGCCCAAGATGTCTGCGCCTCTTGATGAACTCCAGCCTTAATCCACACTGTGAAGCTCTCCCAAGTTTTTGGATCAGCCTTGCTTGACAATCTTCTTTCGCCTATAATTATCCCTGTTTGCTACCACACATTCCTCTGTCGGTTATGTACAGGAAACAGAAATTAGTAGTTACCTTTGAGTCTTCTAGCGTTTGTTCTTTTGTCGCATGACTCCCATAGGCGCTATGTAGTGCATTACACAGGAAACAGAATTGAACGGTTCTTCTCATGAGTCTTCTAGTCAGAAGCATTCGTTCTTTTGTCAAATGACTCCCACAGACGCTATGTAGTGCATTGCACAGGAAACAGAATTGAACAGTTCTTCTCATTAGTCTTCTAGTCCAAGTCGTTTGTTCTTTTGTCACGTGACTCACAAAGACACTATGCAGTGCAATAGATTCAAAAGAACAAACGACTCGGACTAGAAGACTCATGAGAATAACCATCCATTTCCGTTTCCTGTGTAATGCACTTCATAGCGTCTATGAGAGTCACATGACAAAAGAACGAATGATTCGGACCAGAAGATATGAGAGCTGAGCTGCTCATTCTGTTTATCATAATACGTCCTTAGCTGCATTGTAATTTTTTCATTACTGGAACTATAGCCAAAATTTGTGTATATAGACGTGTTGGGGGTCTGTTTATTGAAAATGTAACATTTTATTTTATTTCTGATCAAAAGAATGAAATGAGCTAAATGACCCAAAAAATATTTGTTCATTTTGATGAACGAGGTTTAAAGAACTGAGTCACTAAAATGATCCAAACTTTCCATCACTAGAGTTGAGTAGTGGGTGACGTCATTATTGGGAACACTGAATTTTCCTGAGGACCCCCACATGTGTATTTCAGACCAATGGAAAACACCAAGAAGTTTGACAATTTGTCTTCAATGTGACATTACTACAAAACCTTCCTTGTGAAAAACAAAAACGGTTTCAGTGGATTCTGGTCTTCTGCTAAAGGTTGAACTAAAAGTTATTGGCCTCCTTGTGTGCTGTTTGCAATTTTAAAAAGTAAGAGTATGCTGACTTTGTGAAGCCAACACAAAACGGGTAACACACAATGTAACAAATTTCACATCTTTCACTCCCCATTGAAAAAGCAACTACGCAGTTGCTTCTTCTACCCAGAATGCCCCAGTAAGCGGAAGCTGTCGTCCTGACGCTCTGATTGAATCTCCGCCCATTCTAACAGGATAACAACACAGGCTGAACGCGAGAAGAAGGACAACGGGGGAACAGAGCGACTGCAGTTGAGGGAAATGGCGAGAAGGCTGTGTTGTTTCGATATGTCCGTGATGAAATGCAGCAAATTTTGCGAAAAAATATGTTATCTTTTTGTTCAGACGACAACGCTGGGCACCGCACTTGGATCTTGGTAAGAATTTATTGCCTAGCGAAGTGTACGATCGTCCTTAGATGAGTTTTAAGGTATTCCAATATGGTGGATTTGGAGAAGGTTTGCTGTTGTAAAAATGGCCATGATGTGGCCAGCGCAAAGTCTATAAAATATTTTCTAGTCGATTAAATGTATAATACTTGAAACTATGTGGTGAAATGCAAGAACAAAAACTTGTTTTGTTGGTAAGAAAGTGAAGTACATATAGGATACATCAGCGAAGAAAAAGAAATTTATTGACTGCGCATTTAAACCGCTTTGTCCTTGAAAAGACGAACGACCTTGCCAGGACTGAATATGGAGAAAGAAAGAAGGAAGCTAATAATAATATATTCAAAGTCATTAAAAATAATGCGCGGCACTTTAATTTATTTATTGTCCCCATATTGGGAATAGCATTTTAAAACATTTTTTTTTTGAATATGCCTTTCAGGACCAAGTTATTTAAGGATTTTTAATTACATTGTTTTTGTTACCGTTTTTTTTTTTAAACTTTAGATTGACGTTTGCAAATTAAACAGTATACATGTTTTATTAGAATTTAATTATTATTAGTTGTTTATTATTTGTGTATACAATTATTTACTAAATTTGTCAGCATTTCACTATTTAATTATATGTAAGGAATTGGTAATGTTTGTTCTGTTTTTTTTCCTCCAATTTTCTTCCATGTTAAATACCAGGGTGTTGGCTTTTAACCCTTTGTGGTACAGAAAACCACCATCTTGTTGAACAGTTTGAGTATTTTAAGCCTAAATTTAGTCATATTTGTGGTTGTATGTATTTATGATTTTAGTAAGTCTAAAATTTACTGACAATAAGTTCAAAGGTGTATCTATTTCCCAAGCCAAGTTCATACAATACTTTTCTTTTATTCTTCTCATTATGAAATTGCATACAGACATTTAAGTTGTCATATTAATGTTAATATTTTATTATTCCTTGTATTTTGCAGTCCATAGAACGTTTTTTTTTTTTTGGTCTGTTGGATTCAAATAATATATGAACACATACATATGTTTTGGGGAGGTGTATGTGCTTCTGGGGGGTGATTTTTATTTTTATTAATTGTTCTACCATATGTTACAGTATTAAATTGTAAACTTCACAACCATGCAGATTTTACTACAATTTCATGCTGGTTTAATAAACATCATGTTTGACAAACTTATTTGAAAGTCTGTACAAAAATTATAAAGAGTGTGAATGGCATCTTTGTTGTACAAGGTGACACAAAAAAACGGGAACTTTTTTACAATCCAATAAAACTAGAAGTAATAAAAGAAATAAATTTTATTCATAGTGTTGAGATTCCTCATTGACCGCTGCAACATCTCAGCTGGGATACTGTGAATTTCATCCCGAATTCTCTGTTTTAACTCGTGTACACTTTACTCTTGAGGTAGCCCCACAAGAAAAAATTCCCGTTATTCTGTGTCACCTTGTAGAACAGCTAAAATGCATATTGACAGCTAATCATCTGCAACTCTTCCATACAGGGATACATCATTGGTCAAAAGATGATGGAAGAATTCTATAAATACTATAATTATGTAAGTATCCCCAAACTTTCCAAATTGTCTAAATTGTGGTTATCTATTACTTTGTAAGCATTCAGGTAAACTGTACTTTAGATAACAATGTTTTATACTTTTATTTTATGTTGAAAGGAATCTGTTCCACATTCATGCAAAGATGGAGAAAGAAAACAATCGAAGAATAATGGTGTAAGTATTAACTTCATGGTCAAGTTTCAAATGATAACTTTAAATTTGCTAAATACGGAATGTCATACCCAGTGGTTGAAGCTGAAGCTGCAGGAAATTGCATTATGCAAATTGGCTTAAAATTATTAGAAATGTAGATGGCCAAGTTTTCTGCATTTTAGTCAACCCAGTAAAACCTCTTGGGTTCTTATTAGTGTGCAATGACTTTTCTAAAGCAGTGCACATATGCCTCTTTAGAATTTACCACAGTTTATTTAAATAAAACTAAAATAATTCAAGGATTCAAGATTCAAAAAACTATTAATCCCAGAGGGAAATTGAGTTGTCTTGGTTATACAGTTGTTTTGATTAATATACCAGGAAAAAAGGAAAAATTAGATTAGTAGTTATAAATAATAGAATTAAATATAGCACACAGTAAGTTACATATTGCACTAAAAATAATTAATACACTGATATAAATATGGTCTATGTGAAAATAGTGAGGCTTCATGCTTGCTATATAACAGCAGTCTTTATAATAAATATCAACTAAAATAGTCGCCAATGCACTACTTTTCATACAGACAGTTGCCAGTAGCATCCCCCAACCACCAAAAAAATGAGTACAGCAATCTTTGTTACTGTGATCCGCCTTCCCAGCTCTGTAATCAATGAGATTGGTCATACAACAAGCGTACAATAGTTTGATTGTGCAGCTGTCGTACATCCTTTCAAGCTATTAAACTCAACCCTGCTGTACTATCACATGGTGACACTGTACATGGACACACATGCTGGAAAGCAGTTGATGAATTTCAAAACGAGAGTTGAATTCAACAGTTAATTAAAATAATTATTTAATTTACACTACATTACGTATTTTGTAATCAGCGTTAATTTTAATAATAATTTTCTTATTTATATAATAAAAATTCTAGACAGCTTTTGGAACTCAACTCGGTGCAATGTAGTGTGATTAACTTTTTAGCGAACGTTAGTCAAGAAACAATTTAACTGACAAACTAAATTTCAGTCATCATCAGATAATGCTAACCACGTTTCTTGCACCTATGGCATCTCTGTGTGCAAGGCAGTTTAAATTAGCATGGCTAAAAGCGTTTGCTTGGTTATGAAATAAGTTACGTTTTTGGTCCGTATATGTTCTTATGGATGATGCACGTTTATTTATTTCTTACAAAATTTGTGTCGTTATTGAAAAACTTGGAACCAGTAGTTTGGAATCTGTTCCATAGCATGGAAATTATATTCCTGGCAATTCCAAACCGTCCTTGCACCAAATTGATTATGGTCCTCTGTCTGCTAGCATTGTCAAAATGGTGTGAAGACAAAAATGCACATTCAGAATGTTTTCCTTAATTTTGATACCATGCATGTGCATGAGTACCCTTTAAGAAGAAGTGAGTTATCCAAAATAAGTTAACACTCTACTGAGCATGATGGAAATTCTACCATACCTATGTTCTTAATGTAACAAGGCAAACAAAATGATTAATTACTAATCATTATTATTTCAGGTAATAATGTTTTTTTTTTGTCTAAGTATTTGGGGTTTATATAAACATTTCTTTCTCTGGATCCCTGCATCCTATACTCAGCATGCAGAAGCATGCCCTTTACTTACTTTGTCTTACTGATAGCCCCCACAATGTAGATGAAGTAAAACTAAAATTCTAAATTAATGCTAAAATATTTATCAAATACAAGGCCTGCAGGTCGGATCCACCTCGCAGCCATGTTGCATTAAATTTGGACAAACCCTTTACTTTTGTTTCACTCATTGGTGCTGTGTTTGAGGTAAAATGGCAGATTTTAATTCTCTGTCTATACCTGGTAAAACCCATGGAAAATGCACTCTCAAATTTAACTTTCATTTTGCTAGCCTCAACATTGGTTATTACAAATGTTAGCTGACTAGCTTGTTTTAATGTTACTTAATGGTACATAACACTTGTTTATATTTACACCATCACAGTCTCTTTCTTTAGAAAAATATTTCCTTTTTTTATACGTTAGCTGGCGAGTTTGTGGTCAGTTGTACTCTCTATTTTTTACTGACCAGCTTGTTGTCACCATTGTCAGCAAGCCATCTTGTTGCTAAGCTCTCTCAATATTGTGCACTGTCGATGCTGTACAGCAATTTTCAGTAAAAAAAAAAAAAAGTTGCATAATTGTTTGCAGTTCACAGTTCCAGTAGCTGCTTTGGCTTGTTAATCTAAACATGTGCACATAACTTTGCACATTAAATTTGCAGAGGTGGGAAATGGCACTATTATAATTGGCAGATTTCCACATAAGGGCCCCTTAAACACAGCAGGGTTTAAAAATTTTTTTTTTTACTCATGTTACCATATTCATGCAGGTATGAAGTTAAATAAACTATTCAGCCTATGACATATTGTCGTATTTGCAGATATTCAACCTAGTAACAGAATTGGACAGTCAGCCTGACAGTCTCAATAGAGAATAATTACTTTTTATTTTTCTTAGCATTTGTAGGTTTGTGGACATTTGTCATTACTGTGATGGGAAAAGAATACAGATTGGTAAGTCCATATTCTTATTCTTGTTCTTGTCCTGCGGCTTGTTGTACCGTAGACGGTAAGATGTTGCGAAGGGCAAGCGATATGCACTTATTCTACCTTATTAAAAGTAGACACGTATGCATTGATTGATTTAAAAATATATATATAATAAGTCAAAGCCACCGTATGAGTTTCTGGTATGTAAAATGTTCCAATCAGTCATAATATCTAAGTATAATTAGTATCTGGGTTTTTAATCAAACAGCTTAAGCTCAATGTAACAGTCACCCAGAGTAACAGTCAACTTCGGGCACACTTTCCCATTCAATGTTTTTATTATAATTTTTTTTTTTTTTATTGTTTTCAACATTGTGTATTAATACTGAGGATCCTGGAGTTATGACATGACATTATTATTGAATTATGTAGTCAACAAAACATGTTAACCCAGAATATGTTTTTTATATATTTATTATTATTATTATTATTTTTCTTTTTTTTAAAGTAGCCTTAAACCCTTTGCTTTGATGACAGCTTTGTACACTTTTGGCATTTTCTTAGTCAGCCTCATGAGATAGTTGCCTGGAATGGTTTCACAACCATCTTGAAGGCGTTCCCAGAGTAATTGTTGGCTGCTTTTTCTTCACAATCCGATCCAACTAAATCAACAGTGTCAACAGCAAATCAACCCCCACACCATCACACCTCCATGCTTCACAGTGGAAACCATACATTCAGGAACTGAATATTTGAACAGAAAATCTCACATTTGGACTCATTAGACCAAAGGACAGTGTTCCATAGATCTAATGTTTGTTTTCAGGCCCAAGCAATTCTATCCTGCTTTAGTTATTCTAAAGTCATGTTTTTTGTTTTGCTGCAATTTGCACAGTCTCTTCTGACCAATAGATGTTGAAATATGTCTAACTTTAAGAAGCATTTATATGGGCACTAATCTAAGGTGTTGTAAATTGGTAGTTTCTAGGGTTGGTCATTCTCATTAACAGCCTCTGTTGCAGAGGTAGCTGTTGGTCTTCCTTTTCTGGAACAGAACCAGTTTCATCATAGTGTTTGGTTTTGGTGACTGTATTGGGAGATACAAAGTGTTTCGAGATGTTTCTAATTGACACCTTCATTTCATTAAGTAATGATTGATGTATTTTCTCTTAACTGAATATTTTTAGTTCATAAAATGGATTTATACGATAGATGTAGTAGCACTAATAGGGTTATTGACTCTGTACTCACCCTTTCTCTACACAAGACATCTGAAAGTCTAAATTATATTAAGCAGGCAAGAAATGTCACAAATTAACTCTTAACAAGGCACACCTGTAAAATGAAAACCAATTCCTGGTGACTACCTTGAGAGAATGCCATGAGCATGCCAAGCTGTTTGAACAATCTAAAATGTAAAACATGTTTACTTTTTGTTTACTACATAATTCTATACACGTTTTTTCCTAGTTTGGATGTTTTCAGTATTAATGTACAATCTTAAAAATGATTAGAACAAAAAAAAAAATCACTGAAGGTGTGTTCAACTTTCTGGTTTTGTGTATATGGCTTGATTACTATTATTTCTATTATTGTTTTTAATAATTTTTTTAAAGATTTTTTACAATTCTAAACAAATGTAGCTGCTGTGATGCCTGCCAATGTGTGAATATTATAGACAACCTGTATAGAGGAACTGCAACATTTTACCATCCCAAATGCGAACACAATTTTAAAATTTGTTTAAAAAATTATTCTAGAGTAATTAGTGTGGCGATACATGAATTGGCACACGTAAGAACCGCGATACATCTATCGCTATACTTGTCAGCAATATAGTCCAGTGACCATGTGGGGCAAAATTGACAGAATTTTTGAGAGAAATCTTCTTATTAATTTAACAAAACAGCATGAACGTGAAATCAGTGACAGTTTACCACATTTCTAAAAATCGACTGCAATTCTCTCAGAAAAAGATGACATGAAATCTATGTAGGAAATGGCCATTTCAAAACTTAACTATGCGTCACTTAGTTTTAAAAGTCTAGACTTGCATAAACAAACGGTTTACAACTTGCCAATGTGCTTGAAAAATGGTTTACAACACTAGCTGCCGTCTCAGTCTGGATGGTATGAGATGCATGCGCAGGCACGTGCTGTGGTAAGCCATATCGCTCCCAGTGCGCGCGCACTACCATTTTAGTAGCTGCGTGTTTCAAGAATTCCTACACATCTGAAGATCAGGCTAGATATTTGGGGATAAAGTGTTATATTTCATCATTTGCTGGCAAAATGCATTGCGATATATTGAAGCATTCTACGGAAGTCGACATATTTACATATGTGTATATATACTGTCTCATATACGCATGCACGCGCGCACACACACAGATGCACAGAGGGGCCCATAAATGTATACACACTTCCACATGAAAAAAAATATGCAAGCACATTAGGTGCTCAAAGTGGTCACCAGTAGGATCCAGACATTCTTGATAAACAACATTGACGCCTTGTATGGTACTCTACCCCCCCCCCCCCCCCGCCCCCCCCAGTGTAGCCACTGTTGGTGGTTTTCTACAGTAAGAAACTGAAGCGTCGTGCAGAGCAATCCCTGTGGACAATATCCCTATCGTACACATCCTTTAGTGTATGTCATACACGTAATGGCATCAATGATGTTGCGACTATTTGCATTGAGAAAACGTTATACAGTACTACGGATTGCTGCCATAATTCAATTTGAGTTTTACAAAAAGGACACCGATAACTGTTGGAAGTGTGTATACATTTTTGAACTCATATACATGCATACACACACACACCTACATATTCTTTGTACATACATATGCACATACATTTGTACATGCATACATGTACATGAAAGCAATAATGCTTTATTAAATTGCAGTGTTGCTTCACCAGTACTGGATTAAAGACCACTAAATACTTACAGTTGAGAATAGAAAGATTCAATTAAATTTTTCCACATCCACACATTTCATGGGGTGATTCTATTACGTCAACATTCTTTTGTATCAGAACAATTGATTAGAGACTTATTTATTTCAGGTTTAAGTTCACTGGTCACAAGTTTAAGTAGACCAAGTTGACTATGTCTTTAAACAGTTCCACACTCCAGAAGTTAACGTAAGTGCCATTAGTACTAAAGACCGCCACATGTCCTTTTGTGAACTGAAATGAGTGTGTCCAAGCAAACATACTGATGGGGAAATATTTTGGCAAAGCAAAATTAAGCTTGCCAATAACGTGCAAGCAATTACAAGGCAATGCCACCAAATACTTGCCTAGTTTTTATATAGATCTAGTTGAACCACCAACAGGAATAAATGTCTTTTTTTTTAATGATATTTTGAAATGACTTCTTATTGAAGTAAATTAGATACTCTAACTGGATTACCTTATAAAACATAAAATGTATGGATTTGTGTAATTGAATATCTTAAGCTTACTTTACATCTTTAGCATGTATGCAAGCCTTTGGTCTCGATTTTAATAGTGGGCATCCACTATATCCACACATTTTAATGTTACTTCAAGTGTTTTTGCCTTCTTTGCATAAAGCTTCTGTTTTATTCAGGAAATATAACGGTACTATTACATAAGTGACTATTGGCATTCATGACCGAAAACACTAGTACATTTTCTTTTAATGAGAGAATTTCGACCATGTCCTTTAGACATTTGGCATAACCAAAGTGTAATACCAAAATGAAAAAATGGCAGTGATGCTTCTCAATAATATAAACAGGCCAAAAATTGCATAAATTACATTATGCAATAACTAGAGTACTTATTCTCATCACCTTTTGGGTACATAGTACCAGTAAGAATTAGGAAAATACTTTCATTCCTGTTAATTACACCTACTGTTGGTCGTTAACTATTGGTTGCCAGCACCGCCAGTCGCAGTTAGTTAGTTCTGCCAGTTGCAGAAGGATATGTGTTGGCAGAGCAAAGTACTTGCATTAAATGAACAAATCATAATCTGTTGATAATGTATCTGTCATATAAAAGCAGTATCTAATCCCTCGTGCCTATCCTTGTACCACAGCTGTGCTATATCCAGCAGTACAGCACTCTCTCTCATGTGATATTGCTTAATTATAGCAGGCTATTATAATGTGGTAAGATTATTGTAATGCGTTCCTAGAATAAATGTAATTTCCAAGCTACAGTGGTCATTTACTGTGAAGAGCAAGAGAAGTATAGTTTGCATTAAGGTTGAAATTGCTATTTGCTGCTGTTGTTGCGTTTTGTTATATAGTCGGTGCTAGTTAAAATTAAAACACATTCAAATTAGTTATTATGAAATGTCATTTAAACTCTTATTTACTGGATGTAATAAATATATATATGAGCGCGAGAGAGAGAGATAGTATGAGTGAACTTACGCACAGTTGAAGTTGGAAGCTTACGTATACCAATAGCCAAAAAGCATTTAAACTGCATAGTACCTGACATTTAATCCTAGTAGGCATTCCCTGTCTTAGGTCATTTAGGAACACTTCTTTATAAGTGTGAAATGTTAGAATTATAGTTGAGAGTGATTTAGCTTTTATTTCTTTCATTTCATTCCCAGTAGGTCAAAAGTTTACTTGGAAGTCTACTAATTTTCCCTTTAAAATGTTTGGGTCAAACTTTTAAGGTACTTTTACAAGCTTCTTACAATAAGTTGCTGTTATTTTAACCCATCAATCCTTACAGTACTGGTGTACTGAGTCAGGTTTGCAGGCCTCTTTGCATGCAAATGCACAGTTCTGCTCAGTTTTTTGATTGGATTGAATACTGCAACTTTTTCCTTTTGCCCTATCTTTGGAGGTATATGGGGGTCATTGTCCATTGGTAGGACACATTTGTGATCAACTTTTTGTTGTGTTGAGATATTGCTTCAATATATCCACATTATCTTTCTTCTTCTTGATGCCATGCATATTGTGAAGTGCAACAGGCCCTCCTAGAGCAAAGCACACCAACATGATGCTGTCACCCATTGCTTCACAGTTGAATGTTCTTCAGCTTGCAAGCCTCTCATTTTTTTCCTCTCGATAACATCGGCCATTATGACCAATGGATGTTTTATCAAATAAGAGGACATTTCTCTAAAAAATTAAGATCTTTGTCCCGATGTACAGTTTCATGCTGTAGTCTGGCATCTTTTTTGGGTGGTTTTGGAGCAGTAGTTTCTTCCTCACTGAGCTGCCTTTCAGGTTATGTTTATATCAGTCTTGTTTTACTGAGGATATAGATACTTTTGTTCCTGTTGCATCCAGTGTCTTCACAATCTTATTTGCCATTGTTCTGAGATTTATTTAAACTTTTTGTAGCAAAGTAAGCATGTACTTCCTTAATGATATGATAGCTATGTGGTGGTATGTAATTGTGTAGATAAACGTGGTACCTTCAGGCATTCGGAAATTGTTCCCAAAAATGCTGACCCACATTTGTGAAGTCCACAATTTGTTTTCCGGAGACCTTGGGTGATTTCTTTTCATTTTCCCATGTCCCGTGTCAACAGAATCACTGAGTTCTGAGGCATCCCTTGAAATGCATCCACAAGTACACCCTCAGTTTATTGAAATTCTGTCAGTTAGCCTTTCAGAGGCTTTGAAATACATGGCAGTATTTTCTAGAATTTTTTTTAAGTTATTAAAATGCATAGTCAGCTAGGTGTATTAATTTTTGGCCCATTGTAGTTATGATGGAGTGAATTTTCTATGATCAATTCATAAACGGTTGAGGAAAAATTTTGTCATGCATAAAGTAGATGTCCTGGCGGATTTAGTTTTAATGACTTTGAATGGGAAATTTATTTCAACTGTGCATGTACTCACACTTCTTCGCACAGTGTATTTTTAATGTAGTAATGAAGTTATTCTTTCACCATTTAATTTAAAATGTGAAACCCATATATTCTAGATTCATTACACACAAAGTGAAATATTTCAAGTCTTTTGTTCTTAATTTTGATAATTGCGACTGACAGCATCTCAAAATATTAGTCTTTCATTCTGAGTGAGTAATTAATATTCATATAGTATAAATATTGGTCTACTTCAGTACATTTTATATGGAAAACTGCTGTCTTGACAGTTGTCCAGAAGATGATCATTGATACTCTTCACAGGGAGGGAAGGCCATAGTGCTTTATTGAAGCATAGTCCTGAACAGGTGATTGAAAGAGAACAGTGTGGTAGGAAAAGGAATACCAGAGGAATCGAGCGTGGGCTAAGGAGAAAAGGAGTGGAGCATTGCTTAGATGAAGTGGAGCATTTTCTGATGATTGTAAATTTTAGAGCACTTCGTGCTTCTGTTGGCTGATGAATTTTATGGAGATACCGAGTTTCTTTTCCAGTAGGACTTAGCACCTGCCCACACTAGCAAAACTACCACTAACTGGTTTGCTGACCATTATCATATTGTGCTCACTTGACATGAACCCCATGGAGAATCTGTCGAGAGGAATTGAGAAACACCTGACCTAACAATACCTGTATACCTAATACCTGTATACCTAACGCTTATATCAAAGCAACCTGGTCTTCACTAACGCCATAGCATTCTCCATGCCATGTTGCATTAATGCTGTAATTCATGCTAAAAGATCCCCAACCAAGTATTAAGGGCATAAATGGACATAATTTACAGATTTGTTTTTTAAAGGAGTTTTGGATTTTCATGAGCTGTAAGCTCATCAAAATTGTTTTAAATGCTTGAAATGTTTCCCTTTACATGTAATGAATCTACAATATGACTGTTTTACTTTTTTAATTTAATTATGGAAGAATATTTTTAGTGACGATAAATTAGATGCATTGTATTAGATGCATTGTATATATGTATAGCTTTATGTAGAGATATGCATTTCGGGTTTTACATGTTTTCCCTTCTCCTTTTTGATTTCATTAAGACCCCCTACTGGACAAACAAGTGAAGACTCCAGCTTTATCAGGAAGATGACGGCTATCATTTTTCTTTTTGGACTTTATGTAACTTTGGATTGTAGTTGTATTCTGCTGGAAAATGTGTCTAAATACAACCCAACCCCATGTTTGATGTTTTTATTTGAGCTGATGTTTGTATAAATATTCTAAGTTGAATATATATTTGTTTTTTACTTAAATAAAAAATATCGATTTTGAATGATATTGATTTTTCTCTCATTAATTCACTTTTTCAATGCTTTAGCATGGATTCATAAGTTAAACATGAATTTGTTACCTGTATTGCATACCCACAACTCTCTTGCATTTCATGGTTTAAAATATTTGCATTTATATTAACTAAAAACTCTATCACCTTGCATAAACGATTCCAATATAGTTCCAGTCATTTGCATTTATCCCATGGGCTCAAATTCAATACTGAATTGTTTGTGCAAATATATAAAACTTTATGGTACAAACGTTTGAATGTTGTGCTCAAGTCTTTTAAAACATTTTAGTAAATCGTGAGGTGTTCTAAAATGGTGTCCTCTACAATCCAAAGCTCTAAAATGGCTCCCAATGTTTCATTTCCTGTCTGAGCAGGAAGTGATGGCGTCCTGAAATTTTTCTATCCCCCCTGAAAACACAAAGTAGTAGACTTTAAGGTTACTCATTATATACTTGTACATTCGATGTGCTTGTTTTAAGTTAGTACAAAGGGTTAAATCTTAATAAACCGAAGTCATATTTTATATAAAATTAAAGGGGTGGGCCTTTTGGTACATCACCTGAGTCTGGGCTAAATCAAGAGACCGTCAATCAAAGGCTAAAGCCTGTGCGAGCTGGGAAGGAGCTTTAGATGGCGGATGAGCCTTGGGAAGGGGAGCCCGTAGAGCTCGTCGACAGCGCTTCTCACTCAACTTTGAACTTTAGCGCTCGTGTTCGGGTTTATATTTTAAGACCGATAAATTTGTGTTGTATCTTCACGTGGAAGTGTCGTCGCATTGTTTCTGCGGTTTTATTTCGTTGAGAAAATATGTGCCGCTTTAGCGTAGTCGTTTTCTTTGCCTCGCGCTGGCAGCCATGGTTGTCCTCCATTTTTAGTGCGCTGCGCGCGGCTCTTTAGAAACTCCGCTCTCCATTCAAAAGGCCACTGTTGCTTTTCTAACATTTATTTTTTCCTTTATAAATAGTATTTCGAATTGTATTATCCGGATCTGTCGAGATTTGCGAGATTTTTTCCCTGTTGTCGGAGTAATACGTTCGATATATATATATATTTTATTCCGGTTGTGGATGTTGCTGCTCCCTATATGTATTTCCCTACCTGTCTATGGAAGTATGTGTGCGTTCCGGATATTTTTTACGATTGGATGTATTTTGACTTTTTTAAAAATATGTTTTCAGTCGTTCTTTGTCCTGATGACGCAGTAAGAATTTATGCATGTGGGATCTATTGCATTAAAAGTCTGGACACGTTAGTTGCTTGTGACACCAAGCTATTATTATTTAATTTCCAGTTTTTATCTCATAGTATTAACATATTGAAATAGTATTTTCGGCAAACGTGTCAAGGGTGCTCATTTTTCTTTTACGAGGCAACGGGGGACTTTTTGCAGTCCTGAAAGCAAAAGCAGGACTGATCGAACTTACATGATGGTGTCCCCCCCTCTCAACTTTTGACAGTTTAATACTTGGAGCAAAGATCATCGTTAGCAATTAAACATTATAACCATGTTGAAGAGCAAGGACAAAAAGGAAGGAAACGACGCTTCGACTCAAAGCAATGCCTCGAGGTATGATTCAGAATATTTTCCTGATATTTTCTTTACATTTTGTCCATGTTGTTTACATTGCTTGACATGGTTAACTAGACCTGTGTACTGATTTTTTTGGCTCCAGTTTTTAAAGAAATGGCATGATTTCACATGATGACCTTGGCATAGTTGAATGGCCACACCCTGATTTTTAGAGGCATTTATAATAGTGAATCCTATCTGTTTAGGCCTGTATACAGGGTCAATATATTTAGACACCAGTATATACGTTTTTCTTCAGCCAGATCACAAGGTTTCTCATTTTTAGCAACTTTTGTGCCATGACCTTGGCTGAATACTTTGCACTGCATTGCACCATTTCAACTATTTCAACGATTTATAATCTTAAATGTGTCATTTGTTTAATAATCATCCTACCTATATTGCCCACTATGGCTTGCTAAGCCTGTTTTTTTTTTTTTTTGACTCAACATACCATGGAACAAAATTGACCAAAACATGCACTGGGAATAACACATGGTGCACATATTTGTGCAGTATAATATTTGACATTTTATATACTAATATAGAAATATATTTTATTCACAACGCGGTTATTTTATGCATCATTATGAAATTCTTTGTCTTTTAAAGAAAGAAAAGGGTGATTTGATGAAGCCTTCTGTAAGGTTTTATACTTTAGAGTAGATCTGTCTTGAAGACCTACTATCTTTGTCAGACTCATGTATGTTTTGTAAAGATTTTGTCATTATTTATGGATAGCTGATAGTTATTTAAATTTTTAATAACATGCACTTGTTTTCAGAATTTGCAACAACCATGGATCAAGATGTGTATGTTTAGTCAATAAGGTTTTTGATTTAAAATGTCCAATACTAGTACAGGGGAGATACATTAGGTACTACAGTGTCTTTGTTCTGGTCTTATCGTAGTGGGATCACATTTTTCTTCTTTTTTGCACTATGTGAATATGTTGTAAGGTAATTCAAATAGCCTACGGATATTGGAACACAATGTTATTAAATTCTTAATTAACTAGCCCTGCAAAACTTAAAATTATTACTGAATATTTCTTTACTCTGTAACAGTGACTTAAAATTCTTAATATTTTTGCGTAGTCAACCAACATTGTACACTTTTTCTAAGCTAGCATATCAGTGGTTGTTATGGTTTAATAATAAATGTCTATATAGATTGGGAGCATAATGTTTATGTTGCCATCTGGCCGTATAAGCTCAAACTCTTATTAGTTAAAAGTTTTAGTTTTCTGTTTTAAAGATTAAAAAAAATATATATCTTCGTCTCGTTAAATATTTTACTTTTGGTTGGAAAAAAGTGGAAGACACTTTGTGTTATGCACACTAGATGGTACATTGTTACTATACCCGTCTTTCTTGCCTGCCTGTCTTTTTATTTATCTATGTTTGTAAGTTGCATTAAAAATTATTCCTAAAGAAGAATTCATATTTTTTCATATTTATTATTCATCCCAAATATGACTACATACATTGTTTACATACACAACATCAGAACATTGCTCTTAACTATCAAGAGAGCAATTGGATGGGTGTTTGACCTTCAGCAAGGTGAGCAGTAGTAAGGTCTTGGTAGCCATTTTCTTAGAATATTTTCAATATTTAAAATTAAAAAGAATCTAGTACTGCAATTTTTAAATAGAATTATCGGATTATTCATAAGTGTTGTATGAGGGTTGGTTACAGAAGACTGGATAGTACACATCATTTAAATGGTATTAAATGGCTGAACTCTTACCGAGCACTACAAAATGGCTCTTGCTTTGTGCTGCATAGCTCATGTGAATTGCACAGCATTACATAAAAGGTGCATGGAACTCCAGGAAGAGAAACTAGGAAGTGTGTGCTAGGGTTGAAGTTCATTTTGCTGAATTGTGATTGGTCCTTTCACAGCTAGCAACAAGGCAGCCACTCATGATTGAGGTTAAGACTGCCCCCCCCCCCCCTCTGACATCATACACCATAAAAGGACAGTCTGGCTTTCTCCCTGCTTTGTCAGCAGCTGCAGTCCTTTCTGTGGAGACACACTGGGGAAATATTTTTACCTATAACAGTAAAATAATTGACCGTACTTTATTTAGCATTGTATGATCGTTATTATACTTTGTAGGTGTTGGTCATTTATAAAATATATAATACTTTTATGTTCAATATGCTAGTAACAATAATAGTAAAGGAGCTTCATAATGTTATCAAATGTTTAATATCTCAGTACTGATTAAGTGTTCCCCAACGGATTTGATTCTGCTTGTGGTAAGGGTAGGTAGCTTGTCCACACCCTGACTTCTCAAGTTAATAATCAAATTGTCCTGAAGTGATAATTATTTTTTCAAATTAAAGAGTATCTAAACAATTGAACAATAACAGTTAAGGTAGTTAAGTTAGCATTTCAAGAAACTGCTTTTCAGCTTACACCAGCCTGCTTACAGCCTATTAATTGTCAACAAGTGACACTTGCTGAGAAAGTCGCTGTGCATGAAATAGTAGGGCATAATTAAGATATTGAGCATGAACATGAGAATGTTGGCATTCTCTACTTTCAAGGTAAATTTAGATAAAATATTAACTGGTTTTATAAGGAAATATGGCCGCAACCATATTTATCATATAATCTTGGTAAACTAGTAAACATTACAAAACGAGACCTTAGCTTGGAATTTTTTTTTTCAATTTTGCCTGCAATGTGCAATTTTTAATTAGCATATTTTGAGATTAGTTGCTAAAATGGACATTTTATTCATTAATTATCGGTAAATATCTGTACAGGTCTGTGTAGGACTTCAGACCAGGACCTTAAATGACAATTTTGGAGAAAGTACAACTAATATTTATAACCAGGCAAACCAGTGTGACATCCAAATGCATAAAAAAAGCTTCGTTGTATGTCGTGAGAAACAACCAAGATCAAGAATTTTACGGTGGATGTGGGCGTTTGTGAGAGAGAGCGTGTTTGATCAGAGTAAAATTTGCGCACACAAATTCTAGGTCCCTGGCTCAAACCCTCTTTCTCATGCTTTCTATGCAGTAGACATCTCTCATAGGGGTGCTAAAAGCTCATCCACTCCAAAAAAAAAAAAAAAGGGGGGGGGCAGCTGAAATGATATCAGTACAAGAAGTTATATATTTATATACTGTATAGGATTTACCCTTGTAAAGACTAGTAAAAATGGTTATATTTTGGGTACTGTGTGGGCTAGGAATGAGAAGTTTTTATCATTTTGAACAGGAAAAGTTTTATGATTTTGGGAGGAGTAGTGTCTAGTTTAATAACGGGTAACTTCAAGTTTCTGGTAAATGGGTTTGTCAGACTGTTTCTGATTCTGTTAATGAACAGTATCACAGAAGTATCATTCACAAGATCACCTGAGGCTGTTGTTGCTGCCAAAGGCGCTATAACCAAATGCTAAATTATGGGTCTGCATACTTGTCTTACAATAGATTCAAATATCATATTTACACAAGTGTGGAAAAACCTGACTTGTTTGTATATAGACATAGGGATATAGGAATCACCAGTAAAAATCTGATACAATATCACGATATCACGATGCTTATTCATGTAATATAGCGATTCTGTAGGTATCACAATTTTAAAAATATTCTGATTTGATATAAGATTTTTTCAGTTTTGTTACAATTTTAAGACCATGTTCCTTTAAAAAAATAAATTAAATAAAGTTGTCAGAACTTGAACATTTTATACTTTATCTGTATACCTGCAGCTTCACAATTGAATTGAACATGTAATATAATTTACTCCTTATATTATTATTTTTATTCATTAATTTTCATCTTCTATATCGCTTGTCCTGTAAAGGGTCACAGGGGTCCTGGAGCCTATCCCAGGAGACTTTAGGCATGAGGCAGGGTACACCTTGGACGGAGTTCCAATTCATTGCAGGGTGTGTACACATTGCCCTAATAAATTCAAGGCAATAGTTTTCTGTGCCATTTTCTTATGGTGCCTTGGTGCACTATAAGAAGGCTTCTAATCAGTTAATTTTTTTTTATTGCAGAAGCATAATAATACTGATACTGAAATAACACTGACAATTTTAGTAAAATCTAACTAACTCAAGTGATATAAAAAAGCAAAAACTATGACTAAATAAATAACTGTAAAATAACTTGTTCAATTATCGGGACCCCTAGCACTTCCTGTTTAAGTAAATGTAATTGGAGCATTTTTAAATTTTTGCCGTAGTTTTTAAAGTTGATCAGAGTATCTAGAAACCTTTAATTAGTAATTAATGTAAATTCATGACATATTTCTCTGTGTTATAAATATGACGTGACACAGAGGCCTATTTCTCTTAGCCACTCTTCAATATGGGAAATACAAGAGAACACCTCATTCAGGTAAAGCAGTTGTTTTGACCTTCATAAGTCAGGCAATGGCTGCAAGAAAATAGCCACTCGCCTAAACTTTCCCATATCTACAGTCAGCGGAATCATTAAGAAGTTTAAAATAACTGGTGACGAACAAGGCTGGACCCAAGTTTATCTTGCCATTACGCACAGTAAGGACGATGGTAAGGGAAGTAAAAAAATCTCCAAAGCTCACTCTTGGAGAACTGCATCAAATAGTGGCATCTTGGGGTCACAAAGTCTTCATACCAACCATCATACGCTATCTACATGTCAACAAACTGTTTGGGAAGCATGCAAGGAAAAAGCCTTTTCTTTTCTCCAATCGCAAACACAAATGTCTGGAGTTTGCTAAGCGATACTGGGACTGTGTCCTGTGGTCAGATAAGACTAAGATGGAGCTATTTGGCACCAAGCACTCTAAGATGGTCTGGCGTAAATCAAAAGATGAGTACAGTGGCACCTTGGATTGCGAGTAACTTGGTCTGCAAGCATTGTGTAAAACGAGCAAAATTTTAAAATACATTTTAACTTGTCAAACTAGTGAGGTCCTGATATACATGATATAGAACAGCGCTTTGTGAGTAATCGTGGGTAATCTCAGTCTCACTGCGTTCCCGCTTCTACGCTTAATTTGTTGTATTTTAACTGTATGCAAAAAAGCGCCTCATGTCCACTGTAAAGTATGGTGGAGCATCTGTGATGCCTTGGGCCTGTTTATCTTCCAAAGGCCCTAGGAATTTTGTTAGGGTGTCTGAGTTCATAGACCTCAACCCAGTTGATAACCTGTGGGGTGAGCTGAAGACAAAGGGCTTTAGATGATCTAGAAAGGTTGTGCAAAGAGGAATGTTCAAAGATCCTTCAATCTGTATTCTCCAATCTGGTGAAATGTTATAGGAGGAAAAGTTCTGGGGCAAAAGAGAGGGTCGTATGAAATATTACCATCAGGTGTGCCAATAATTATGGCACATGAATTCATGTTGGTTTTTTTTTCCACTGAACTATTGTACTTCAATAAAAGTTTGGATTTTACTATTGTGGTTTTATATTGTTTAAATTAACTTACAATTTTGAAGTGAATAAGTTGGAATTGGGGTTGGCCATTAGGTTCACCACAGTCCTCTTGACATATTTAAAACAGAAATTATACAAGATTTTTGACAAATGTTAAAACAAACTGAAAAGACAAAAGCTTGCTTACCCTGACAAAATGTTTCCTTAAAAATAAATAAATGAATAAATAAATAAATGACCCTTATAGGAATTCATGTCATGTTGGGCTTCATTTAATAGCGGCAATGTGTGTGCGCAGCAGCACAAATTAAATCTAGAACTGAAACCTGAAAAGTTCATAATTATAAAATCGGAATACAAATAATATTGACCTTTATTCTACTTAAGTATTTTTTTTCCCTACGGTTTTCTTCCAGCTTTAAAAAATGTACACGCACTTTAATTGGAAAAGTTCCTGGGAGGTCACAGCCGGTTTTATTAATTTATTTATTTTAAATCATAGACACTGTATCTCTCCATCCACAAGCACCATCATATGTGGCTCATCAAACATTAGTTCATCAACGGTGTTTTGTAAACCTATCAACACCATTCGTTCTAAAAGACCTGCTAAAGATGGGTGCTTAGACTATTTTGACATTAATTAATTAGTACATTAACATCTTACTTATAAAAGCAATACAAGTTTTGAAAAAAGTAAAAATGTATTTAAAAAATTATGCTTGTAATTTCACCAGGAACGTTTAAGAAGTGGCTTTCCGTGCCAAGACTATTTTTAATGTAAGCTCATATGACCATTCAGGCTCGGGTGCACTGTCTGATTTGAGAATGAAAACAATACATAATAAACCCTTAATGTAGGGTACTCTTTATAAAAAAAAAGAAAAAAAAAGACAATTAACCAGATAACGTTAGCCAAACGAAGCACATAGCACGTGTGCACACTCTTAAACCAATGCTAAAGCTGAACTGGACAGATTTTCTGCACTACAAGTAAAGCAGATCAATAAGATAGATGGGCGAGATGCCAGAGTTCACACCCAGAAAGAAAATCATTGACTTTTATTTATTGACATTGTTGATTTTACTAAAATAAATCACGTTTGTAATGTAATTCTACTTGATTAGTTCAACCAAAATACACTACTTTTTGCCATTTTTTAAAACTTGCGTGTTTTACTTGCTGGAAATTGTTTTTCATTTCAATACATTAGTACCTGAATAATTTACAGTTGCAAGGAAAAAGTATGTGAACCCTTTAGGATTACGAGTTTTGCATGAATTGGTCAAAAAATGTGCTCTGATCTTCATCTAAGTCACAACAATAGAAAAACAGTCTGCTTAAATTGCTACACAAACATGATATGTTTTTATTGAACATAACATGTAAACATTCACAGTGCAGGGTGGAAAAAGTATGTGAACCTTTGGACTTAACTGGTTGACCCTCCTTTGGCA
>JAOVVB010000033.1:8755269-8766470 GCA_028570985.1 Heterobranchus longifilis | reverse complement strand
GTAGAATGTGGCAAAATCGTCAGCAGTCAGAGAGGAAGGGGCAGGAGGAGTCGGTGGGTTGAGTAGTGAGGAGAAGAGGTTGTGGAGTTTGCCAGGATCATGTGCAGAGGCTTCCAGCTTTTTCCTGTAGAAGGCATTTTTGGCAGAAGTCACGTCACATGAGAATTTGGAGAGAAGAGTCCGGTAAGAGATAAGATCTGCATCAAGTTGCGATTTCTTCCATTTTCCCTCTGCAGTTCTTAGCTCTCTCCTGTTGTTGTGTAATACATTAGATAGCCAAGGCGCAGAAGAAGTAGTCTTCATTGTTTTAGAGGACAGAGGGCAGAGGAGATCCATGGATGAGGAGAGAGGAGAGGAAAGTTTCAGTCGCAGTCTCCAGTGGTAGAGAGGAAAAGGACTCTGGATCTGGGAGGGATGATAGGGTGCATGAAGACACATAGGAAGGGGAGACAGAGTGAAGGTTCAGCGGGTAAAAGAGAAATGTTGGTGTTTAGCTTTAGACAGATTGGGAGGGGTGATGGTGAAGGATACCAGGTAATAATCAGATTTATGAAGAGGAATAGTAGGGGTATCTGTGACTGGGGAAGGGCGGCAGAAAACGAGGTCAAGAGAAACAAGGTCAACTGTTTAGAGTTAAAGAGAAGGAGTTAAGAAGCACATCCATTTTATCCAGAAAGTTTCCTAGAGGGCCAGGAGGACAGTAGATGGAGGACAACAGGAGACCCGTACCACCACCTCTGCCAGTTTCTCGTGGAGAGTGAGTTCTGAGGAGATATCCAGGTCTCAGTTAGTGGCAGCAAATCAAAGAAGTAATGGGTAGCTAGGGCTAGAGATAAAATCTGCTTTCTTTACAGCAGATTGACAGTTCCAGAGCCCACCTACCACCAGTGCAGGGCAATGAGACAGTACTGGAGGGTAGATGAGGTTTCTGGGAGATCTGCCTCTGCTGTGTGAGTAAAAGCATCTTGGTCTGTGAGAACTGACAGAGATAGGTTGAAGACACATGCTAGACTGAGGTAACTGTCTATAAAACTTGTAATTTCTTGGTAAACAAGAGTTTGACTCAATTCTCTGTGCACTACCTTTGTTGCAGGATATGCTTATTAACCGCTACAGACACCTTCAATATATGTAGCTAAGCCCTGCCCACAATTCACACCTTAAGGAAGCCTGAAACTACTCTTGATTAATTACCTGAGAACAAATTGCTTTAGACCTACTTCAATCACACTGCAATCAACACTACCAAACAGCAAAAACTAGGTACAGTATACAGTAAGAACCAATCGTGTTACAAAAACAGTACAAAAGTTAAAAACCTACCTTACCAGTGGAGAAGAATCCAATTTAGAAAACTAAAGCACACTTCACCACCATGCCCCACTGTGACAGTATAATCTGGCCACTAATGGATCCAGCAGAGGCTGCACAAATAATAGGAGTGCTAGACCCACAGGGGGCACTCTAGGTACTCACCAGCAGCAATACAGCAGATAACTAACACCCTTCATAACGTTACAGAGACTTTATCTGCTCTCCCCTTACAAATAAAGCAGACACAACCGTCTCCAGCTCCCATCTTTCAGCCTCCTCCTCCTGTGCACTCCATCAGTCATGAACTCCGCCTCCCTGCACCACCCACTTACGATGGAAACCCGCCCACCTGCCACTAATTTTTGTCTCAGTGCTCCCTCGTGCTTGAGCTGCAGCCTTCATCTTCCCCACTAAACATTTCATTGTCACCTAGATCATCACTCTCCTTTCTGGAAAAGCGAGAGAATGAGGAACAGCCTTATGGGATGCCCAGGGTCCCTGCTGCTACATGTATGAGATCTTTACAGACGAAATAAGAGGTTTTTAATTGTTCATTCACAGGGCGTCAGGCGGTGGCTCAAATACTTGAACTATGCCAGGGATCTTAATCTTTTTTTGACTATGCTATTGATTTCCGGACTCTGGCTCCCTTTTGTGGTTGAGATGATCGGGCACTCTTCGACACATTCCTTCACAGACGCTCTGACCCAGTCAAGGATGAGTTAGCAGCCCAAGTGTTCTCTTCCAACCTTTGGGGACTCATTGATCTGGCAACAAGTATCGACGCCCACAAATGAACCCGACGAAAAAAGCTCGCTTCTAACCTGGCCCCATCTGTGCTCCCACCAGAACCTATGCAGGTCGACCATGCGCATACCTCGCCAAAGGAACAGCAATGTTCACACACCACTGAACCAACCATTCAATGTACAGGCCTTCCTGGCACTACTCCACCTAAAGGATGATGCTACTCTCCCACGTCTCGAGAGAGAAGCCATGGAACAATACCTCTCTGAGTCACTCTCAGCTGGAATTAACCGCCCTTTCTCCTGCCCCGCAGGGGCAGGCTTCTTCTCAGTGGAAAATAAAGGATAAGTCTCTCAAACCATGCATCAACTATAGAGTTCTTAATGAGATCACAGTCAATAACCGCTAATTGCTTCCCCTTATGTCCAGTGCATTTGAATTACTCTAGGATATCCGCTTTTTTTCTGAATTATCAATCAATCAATCAACATTTATTTACAGTATATAGCACTTTACAGCAATCTAAGTTGACCCAAAGTGCTTCACAGCACTAAAAATGACAATAAAATGGCAATAAAAATAGAAATAAAAATACAGGAACAAAATAAAACACATAATTATAAATAAATAAATGAAAAATATAATAGTAGTAATAATAATAAAAAAAAATTATTAAATTATAAAAAAAAACAAAATTATAAAATATTAAAAGCCATTCTAAATAAGTGAGTCTTTAGTTTTGCTTTAAACGAAGGGAGGTCCGTAATTTTGAGTAACTCCGGTGGAATGGTGTTCCAGAGTTTAGGACCCCCATTGTTTGCATCGTGACCACTAGCAGGTTTTGGTTTGCAGAATGTAAGGCTCTACTTTGGTGATAAACGCTTATGGTCTCACACAAGTAGGAAGCTGCCAGACCATTAATCGCATTAAAAACAAACATCAAAAGTTTAAATTGAATCCGGAACTGTACCGGAAGCCAGTGGAGGGAATACAGGATTGATGTGATGTGATCATTTTTACGGTTATTGGTCAGCATACGAGCCGCAGCATTCTGCACAAGTTGCAGACGATGTAGACGAGCTTGAGTGATTCCCACATGTTGCAGTAGTCTATCCGCGAACTAATAAAAACATGAATGGCTTTCTCCAGGTCGCTCCGATTCAAAAAGGTTTTGGCCTTTGCGAGGAGGCGAAGATGGAAAAAAAGCCTGCCCTGACAACAGGGTCAATGTGCTGTCTAAAGTCACTCCCAAATTTTTGACTGCATGGCTTAAATGAGAAACACATCTATAAAGATCTGTCCCTGCACCATAACACTTCATTTGTAGTTAGAAAAGCGCAACAGTGTCTTTACTTCTTGAGATACTTATACTAGTATCTCCCCAGATACTTGAATTCTTTTATCATTGCACCATTGAGAGCATCCTGACCAACTCTATTACCATGGCAGCTGCAATGGCATCATAAAGGAAAGCCTTGCGCGGGTTGATGAAAATCGCTCAGCACATAATTGGCACCCAACTACCAGCCACTGAAACCCCTCCGCCACAGTAGATGTCTTCGCAGAGCACACAGCATCATCAGAGACTCCTCCCACACATTTAACTTTGACCTCCTTCCATTTACTTCCATTTCCAGTTACGAATTTCCGCAGATCCGAACGGGCAGATACATTCACTTACACATTTAATATTTTGTATGTAATTGAAATGCTTCTTAGATGCGAACAAATCGCGGAAATAGCTCAATTGTATTGTACAAAAGAAGAAACTGGAATAAACCAGATGGCAGTATTTACAATTACATACAATATATTCAATGTGTAAGTGAATGTATAAAATGTCTAAAGTCCAGGAAACAAAATTTCCATAGTCAAGATTTAAAGGGGCAGAGACTACATTTCACTGTGAGATTTGTTTCCTTAGGTGCGGTTACAATTTTGGCCACTTGATGGCAGTGTTGGGCAAGGGGTCAGATTTAGTCAAGTAAATTTGGTATGCTTTCTATTGTACTGTATATTTGTGCCAAAGGTGTATAAGACTCAATTTGTCCCCGACTTACAAGCGTACTCTTGGAACAGAACTCGTTCGTAAGTACCTGTAGGAGACAACCTGTACAGGTACATTTGTGCCATCACACTGCTAAACTCTACACTATACTGAAAATGAATTCAACTGATGACGAGAATGTACTGAATGACCAGAACATCACATTAATGGAGTTTTCCTTGAAGGCACTGACATTTTCCAGGACTCAATTTGTGGTTTTGGGTGAAGGAGGAATCATCTGTCTGTTCTCCTAGCATACTTGTATCCATTTTAAATTTGGATGCTGGAGCGGATGGGCAGTCTAACAGGCAATCCTGATCTTAACCTCACCTTAAATTTCACACATTGGTTTATGCATTAATGTGTCAGAAGTTGCTAGGTCTGCTGAATATTTCAGGTAAGTAGCAGTCACAAATCTACACAGCTTTAATTTTTATGATCAATGGCAACATTTTGAAACCATTAAATTTAAACCGTTAGAATTATATTTCACACTAAACGAAACAAAAACAAGCTCTGAATGCGTAGTGGCAGCCAAAGATGACAGCGCTGTTTATCCAGGATCCAAATTCATCTGATCTTTATCTGATATAAAAGTATGTCTGTAACAAAAAGCCAACTACAAACTACTAGACCTAATTAATTTTTGTGTAATGTTTTTATGATATTTATTCCATTCTGATAGGTTGGTTGGTCTTGACTGAAAAGAAATATGAATTTGATAAATGTCAAAATTTACTACTTCTGTTACAGCTCAGAAGACCACATCTAATGAGCCTGAGTACTTATGCAAGTGGATGGGTCTACCCTATGCAGAGTGCACTTGGGAAGATGGTTCATTAATAGGAAAAAAGTTCCAGTCATGCATTGATAGTTTTAACAACAGGAATGTCTCTAAGACTATGCCCTCCAAAGACTGTAAGGTGAGAGTCACATTTAAGCAATTTTATAAGTCTTCAATCTTTAGTGTTTATTATATTCTGCCTTAGTGTTACTGATAAAGTGGGTCCATGCTGCTTAGTTTGCATCTAATCAGTAGAATCTTATATTATGCCAAATCAGAATTGAGTAATTTCCAAGCTGTGTGCTTTTAACTCTTGAAGGTGTTAAAACAGAGGCCCAGATTTGTGGCTCTTAAGAAGCAGCCGTCTTATATTGGAGATGAGAACTTGGAGCTGAGAGATTACCAGTTAGATGGGCTGAACTGGCTTGCACACTCTTGGTGCAGGTACCTTGATTGTTTTAATTAAGGTTTTAGATTTTCTGTAATGTGTGCAAATTAAATGAATTTGTTGAATTTATATGGCCTTGGTCCTGCCCTGTGTATATTGAACAAAGGTATAGTGTAATTGTAAGCATAATTCAAGTTGTGCAAATATGCAGTTTTTATACAGAAAAGTACTTTTAGGTACAATTATCTAAAAGATATGACCAAAAGTATGTGGTTACCTGACTTTAACACCCATATGTGAGTTTTTTCTAAACAGTTGCCACAAAGTTGGAAGCACACAACTGTCTAAAATGCTTTAGTATTAACATTTCCCCACCACAAGTGTGTACCCAACATGCTGGAGCATGTTTTACTTCCAGAGTCCACTTTGTTTGACTAGTGTGATCTCGTTATACTGGGAAAGGTTCGACCTGGGTACATGTCTTGTGTGTCAGTAAACTATGCCTGAGCATTGAAATTAAATGCATTGACTCTTGTGACTGAATAAGCACAATCCACAATAGCATTCTAAAATCTTCTAGAAAGCTCTCCCCGACCTTGGTGGTTAGTAAATCAGCAAAATGGGAACTATATCTAGAAAGGGATGCTCAGCAAGCACATAAGGATGTGATGGTCAGGTGTTCACAAACATTGGGCAATATAGTGTATATGTAAATAATTATGCACTTGTAAAGGTTTTATGTATAAATAAACATACATTTTACCTCGCAGACATTTGCATGTTTTTTGTAAATACTTATTGTACATGCTTATCACAGGGTTCACTTGTTTGTCAATTTCATTTTGTACTTACTTGTTTCAGTTGTTAATGTGGTTTTCTTTTGTCGTCTAGGTGTAACAGTGTTATCTTAGCTGATGAAATGGGCCTGGGGAAGACCATCCAAACAATTTCATTCCTGTCCTACCTGTTCCATCAGCACCAGCTGTATGGGCCCTTCCTCTTGGTTGTGCCTCTCTCCACACTCACATCTTGGCAGCGGGAGTTCAGTACTTGGGCTCCTGACATGAACGTTGTGGTCTATTTGGGGGATGTTTTGAGCAGAAAGACGGTACAAATGCACTTAAATGTCTATATTAATCTTTGTTTTGTGTACAATTCCAGTACAATTTTGTTTTATAAACTGCCATTTTGTTGTGGTCTATTTTTGTTTTTTTTTATAGATTCGTGATTATGAGTGGATTCACCAGCAGACCAAAAGAATAAAGTTCAACACACTTTTGACCACATATGAAATTCTACTGAAAGATAAAGTAACGAGAATTCTGTGCACTAATGTGGTCCACATTTTATAATTACATATGTAGCTTTAGTCTGACAAAGTGTTTATATTGAAAACATGGTTGTTGTTGCTGATGTTACTGCAGGGTGTCTTGGGAAACATAAACTGGGCATTTCTCGGGGTGGATGAGGCCCACCGGCTGAAGAATGATGACTCTCTTCTGTATAAAACACTAATAGATTTCAGGTCCAACCACAGACTGCTTATAACAGGAACTCCGCTGCAGAACTCACTCAAAGAGTTGTGGTCCCTCCTGCACTTTCTTATGCCTGACAAGTAAGTCCTGCTTCACTTCTGTGCTGTTTTAACAAGGTTAGAGGTTCATCATCTGGTCCACCATCTAAAGTATATTGTGGAGTTCATCTGTATTAATGGGCAATCCCAGCAGGAGAACTCGGGTGATAAATTGATATTTAGCCTTGAAAAACTACATAAAAAGTAAATAATAGAAGTATCCACAACTAGAAGTTACAGTATATTGGCTTCAGAAATTAGATTATTATTAAAAATAATTCTGCACATTGTAATTCTTGACTTTTACTTTGTTTCAGGTTTGAGTTGTGGGAGGATTTTGAAGAAGAGCATGGTAAGGGGAGGGACAATGGCTACCACAGCCTCCATAAAGTGCTTGAGCCTTTCCTTTTGCGTCGTGTGAAAAAGGATGTGGAGAAATCGCTGCCTGCCAAAGTGGAACAGATTCTCCGAGTTGACATGTCTGCCCAACAGAAACAGTTTTACAAGTACAGATTGCCTTGGAAATTATGTCTAATTTGAAATTTTGTTTTTGGGTATGGAATTGTTTACATTTAACCTAATTTGTGTTTTCTTGTATCTTTATTTAAGATGGATTCTCACAAGGAATTATAAAGCCCTATCCAAAGGCACCAGAGGCAGTTCCTCAGGATTCCTCAACATCGTCATGGAGCTAAAGAAATGCTGTAACCATGGTTTCCTTATCAAGCAGCCAGATGAGGGAGAAAATGAGACTCCTCAGGAGCATTTGCACGTAAGACAACCTTATCAGGACAGTCTGCAATCCATAAATTATGTTGGACCTTATTCAGATGCTTTTTCATTTTGTTTTGGGACAGGCCCTTGTTCGTGGCAGTGGGAAGCTTGTGCTCTTGGACAAATTGCTAACAAGGTTGAGGGAACGAGGCAATCGTGTGCTCATCTTTTCTCAGATGGTCCGTATGCTGGACATTTTAGCTGATTATCTGGCTATGAAACGCTATCCCTTTCAGGTATCGTAATAAATATGTTGGTGTTGCATTTTTCCTCCAGTAGATTAAATGTGAACTTGTGTAATATGATCAAGATCAGCCACTCACAACTTCTATGAATGTTCTTTTGCGGTGTGTGTGCGCGCGCGCGCACAGTGGAACCTCGGATTGCGAGCATAATTCTTTCCAGAAGATTGCTTGTATATCAAAGTGAATGTTCCCATAAGAAATAATGGAAACTCAGATCATTTGTTCCACAACCCCAAAATTTTCATCTTAAAATAATTAATACAAAATGTAAAGTAAAATAAAAAAATTAACCTGCACTTTACCTTTAAAAAGACACACTCTAATGGAAACACTGCTCTGTCGAGATTATTTTCGAAGGCAGGTTAATTTGTTTTATTTTTATTTTACAGCAGTGATTCCGTTAGTGTGCGTGTGTGCGTGCATGCTCAAGTGTCATTAGAGAGGGTCCTTATTAAAGAAGTTTGTGTGTGTGAATGTCGTCCTACACGGTAGCCCCCTCTCTCCTCCCAAATAAGAGGCGGAGAGGAGGATGAGAGGAGGGAGGGAGTCCATTCCTTCGACCTCTGGAAAACTTTGTTTGCGGTTAGATGCTGATTAGACTACGTAGGAAATTAAGGAGGATCATGGCTCAACATCCTGAGCCCAAACCTAATTTAAATTAAATTAACAAATATTGTAAGTAAACAAAAATAGCCCACAATTAATAAAGAATTTTTATTTAGACTATAAAACATAATCCTGCATCTATTTTAAGGTGTGCCAGTTGCCACTTTTTATTTAGAAGTTTTCAATACAAATCTTATAATGCCCACGACATCAAACATTCCCATCTTAATATTTTAACTAATTTTTTTAACTATTTAAAACATTACACTATTTTACTATTTTAACTATTACTGTTTCATTTATTTCAAAATAACATTAAGAACAAGAACAAGTTTTTTTTTTTTTTAATATTATTGATTAAATCAACAGCTTCCACCAAAGAGTCTGGAATGCAGAGTACAGGATGCATCACACAGCCGTGATATACTATAACCGTATTATACCAAAGATTGCCTGTTTGAAATACACAAAATAAAACATATCCGCTGTTTTTACCACTACAGAGACATCACAGCCAGCGGTAGTTTTCAGAAATTCTTTCCGAGATGAGGCTGCATTGGGCCGGTGTTATGCGCGGAGTGCTTATTTATATTTAAAAACTGCAGAGAATAAAAATGTCACTTTGCGCCACCTGAAGGTCATTTTATGAATTACTAAATGCTTTTAGTATAAAATACTAAATTTCTTTTGCCCGCTATCGTTTTGCCGTGTGGTGAGCACAGTGGTAATAGGCATTCCTGTTGACTACCTACTGTACACAGTGCTTGCACGCACGAACAACGCACAAAAACAGATGGAAACATTGCTCTGTTGGGATTCTTTTCAAATTTCAAAGGTAAAGTGCAAGTTAATTAGTATTTTTAACAATATTGTGTTTTGTGTATATCACAAATATTTAGTATATTTTTATTATATTATGACTAAAATTAAGCTGCTAAGGACGATGCATGCTTTCACTTTGCAAAAGGCTGCGTTTATTTTAGACAGAAGTGGGTAGAGTAGCCAAATGTACTCAAGTAAGAGTAGCTGTACTTCATAGTAATATTACTCAAGGAGAAGTGAAAAAGTAGTCATCCAAAATATTACTCAAGTAAGAATAAAAAAGTATTCTGTGAAAAGAAATTAGGAATTATTATAATTATATATTATAATAATTATATACACAGTATGTATGTATATGTACATAATTATATATAATATACTGTGTGTGTATATATATTATACATGCTAACATTGCAACATTCAGTAAAACAGCTAAACTTACTGCGACATGTTAGAAGTGAGTTTTTATATGCTGAAATGTCGGTCTGTTTTGGCAGACAGAGAAGACACCACACTATGAAGCTGTTCTTTTGCACTGTGTGTAAGCGAAACGTGCTTTGTATATGAGGCCAGGGGTGTTCATCCCCTTCTGTTGTAGCATTGGAGACAGATGTTATGTTTTCATTCCTTGTCTGCCAAATATTTTTTTCTCGCTATGCCGGCAGTTTGTGTGGTCATGTGACTACACGTGATTATAGTTACTGATTGGAGTCATGTGATTATTGTTGCTTCGTCTAATTGGTGAAACACAGTCATGTGGTAGATTCACCGGCTGCATGTGTAGAATAAATTGTAAAAAAAAAAGTAACGAGTTGAGTGTAGCCGAATGTAGCGGAGTAAGAGTAGCATTTCTTCTTCACAAATCTACTCAAGTAAAAAGTATGGTGCAGTAAAACTACTCATAGAAGTAAAATTTTTTTCAAAAAAGTTACTCAAGTAAATGTAATGGAGTAAATATAACTCGTTACTGCCCACCTCTGCTACCCAAGCTTCTCATAACAGCACACACACCGCAGGTTCACAAGATAATTTTAAATTTGCAAAAACATATTTACAGCCATATTCCAGCCATTTAGACAACGTGCATTGTGCTATGTTATGTTTTTTTTTGTAATCTAGATCAAATATTGAGTATGTCTTTAGTATATTATGCCTAAAATTAAGCTGCTCACAACGGCGCGCACTTTCACTTTGCAAACGACTGCGTTTGTTTTGGAGTACGTATTTGTGCTATGTTGTTTTTCTGGGGAACTATTATTTATTTTTTTATTTTGTCTGCTCTCCAAAGGTTGCCACTCTTTATGACTGAAATAAAGCTGCTTATATAACACGCTTTCATTTGCTTTTTGATCAAAATGCTGTCTTTGCAACGTGAAAGCACTCGCCGATGTGAGCAGCTTTATTTCAGTCATAATATACTAGATTTTCGCTGCTAAAAATACTAAAAATAAAGAATGAATAGAAAAAATTAGAATGTTGTGAAAAACTTTCTTTTGGAATATAATGTAAAAAGTGAAACTATCATTTCCAGATACGTTCAATTTCTAGATACTTCATATGCAAAGTAAAACATTTTAACGCATTTTTTGGTTAGTTTTTTTTTTTTTTGAATTTCAATGATTACAGCATACAAAATCAAAAATCCAGTATCTGTAAAAATATTAGAATGTTTAATAAGATTAATTTAATAAAATAAATAACACAAGGTTTTACAATGTCCACTGTTTTACCAATGGTAAAAAATAAATGCTACTGTAACACGCTGCTGTAACGCTGTCCTTGTGCATATCTTGCACTAGTGATGCGCGGGTCGTCTGGTAACCCGCGGACCCCGCGGGTAACCCGCGGGTCGGGTTCGGGCGGGTAAAGAAATTGTCACTTTATTTGCGGGGCGGGTTGGG
>JAOVVB010000033.1:8683766-8686467 GCA_028570985.1 Heterobranchus longifilis | reverse complement strand
CAGTACACGCGTGCACGGATGTTGATTATACCAGTAAGAGACGCGCACTAAGACCCAGCAGCCTCCGCCATGTATCTCTACCTCTCCGCTCGTGTTTTTTTTATTTTTGCTCCGCCCTGTCTATGAGGCGCCGAACTCCGCTCCGCTCTCAACTAAAGTTTTTTTAATAATCAAATGTCTCCGCGTCGCGCGACACAACGAATCGATGATGAAATTTGTTGCCAACACTTTTAGTAATCGACTTTTATCAACTTTATCGATTCGTTGTTGCAGCCCTAGGTGTTTGTTTTAGAAATGTAAAGTGCATGGTGATTCCATATAATTTTCCTCAGATTTGTGTGATTCCATATTTTTTTCCCTCTGTTTGATCTTTAAAACAGTTGTCATTGACTAGAGTTATCTTTCTTTGTTTTGTTTTTTTAAGTGCTTTATACAGACAGAAGTTTGGATTGTTGAGTGAAAATAGTTTTGTGGCATGTATGTGCTTGGTTTTTTTCTACACAATTAAACATGAGAACCTGAACATGAACATCTTCTGAGAGGGGTGATTCCATACTTTTTGCCAGGGGTTGTATCAGACAGAGTGTAATGTGTTGTTCGATTGTCTGTTCTTCTTATTTCAGGTATACAATCGTTTCAAACATATTTTTTGCTTCAGGTGACAGCTTGTTTCTCATTTAAATTTACAATTCAGACTGTTACCCAAACCGTGTATATCACGTGTGTCTTACCTGAATAACCAGAGTCTTTCTCAGAACTACAGCGGGAGTTCCGTCCATTCTTCACCTGCTGTATGTGAACTTTTGTTCTGGACAGCAGGGAAGCACCGTTGCTTTTGTCCTTGGCATTTTTACTGGCAGGAAGGGCAGGGCACCTCACCACACAACTCGGCTCCTGGGGCATTATGACAGACTGAAAAGACGGAGGGAGGAAGAGAAGGTCTGTAATCTAATCAGATTTTGAATCGTCATCCATATTACTTAAACAAGGTGTTGTAACAGACAAAATGGATATAGAAAAGAATCAGTGAAATGAAGACAGTTTTTGTTTTATCCAACTGTAAATCCATGTGAAAAATATATCACCAACATGTCGGGGGGTTGGAACTGAATTACTGATTTGGAAATGGATCACCTCCTCCTAAATGACTTGGAAACTCAATCAGGTGAGGCTAATCAGGTTCTCAAAGGCACACAAAGTAATTTGAGTAATTACAGCTGGATAAAGTGTATTCATTTCATGCTGCAAACCGAAAAAAAAGTGATTACAGTGGAACCTCGGGTCACAAACATAAATCATTCCTAAGTTCTGGTCGTAACCCGATTTAGTCGTACTCCAACTCATTTTTTCCTATAGGAATACATGTAAACAGAATTAATCTGTTCTCTTTCATTATGAACTATATTTAACTTTTGATTTATTTTGTTTTTAATCACAAAATATAAAACAAAGTATAAAAAAAGTCTTAATTATACAAAAAAAAAAATCATACAGCACTAAATATAAATATAAGCTGTACAGGAGAGAGCGAGCATTTTATTTTTACATGTATTGTTCGCACACCTTACTTAGGGAGACTTGCTGATGTGAAGAAATGGAGGAGAGGAAGATCGGTGGGGAGAAAGTTAGTGTTTGGAAGGAGAGTCCAGTCCCATAACAACACTGGGTCATTCTCCTTCAGGGGGTTTCTCTCGCTTTTTTTTCTTCTGGTTTGTACATGGCAGCAGGTTTCACTAAAAATCTATCCATAAGGCGTGGCACTCTGTTAGTTGTTAGGATGATATTTCTCGGCAAAGGCTTGGACGTCACTCCACTTTGCACAAAATACTTTCGCGAGGGCGGACTGAGAAAAACTGATGCAAAGTATAAAAAAAGCCTTGCTCTTTTAGGCACCCTGCCTTTGTTCAGATGATAGTGGCAGCTTGGGATGGAGGTTTCTGGGTCGTGTTCCGAGGAGGATTCGTGAACAGAGACAAATTTTAGGGCAATTTTTTATCGTAAACTGGGGCATTCGTGAACCGAGGTTACACTTTATTTTAAATGGAGTGATTCTTTTCTTACCTACTGTATACAATAACAAGATTAATATACAAATAAAAACATGAACTTCAATCCCATATCCCATATATGACCATAGCAAGTGTTGATGTCTTCATTTTCCAGGTTAAGACTGTAAGCATTTAAATGTACTTATAGTACATTTATATATGGGGCACATGGGTATAATAAATTAGAGGCATGGGGCTCCTGAATGGTGCAACAGAAAATGCTTTTACACATCATCCAAACATTGCACATCCCAACAATGCCAAAGCCATCCGGTTCCAGGAATCCAAGCTCTATAAGCGAAAAAGCTGGCATACACTCTCCTAGGGCTGCAACTATTTTGATGTTCACTATTCAGATTATGAGGTTACTCGGTGGCCCTTATTTAGCTTTCCACTTTTAAATTTAGCTCACGATTATTAAATAAATACTAAATTTTTTCACATTTTTTAATCAAATCTTTAATCTAAGGCTTTCCTGATGATTCATATTATAAATAATTTTTATAATAATTTTGTTATTATTTTTTGTGCTTCCATGCCAAGTAAGGACAGCTTTAAAAATACAGTTTATTTTAGATAAAAATGCTCGTACCCAGGTGGGTGGGTTTTTTTTTTGTCGTGAAGGTGCTGCCATCACATTATCATTCACTTTA
>JAOVVB010000033.1:8668766-8681266 GCA_028570985.1 Heterobranchus longifilis | reverse complement strand
GTAATTCTACAGCTTGGCCTAAAATTCAGAGACTCAAACTCTGACACACACACACACACACACACATACATACATACATACATACATACATACAGATACTCTGCTCAAAAAAAAAAATACAGAATTACTGGAATAAAGGCACAGAACAACGTCGATTAAAAAAAAGAAGGCAGTAGAGATTAAAAATTCTGTGGTGAAAAATTCGATTAAAATCTAACAACGGTCTCCGTTCACCTTTATCTTCAGCTGCTCTTTTCTCTCATCTTGTTTAATGTGTTGCGCGCGCCTAAGCTGAACTATTCCGTTGGCGTAACCGTTTCGTTCCAGCTGGGCGCTGATCAGCTCTGCCGCTTGAGTGACATCCACAGCGACCAATAGGCATGCGCCAATCTCCGACTTTAGTGACGTAATGGTATCGCCGCGTAACAGCGCACGTGGAGTGGAGGAAAGGGACAGGCGCGAGACAGCCTACAGTTCCCAGTACAGTTCCTCATGCCTAGCTCGCGGCTACACACTAAGGAGCGCGAGTGTGCGCTATTTAATCAGTACACGTGTTTGAACGTGTGATGACGTACGTTAGTTAGCGTTAGCTGACATCAGCAGAAAGTAGAGCTACCGCTGCCCCATATACATCCCGACAGTCTAATCAGTCGCACGGAGGAATAAGTAAAGTGACCGTGCTCTTATCAGATAAACAGTGCTGTTTTAACAAACATTGTGTAGAATGTACTTAACTGATGTATACATACTTTACATTCATTTAATCCCCTGTTAGGTACATTCAGTAAATCTAGACAACATCAGAAGCACGCGCGGCATCGCGGTCACGGTCCGCGTGCTGCTCTCCGGGAGCAGCGCTTCCTAACAATGAGGAGGTACAATTCTCACGTACACGTGAGTAGAAAAGTCTGGGGGCGTGGCGACCGCAACCGCACGTGTTCGGAGCCGTGTAGAGTGTGGAGGTGGCTCGCGCTTCACAGGGAAAAAAAAATCACATGCAGAAGTTCAACATCGTTTTAGAGCCACTGGTGATGAAAAGCTCAAATTCACGCATAAAGTCATAGTATTTAGAAAACTGTTTGTATATTTAGATATAAAAGTCATAATATACTGAAAAAATATATCTTGTTGAGGCACAGTGGCTTAGTGGTTAGCCCTGTTGCCTTGCACCTCCAGGGTCCTGGTTCGGTTCCCACCTGATCTGTGTGCATGGAGTTTGCATGTTTTCCCTGTGCTCAGTTGGTTTATTTCGGGTACCACAGTTACCTCCCACAGTCTAAAGACTTGCAAATTAGGCTAATTGGCGTTCCTAAATTGCCCAGTGTGTGAATGTGTGTGCGCCCAACGTTGGCACCCCATCCAGGGTGTGTACCCTGCAAGTCTCCTGGGATAGGTTCCTGGCCCCCATGACCCTGTATACAGGATAAAGTGGTACAGATGACGAGTGAGTGAGTGATATCTGATGTTATGAGAAAAAGGTTGCAGTGATTTGAGAATAAAGTTGTATTTTTACGAGAAAAATGTCAATATTATGGCAAATAGTAAGTATAACGTCTGTGCATTATTGCGACCTTGGCATTGAACATTTCGTTATATATATATATATATATATATATATATACACAGCTGAAACTCAAAAAATTATTTATTTATATTATCATTTATTTCAGTAATGCAACTTAAAAGGTGAAACTAATATACGACAGACTCATTACATGCAAAGCAAGATAGTTTAAGCCGTGATTCGTCATAATTGAGATGATTACGGTATACAGCTCATGAAAACCCCAAATCCACATTGAATTTGTACGGGAAGAGTGCTTGTATATCGAAACACTCATATCAAAGCGAATTTGACTATATGAGTGACACACACGCACTGAGATTATTACCCACAATTGCGCAGCGAGAGAACGAACAAGAGAATGAAGCACATGCGTGCCACATGATACTCATACTTGGTACTTGTATATCAAGATTTGCTCATTTATCAAGCCAAAAATTATTTAAAAATCTTTGCTCTTTACTCGCAATCCGAGGTTCCACTGTATATACATTTTGGTCAGGAACTACCAAAAGTGCTCCAAGGAAGAAAAAATGGTTAACCGGAGACGGGATCATGGGCAGCCAGGCTCAAGGTTGCACATGGGCAGTGAAGGCTGGCCTGTGTAATCTGATTCAATAGAAGAGATACTGTAGCTCAGATTGCTGAAAATGTTTATACTGGTTCCCATAGAAAGTTGTCAGAACACACCAGTCATTACTGTTTCTGTGCCAAAAGTGGGACCTAGTCAATATTATGGTTGCATGGTGGTAAGCACGGTCACCTTGCACTGTCTGTGTGCATGGAGTTTGCAAGTTCTCCCTGGGCTGGGTGGGTTTCCTCCCACATGCAGGTTAGGCTAAAACACGCACAATGTATGCAGGGGTTAAGCAAGGTTTAAATTCATGCCTCTTTAAGATGGAGTATACAAGAATGAGATTTGGTTGGTGATATGTTGGCCATAGTATTCCTCTTGCTTTACAGTTTGTTAAACTAAATGTTATGGGACATGAGACCCAAGTCTCCAGCTGTTTCTCAATATGACTTTTTTTTTTTTTAGCTCATTAACTGACAGCAAAGGAAGAATGTCTTGTTAGAGACCGACAATTGATCAGCCATAAAATTAACCCATCTGCCCAACATTATGTAGGTTCCCCTTGTGCTGCCAAAACAGCTCTGACCCATCAAGGCATGGACTCCACTTACTGACTGTTACAAAACTTAGGAGCTGATACATTGGATGCTTCCATAAATGTAAAAGTGTAATAAGAGAAAACCTAATAATTATAAACTTTTCTTAATTTAATAACATTTCTTAGTAGGCTTGTGTATTTACGATTCAGGTCCCAATGCATAAACTGATTCAAATACCATCAAAGGGACCATTTCTAAGATTTCCACAATGTTTTTCCCCAGTTTTTAATTTTCTTACCCACGAAGAGAGGGGGGGGAAATAGTCACAAACCACAGGAAACGACCTTCATAAGCAAACTTACATTTTCAATATTTAACAAAGTACTTTTAATTCACATATTTAAAATAGTTACAAACACAAATTTAAACTTTTTTGGACAAGATGACCTAAAAGAGTTACAAGATACAAATATAAACCGTACTTTTTACTGTTAATATAGTTCAGGTCTGCAGGCTCAGAAGACAGGGAGCACTCTTCAGTGCAGGGTGCAGACTCGCATACAGTGTCTCCTTTGTAGAGAATTTAACAAACGTTGCTCGAGTTTCTTGGGTGTGAGCCCTCGCTGCTGCAGCAGCCATGATGTGCATGATTGTGAGGAGTGTTGCTTCGCTGCACACAGTGAAACAAGACCTTATTTAGTTGGAACAACTTTAGGATTAATCGATTTCTTGATAGTTAATTCATAATGTAATGACTGAGCATTTGTTATGAAACAAGCCTTTTTAGCTGCATGATCCCCATAATTCAGGGAATTTATAGAAGCCAACTAATATACGCAATTCTAATTTGCTTAAACATTTGGATTACAATTTAGAGTAGCATGTAGATCAACAGTTAAGATGTATTAGAGAGTTCTTTAATACCTGCCCAGGTTTATAGTAGATGCGATACACCAGGCTGCCTCACTTTCAGGTGTGTGGGTCTCCGGAATTATATAGCGTGCGAGACGAAGAGCAGCAGCAGCGAGCTGAACCGGGAAAAAACACACACACTTCGCTTCAAGGAGAGAGAGCTCCAACAGATACCGTGCCATGCAGATTACCTACAAGTTATACAGTGTGTAAATCATTATGCTGATTGTACAGAGTAATGTTAATCTAAATATACTTAAAGCAGTATTGGTGTGCACCTTTTCACCACAGCGTGCGATGTATGCTGACAGTAGCAAGAAGTGAATGGGTGGAGTGTGAGACAGGTCAAACTTCAGTGTGCATAAAACCCTGCGCTCCATCCGCAACAACTGCTTCTTACTGTAAGTGTTTGCCATCAGGTAGCACAGCTCAGATACCTGAAGCACACGTGCACACAGCTGACCACTCAGAGCACTAACGTAACAGTGTTTGTGAAACGTTGTACATCATACAGCAAACATGCTCCAGGTCTCTCTACAATACAGAACAGATCGGTTATCTAATGTTTTATTTGATGCGTTACCTCTGGAAGCAGGCATTCTTCTTTCTTTGCGGCAAGAAACAGACACACAACGCCAAGCAGCTGTAAACTGGAAATGGAGATTTTGATCTGCTGGAGCACACGGTTCAGCAGGTGCACAGCTAAATAAAGTGTCTCCTCCGAAAAGTTAAATGCTTCCTGTGTGGTAATGGAGAAAAATAGCACTGCAGTTCACATTGAATCAGAGCATGCTGAATAAAAAGAACCATTGCAGGGATTTCAAATCACTAGATAAATAAGATGAGCTTTGTTGCTTACATGAACCTGAACGAGCCAGTCCACCAAAATGGCACGTGTCGTTTCCGTAAATGGCTTTGGCAGTTCACTGCTTGAAAGAGCAAGGTGCGGCTGACTCCTCTGAAAAACACATCAGTGTAAACATTAGAATCCAACTGAAACGCTGAACTGAATAAAAGTGGCAACATCGTCAAAGTTACCATCATGTCCGAAAAAATGTCCCATGTGTACGTGCGATCGTACAGCATCCCAAGTTTGCTCATTGCAACTTCTATCTCTCTGCGAACCAGCTCGGGAACAAGATCTCTTAATGTGGGTGCAAGCTGCAGACCATGCAGGTGACTTAACACAGCTTCCTCCTCATAATGCTTTACTGCAGGAACACCTAATAAACACACACCTCAATCACTGAGAGCAAACAATTTCTCACACTTAACATTGACAAAAGTTAAAAAATAAATAATTAAATAAATAGCACAACAGTAGCACCAGGAATGGATTATAAACATGTGATTTTACCATTAATCAATAAGCTTATCAGAAGTACATTAGTGTTATTGACTAACCCAAGAGCAGCATTTGTGTATAGCAAAGTTTGACCATGACTAAAATGTACTTATTTACATCATGTGAATTTATAAATATGATTGGTTAGATGTTGTTTAACGTATAACAGCATCCGTCAGTAGTACTGGAATCAAAGCAAATCAACTACTTCGGGACACATGACTTATTCTGGTGTCTTGGTAATAAGACAAACTGCAAAAAAATGCTATTGAGATAAGAACCAATGTCCATCCATTTGTAACCTGTATAAACAAGAGACATAACACTTTAGGACTCGCCGTTATAAGAAACATTATCAACCTTTGGGTGTTAGTAATGCTACTTTACACAGAGCTAACGTATTACAACAGCACATACTGTTGCATTTTATTCCTTACATGAACTATACTATTTTTGCTTTATTTAAACACCTCCAACACATCTTAGTATTAATACATCAGTGTAAAATGTTGAACATTAAGTATCAGTTACTCCATCAATCTTTACTAAACTGATATCAAAGTATGCAAGTTCATCCATCAGACATCACAGTGAATGGAGTGTATGGAGTCTGCCAGTAAGCAGCCATGTTAAAATAAATTACTTTAAGGCATTCAGAGGAACTGAATACACATCCTTACATATTAAAAGCATACATTCAGTTAACATTTCAACAAGTAGACTAGGCAACTATTCAGCCATAACCATGTAAATCACCAAATATCTGTCTGGTTTGACTAGAATCGATCATACTTGGGTGTTGTGTTTCATTAAAGATGATACTTTTCATCCAGGTAAGAGATCTACACTTCATGCCACACTATGGCAAAAAGTTTTTGGACATCTGACTCTTACCCACACATGCTGACTGAACAATGTAGTAGTTCCAGGATTCTCTCATTTCCCACTTGTTTAAACCGCAAAAGTATAGAAATGGTCAACCAATTTTGTTAGAATAAAAATTAAATGGTCTTCAACAATTGACTGAGCATGCTTCTGATGTTAAATCAAAACTCAGCTCTTCTAAAAAGGCAAGACAAATAAGACTTTATAGTGCGACTCTGGGGATTTTCCCAATTAGCCATAGCCTTATTAGTGTGGCCAGGCAATGAAGCTGGGTGAAAAGGCCAAGAGTAGAGAGTCGGCATTCTAGTACTTCCCAAAGGTAGTTAGTTCTTCTCCAATCTGGGCAAACCATGCCTCCATGGACATGGTTTTATGCACAGGAGCATTGTAACAAACATTCAACTCTTACTTGCAGTGAAGAGAAATTGTATTGCTACAGCATACAAAGAAATCCTATACTTTCCAACTTTGCGTCAACCATTTAAGGAGGAAACATGGGTTTGATGGTCAGGTGTCCACAAACATTTGGCAACAGTGTATATTATATTAATTTAGGTAATACTTGCCATGTTGACTCTGGTGCATGTAGATTTTAAAATACACATTTTAACACCATACAAAAATTATGAATTTGATAACATTGTGAAGTCTGCAAGGTGTGCAAGTGCCTCAGACCTGATCCACACTCCATAATGATTCCATCTTCTGCCAATAACAGCAACTGCTGGACCTGCATAAAATAAATCACTGTACAACACCAAACTGGAAAATTGTTAAAGACCATTACAAAACATTAACCATTATATTTTAGCCTTTACATTAAAAATAGATTCTCAGCCATGCACAGCTGTCTATGCTAGTTACTGTCTGTGCCTGCTGTCCCTGTGGCTCTCTCTCAGGTTGTCTAGCTTCACACAGATTGGCCAAAATAAATTGCCTCTAGATGTACATATGCACATATTGGCCTGCAAATAACTGGTTCCTCATCCACTTCATACCCAGCATTCCCAAGACAGGGTCCAGAGCCACCATTTCCCCGATCAGGATGATGTGGTTACTGAAAATAAGGGAGCAGGTGGCAGAGACTGGAGTTTTAAAGTATGGTGGGAAGGCAGTTAACTTTTAGGTGAAACTCTTCATGCCAGTGTTATTTTCAGCATTGAAGTCCAATTTAGTTATTGCTAAAGCATACTCTTGAGTAGTGTATACTGCGTCCATGTAAATCGACTGGTCAGTTTAGGTGAACAATCATTGGTAAACTTTAATTTCAAACATCAATTGTCTAACTGTAACAAAAGCTCACTAATAGCATTAATAGTTCCTTCAGCATACACAAGGATATCAGTTAACATGGTTAAAAATCTATTTGAGGATAAAGTTTATATAAAGTTAGTTTATCCATCATAGCTTGCATCAGTCAAATATTTATTTTAGGCACCTACTTGGCAGATTTTACACATGCGGTGCAGTCATTAAAACAGTTCTAGATGGAACACAGGCTTGAATTTGAACACTATAGACCTTAAGAGCATTGAAACATCAACACATTTCAACAAATCTGGCTTGAATATGTAAACCCTTAAACTAAATTTACACAGACAGTTCTAAACATCCAACTATATTGGCTATATTTGTGATTCATGTCCGATGCTGCACAAATCAGGTAGATCAAAGGAGACAAGAAAGGAAGTGGGCATGAAGGTTAGGTTTGTGTAGATTCCAAAAGACATTGGAGGGTTGAATAATAAAACCAATGTATATAAATGACGCTCAACAATAATGTGGGATTAAGCGATTCATAAAACGGCAAGAGAGAGGGGCAAGAAAACCAGTGGGTGCATTTACCATGAAATTAATCCTTTGGGGAATGTAAAGAACAGGACAGGAAAAGTAAAGAAGCAATAGCTCTTACTAGAACAAGATTAGGTTGTTTAAATGGTACATAGTTATTATTAAAATTATGGCAATTGTGAAGGACATAGTAAAAAATAAAACTGTACACAATGTAACTCATTTACATTAATTTGTAAAACTAGAAATACCAAAGTTAATAAATTCTGATTTTAGACCTAGCCCATGACCACAGATTTATGAGAGACAGGGCTCAGTGTGTACAACATCACTGCGCATAAAATGTCTAAACCACAATGCTTAACATTAAACCAGTGAGTGAATGAGTACAAGGTATGCTCTTTGTTTTAAGTCACTTATGATTCCTAGCAAGTAGTGTCAAAGCATATACATTTATTTTGCCTGCTGACAAGTTCTTAATTTTTAGGGGAAGGCTAGTACTTTTTACAAGATATGCTTACTCTAAAAATGTGTCTTGATTTAATTGTAAGAAAGTATGGTCATAGGTTTTCATTACATGAAAGTTAAGACAAAGTTATATGTAACTCTTTGGTTATCAACGCAATTTTCTGCATTGAGTAAAAAAATAATAATAATAAAAAATCTTAAGTAGAAAGGGTTCAATCAGCTAGTTCCTTACTATGACTCAAAACCCCAGTAACACCTGTGTAGAAACCTAAAGATGTTCAATACTTTTGCTTGGAATGTCTGTGCATTTAGCTGCTCGAGCATTTGCCTTCACCTGCAGGATTCATCACTTCCTAATTAGCCACACCTAAACCTTAATTTCAAGTTGAAAGACTGCAGAAGGTAAAACCCTCTCCCTCCAGCAAGTTTATGGACTCAAGCAAAATGTTTCCATCCTCAATAAAACATCAAAGGCGATCACTTTTGGTCCATTTAATCGTTCTTGGATCAATTACTTAATTTTTTCTGTAACTGAACACAAAGCTCACACTCATCTGGTATGATTGGCAAGCAAATTGTACTCAGAGATGGTGAGAGTGCAGGTCATATGTGGCTCATTTAGACCACATAATTAAAAGATAAAATTGCTGAAAATGGTAGTACTGGCAGTGTTTTTTAATTTGCCACAAACCTGTTTTGATTACAAGTTGTGAAGCAACAGCAACAACTTGTGAATACATTAATTACATAGATTTTGTTGTGTCTGGTGTATATACCCATTTGCTTTAGCAATGGTATACATTTGAGCTGACACAATCCACACCTTGATCAATGTTTAATCAAATTGTTCAGCAAGTTGCCTTAACTCCGAGTTAAGGGACTTTCTAAATATTTGTCATGACCGATCGCAAATTGTCTTAAAGTTAAATCTGAAATATCGAACTTGGGGGGGGGGGGGGATATATAAAAGTGCAATTATGCAAAACAAGACATTTCAAAATTTCTAAAAGGAGCTGTGGTGAAGTTTTGAGAACAAGATTCTCTTTGAAGCCACTTGTATGGTGAACACCAAAAGCACGACACTATTGGCAGCTAGTATTCTTTTACAACCTTTCATACTTTAACGAAACAGAGCATACTCTTCTTTTTAAAAGAACTGGATCAGAAAATAATCTGATCTGGAGCGTATGCTCGTGCGTTTAGCAGTTTGAATCCCTCAGTCACACTCTAGCAGGAACAGTTTACCCATCTGTGCTCTGTATTGTCTGTATTATCTGCTTTGTGCTGCTGTTTCTGCTTCTCTCCCTCTCTCGGGACTCCGCGCTCCCGCACAGCGCATGCGTTTGCCCACGTGCGCAAAGGGAACCTGGCTTCTTCTGTCTGTAGAAAGAAAAAGAAAAAAGAGAAACCTTTTAGCCCCCCATCCTTTGAAAATAATTTTACGCACACTCGGTTTAACTCAAGTGCATATGATGTACCTTGCGGTCCAGCAGCGCCCTGGAATCACAAAAACCGGTTCTGGCCATGATGGAACCGGACACACACACTCTCCAAGAACCTGCAGCTACCTGCTCAAGCGCACCTGCCACATCCGCTGCAATTTAATTAGTGCACGTGAGGGGGTAATTGACGACGGGCGGTCCTAGCGCACTGAAAAAAACGAGCAAATCTCCCATGTTTAATTCTCTCGTGTGGGTTTAGGAGGTGGAAAGAAAGAAAAAAAGAAGGAATTTTCCAGGAACATTATTGTACTGACTGGGTTAACTACTTTTATCCCGAAGTCCATCGGAAGCCACACGTCCTCGTTTTTTCAGACTGTACTTGTCATTTTAATAGAAACACTTCGTTTAACCGTTTAGTTTAGGAAATAAACTCCCCCGTACTTTACAGTTCACTGTTTGCCATCTCTTCTCTGTTTTCCTCTTCTACAGTGAGTGAAACAGCGCCCCCCCTAAACGTGATGTGTGAATGTGTGGTGAAACAATGTATTGCGTCTCTACCGTAGACTAACGTGTCTAGTGCATGTGTTAGTTGACTGGGTTTATAAGTGTGTCTCACTCCTTTAGTATTAAAGCTGTAATTTTTTATTATGACAATTCGGAAAATAAACCTCTTGAAATTGTAGTTAATTATTTTGTTTTAAATGTAAAATACTTACACTACAGAGAATTAAAAGGGAACAATTGTATTTCCCCCCTTTTCATTATAGAAATGACCTCACTTTTTAATTCTCTTAAACTAATTTAATTTAATAAGAAGAATAATAGACTTTTACATTATTATGACATTATTTTTAATTGAAGTAATGTGTCTTTTCCTACATCTTTTCCACTGTTTATGCATAATATCTATTCTCTCGTGTTTTTTTCCTTTATTTTAGACTGTCAAATTAAAGTTCTTTGTCCTTTGTGTTTGATTTGTTGTAATTACTGTTCTTTTTTGTTGTTATTGCTGTTGTTATTGTTAACTGTATTTAATGTTTTGTATTCTATTTGTATTGTTTCAATAATACTTTTTTTTTTTTTAACTGAGTTTTTTTAGTTTAGTTTTGTTTTGTTTTGGGGGTGTTTACACAGAAAATTGGCACAATGTACATAATAAACATTTGGCCTAGTTTCAAACGACGAGGAAGTATTTGTGTATGTTAAGTTCATATAACTGAGTTTGTAAATAATTTGTTTAATACATGTTATCTACTGATACTGTACTTGACTGTTCTCTCTCGCGCACACACACACACCCACACACACACCGCGGTAAAGTTGGTTTTATATTGGACATTCGCCACACATTCAAGATTATCTCATCTGTTTATCAAGAAATAAACACACAAAAATGACAAATCGCATATTTTCTTACTCTGGAGTGAACAGAGAACCGATTACAAATACATATAATTTTAGATCAGCGTTTCTGAAAGATTTAGCTCCAGCAGGCTGTAACAGGAGAAGATCTAAAAATATATTTATTTGTAATCGGTTCTCTGTTCACTCCAGAGTAAGAAAATACGCTGTTTCATTTTTGTGTGTTTATTTCTCAAGATAGAGAGGGAATAATATTGAATGTGTGGCGAATGTCCGCGGTCCCAAACACATCGTCTATACACCGCTTTATCCTGTGTATATATATATATATATATATATATAGTATTGTACACCCAGTCCACACACACAACGGAGCAATTTGAAAACGCCAATTAGCCCAATCTGCATGTCTTTAAACTCTAAAACCCACCAAGCACGGGGAGAACATGCAAACTCCATGACCACAGACCCGAGGCAGGTATGACCTGGAGCTGCAAAGTGACACTGCTAACCACTAAGCCACGGGCCGCACGCAGACACACACACACACACACACACACACAATGCTAAAATTACAGTCTGAGATATTGTCTCAGATGGCTATTATACCTTCACAAACCAGGCTAGCATTTGCATCACTGTTTAAATGCACATAAATGCGTTAAAATACATGATGTGGTCATTTAGTTTACTAGGAGTATTATCATATTTAATAATAAATCTGTTGCGTTTATATGTTGTAGGACTGAAAGTGGGACTGATAGTAAAAAGAGAGCAAGCCTCCCCGTGGGGGAATCGAACCCCTATCCTTCTCCGCTGACCTAACGAGGAGCGGCACTAAACCGCCACCTAGTGTACTTTTTCAAGTGTACAAGTGTTAGCGGCTCATCTAATGGAAAAGACACGAGGAGATGAAAAGCCTCGTCAATGGAACGCAGATAACACGAGTCACCATGGCAACCACAAAAAGCCCAACACTGCTCCCTAGTGGCGGTATAAATATTCATTCAATTAATTCATATCTTCTATACCGCTCATCCTGTACAGGGTCTCTGGAAATAGAAATATTACACAGAATGATTTGAAAGTTTAGATATAAACACACTATATAAAACTAAAGATGAAATACGCAAAAATACAGTTTAACCAGGTATTGTCATTTTTTATTGTCAAATTTTAAATTTTATTTGCCATACATTTTATTTGCATATGATATGCAGTAAAATGCTTATACAACTTCCAGTGACCAAAAAGAATGATTTCTCTGCAAAACAATAAATTACACAGATCACAATTAAATAAAAAATATAATATTCCATATATACGTTTTTTAATATGAGAATTATAAATTTTAAAAAATGAAATGAAAAAAACTGTAGTTTATGAAGTGTATACACATAATTTCATTACAAGCAATTATGATTATGTTTAACTATATATATATATATATATATATATATATATATACTGAACAAAAATATAAACACAACACTTTTATTTTTGCTCCCATTTTTCATGAGCTAAACTCAAAGATCTGTAATATTTTCTACATACACAAAAGACCCATTACTCTCAAATATTGTTCACAAATCTGTCTAAATTTGTGTTAGTGAGCACT
>JAOVVB010000033.1:8632810-8646763 GCA_028570985.1 Heterobranchus longifilis | reverse complement strand
TACCCTAATTTGGGGTAAACAACCCAAATTGCATAGCAGATGTGAGACTCTCAGAATGTAGGATTCAGAAACACACTTGAGGCTGTAGAGAGCTGCATGATGTCAGACGTGCACTCTTAACCAACATAACACAAGGGTGTTTACCCCAAATGAGGGTAGTTTTGAAACAAGGATGAGGGTGTAAAAGAAAAATCTAAGTCAGTTATGATGCAAAGGAAAAAGGAAATATGTGTCTTCCCTTCCCAGTGAGAAAACACTGCCTGGTGAAGTCTGAGAAAATAACTGGTCGACATGGTAGGCCTACATTTTCTCCATCAGATTATCGCAGATGCTGTTTTTGTCTTCCATTTTAATATGCACCTGTTGATCACTGTCGATGAAGTGCATTCACAACACAGACACCGCATCTGCATTTAGTGACATCATCAAAACTTCAAGAACGCTAATGGATGGAAACTAAGCATGTTAATCACTAACTGACTGACTGGAGTCAGGAACTTTACTTATTGAGAAGCGTATTAACCAATAATGTTTGTCATAATATTTCTCTGTAGCTCACATATCTATTAAATTATACACCACAAGAGGGCGTACCCTTGGTTTTCAGTCAGGGCAGGAATAAGAACAGATTTTAATGGTGAAAGATGACAAAATTGAATGAGGATATTTATAAAATCGTGATGCTTACAGAATCGCAATACAAACCAAATCGACACCTACTGCAGGTATCACAACGTTATTGTATCGAGTGGTCGCTGGTGATTCAAACTGCTAGTATTGATGGGGGCGAACCGAGCCAATTCAAGGCAGCCTGGTCTAAACTTGAGGGCGATTTTGTATGCATGTGCAGTAGCAGCGTAATAATTTTCTGCACACTTGCTTTGTATCTTATGTGCAAACGGTGCATTCACTTAACAGAAAAGTAATCCAGTGTGGTATTTCAAGTTTGACCGTAAGATTTATTTTAATTAAACAGGAGTTAATCTGTCACTACTGAAATGTCATGGGCTAAATCTCAAAAGTTGTCATGGGCTAAATCTCAAAAGTTGAAATCTTTCATCCTGCATATTATTATTCAATTCAAACTCGAAGAGTTAACCAGTTAGTATTGGTTACAAAGCAATGTTGCTGAACAGTCGATAACGATGTAATCTAAGACCCAATGTAGCTTATTGCATCACGGGAGTCAATGGACAGGGACAGTTGTCTCTTTTTGGCTGATATACACTTGCACAGCATGTACTCAGAGTCAAAATGACAAACTAAATAGGTGGTTTCAATGTGACTACCATAACATTTCAAAATATAAATACAGACAATTCATCATCCAAATCTTTAATATTAACTCTTTCAATTAAACTTGCGTTCCGCAAGTTTCTGCCAGTGCCACAATTGTTGTTGTTTTTTTTTACATTTTTCACAATTTTTTGTGCAGAAAGATGGAAAAGTAATCACAGCGCCAAAACTCGCGGGAAATCATGATGAAACATACTTACGGCCACCGTGCAAAAAAAAATATATATATATATATATATACGTATTTGAGATAAACTTGATTCAGTTAGGTCTCGCGTTCCTATTGCGTGTGAACTCACCACATATCGCTGCAGTGACTCAGAAATCATTTTTAAATTATTCCCATTTATACATGTTTGCGTTTGAGGTGGTAAAATGTTGCAGTTCCTCTATAATCCTGTATGTGGTGTGCTCTAGACTATTCACACATTGGCAGGCAGAGCAGCATCCTGTCAGGTAGGAAAAATTATCTGCTAAGTTTGAGAATTGTAACGAAGCTGGAAAAAAAATGTAATCAGAATACAAATTAAATCAGCACCTGGGTATTGTGGTGATATCGTATCGGGAGCCCCAGTGATTCCTGTCCATACATAGGAGCCAATTCTAGAGCATGAAGGCGAGACTTAAAGCAGCTCAGTCCTTTGTTAGTAAGAAATGACAGTAAATCTGGGAGACGGTGACCTCCAAGTAGAGAACTGCATATTGAAGGGGTATTATTTTAATCTTTATAGTGTGAATACTGTATCAATGTGGCATCTGACTCTTAACTAGTTTCACTAGTTCCTTCCTAGGGATGTTAGTGAGTAATCATTATGGATTCAAATAGATTTTTGACCGGATTTTTCCAAACTATATATAATCTGGATATTTTTTAAATCGTTAAACGGAATCGCAATATTATTCAAATCAGTACCTGGGTATCGTGATAATATTGGATCAGGTGTTCACTGGTGATTCCCCTCCCTAGTTATCATTTTATTGATTGCTACCGTGTTTAACTATCAGTTAAAACAATATAATTGGTCTGTGTTACCCACACCAGACACACCAGCTAGTGTCTTGAAGAAGTGTAAGATTAATACAACCATAACTGAAACTCAATTGACATGGAATGTTACACACGGGCTTCCTGATTGATTCAGTTAGACAGACATATTAGAAATTGTTATTTCCTATGATTTAAATAAGCATTATAGTTACGATTAATACTCGATCTGTGTTTACAGTTCACTGCGTTAAATATGCTAAAAAACTCGTTCACTGAACAATAATAATAATTAGAGATGGGGGAAAAGAAATCGATGCAGTTACGAATCCTGATTCTGCCCCCGGGTGGCGCAGTGGTAAAGTGCTCGCCTTATCATCCAGAGAGTCATTAAACACGCTTACACAGGTCTCAAAACACAGAGTGCAAATTAGTTTTAAAAAATTGTGTTAGTTGAGTTTAGAGATTCTGGAAGCATGTGAGGAGGTAAAACGTTGCAGTTTCTTTATACTACAGGACGTGAACTCTGTACTATTTACACATTTTGATCCCGTGTGGTAGGAGTGAATTATTTGCCAAGTTTGTTTAGAAATAATAATTATGACAGAGGACAGAGATATGTGCTGCTCAGTTAAATGTTAAACTCTTGTATTTGAAGTTAGTAGGTATTGTGTAAACACTGTGTCGTGTTTTTTTAAGTGAGTAAACTAAGGTTATAAGGAACGGGCTACATTTAAGTCATCATTAAACTTTTTTTAAGGTTTAAAAGTGTTTAAAAAAATCCGGGGGGAAAATGTAATACAGAATCGGGATATTTATAAAATGATACTTATAAAACCGCAATTTTTATCGAATCGGCACAGGAGTATCGTGATTATATTGTATGGGGAGGTGACCGGTGATTCCTATTTCTAATAATAACTGAACAAGGTTAGCATGAAGTCTTGTGCTGATCCAAGTTATAATCACATTGTACATACTGTTCTAGACAGAAACCTGGATTTTATGGCACTACAGAAACCAGTGCTTTTATTTTCATGTAAAGCAATAAACAAACAACAAAAAATATAAATAAATATGTTTGTACTCAGCTAAGGTTGTGTGTAATGTAGGTTACAGCAGGTCTGAATTCCGGAGAGGACTTACAGCTTAGAGAGTCTCGGCTACACATTACATTACCTTAATCTGTTTGTTAAACTACAACACACCTGGACAAACTGCACAAACACAGACTTTAAATCAAAACGAAACTTTACACAATCAAACGACTTCAATAATAAACGTTACAACTTCAGGCAGCAAAGGTGTGACGCTTAACAACACAGCGGGGGGGAACTTTAACTGTAGATTAATTGAATAAATATTTTTTAAGAGGTTTATATTTGTTTTCAGTCGTAACATAAACTCAAACTCACATCGCATTCCACTTATAACATGAAACCTGTGTGTGTGTGTGTGCTTGAACAGGGAATGTGTTAGCATGCTAAGCTGTAGGTTATCCAGATCAGTTAACATGCTAGCAGCTGTCGCACATTTACACACACTTACACACACACTCACTCGCTTTAAAATGGAAGCCGTTATACGGGATTAAGAAAATCAGAGAAACGGACTGATCTAACATTTACACTCCCTGATCTCTCGTGCTAACCCGTGCTAATGTTAATGCTAACGCTAGCTGCTGGCTTGGCTGTGAATTCTGCTTCACTTCCAGCGGCGTGTTTGTTAGCTGCAGGCTGCTACAAGCTAAAGTGACTGCGCTCTTCAAAGCACACACATCGGATTACCAGTGCAGTGTTTTGACCACAATAAAGCGCTAACACTCATCAGTGATATTCCCACTCACCGCAGCTCAGCACTCCGCCACGCCGTCCACACTCTTAGTTCAGTTTTTCAGTCTACTTTGGAGTTTTTTTTTTTAGGCTTCAGGCCTTCAGCTCCTCACCAGAGCACAAATAGGATGTGACGTCACGCGAACGTCAACAACAATAAAAACATCCCCATTTTCTCACGGACTCGTTATATCGTTACTCCATTTCCCCCCCCCCTTATTCATATTAAAACTCAGTGGTTTAATGTACATCCTATAGTGTAACTGTTTAGACTTTCAATTTTTATTTTTTACACTTTATTTAAACGTATTTGTATGAGGCCTGACTCATGAGGCAGGATTGACCAAACCAGGGATCCTGGGGAAACATCATATCTGTGCCTACAGAGAGAGAGAGAGGGGGGGGGGTTATACTTTCATTCAGCTTTGTTCTGGTCAGGGTGGTGATGGAACCAAATATTTACACCTAGAGACATTTTACACTGCCTGCATGGGCCAAAAGAAAAAAAGTCACATACCTGAAGGGTTAAGTCACATGACTGGAATTGGTTAAAAAGCATCGAACACATTATTAAAATCTGGAAGGATTGTGGTGAACCATTAAATTCAGTCAGAAAATTGCGATTGGGAAAAAAACGCACAATTATAGATCACTTAAATGCTTGGTGAAGTTGCATCATCTAAAATCAACAGTGAACTTCCTCCTGTCGCCAGTCACATGGGACAGGGCACCTTGCAGTCAACGAGCTGCTTCCCGCTCCACCATTAACGATCCCTCACGATCCCTATCTCCCGTCCCAAGGAGCGGGGCCACGACTCCATCTCCTTCTGACAGGGACTGGAGGTTCTCAGAGTTTCCACCAGCTTTCATCCACAGCATGTCACATCAGCGATCGAATCAACTCTTCAGAGGACGTTCCAACTTCTGCATGCCCAAGAAGAAAAAAAAACGGGAGCATAAAGCAGCAGTTGATAAAGCTCAAGTGGTCTGATGAGTCCAGACAGACCTTATCCAAGAGCAGTTGGTGCGTCAAGGTAAGAAGGAAAGCGCATAAAGCGATGCATAGTGTCCACTGTACAAAGCTCCGGAGGCAGTGTAGTGATCTGGGGTTGCTTCAGTTGGTCAGGTCTAGACTAAAATCAAGTGAGTTGATAACCTTAAAGTTAGCACTATCACCTAGGCTTGATTCCCGTCTCTGTGTGCATGAAGTTTCCATGTTCTCCCCATCCTTGGTGGGTTTCCTCTGGGTACTCCCACAGTCCAAAGGCCTGCAGATTAGGCTAATTGGCGTTCCCAAATTGTCCGTAGTGTGTGAGGGAGTGTGTGTGTTTACCCTGCGATGTATTGGCACCTTGTCTAGGGTGTACCCCGCCTCGTGCCCTAAGCCTGCTGGGATAGGCTCCAGGCCCCCGCGACCCTGAATACAGGATAAAGCGGTATAGACGATGAGTGAATGAATGAGTGATAACTTTAAAGTACTGAGTGGTACAGTACAGGTTAACAAAACTATGGATTGTTTCTTCCCTGATGACACAGCTATATTCCAGGAATTAAATTGTTAAAGAGTGGTTCTGGGAGCATGATTAATAATTTTTGACATATGAAATGGTCACTATGTTGCACACTTCAATCAAAGTGTGTTGGACGTCAGCATGAGACTTTTGTAAGCATGTGAGTTGGCTTTTGATTAGCCAATATGGCTTTATCATTAGGGATATATCACAGCCTGCTGGGTTGGTATGGTTATACAGTGTTTTTTTGCATTTGTAATATTTTTCAGAAAAAAATGAGGAAAAAGAAAATACCAGTGTACATGTGGACTAGGTCTTAATACCATGTTTTATGAAGGTGGGTGAAATACAGCGGACCTGGAGGACACCCAGGTAGTACACAGTAGAACTCCTCACAATAACAAATTGACAATAACCACATTTTAATTTGTCTAATGATGTGAGATCTTTTACAATCATTTGAACAGGACTCTGCAAGGGCAAGAAATTAGACTGTGCGTTTGTCTGCCAGCTCAGTGATTGGGGTCATCTACCTCGTAAGGGAGCAAAGGTTTACTTTAGGCCGTTCTAATGCAGTCCACAGTGCAGATGATTTTTTTATTTAAAAAAAAAACAAAAAAAAAAACAATGATTAAGACAGATTAAAAAGAGAGAAAGTTGTTTCTGGACTTCCATAACAATTCTGTAAAAAAAATAATAATAAAGAGTTGGGGAAAAATCATATCTTCATATGAAGACATTCAGGTCTCAAGAGGTTAATATCAATATTTCAGACCCAATATCCCATATTTTTCTGTTTATTTTTTGCTCTGCTAGCAGAAATAGATCCATAAGAAGCAACATTTACTTTATAGCATATAATTAAATTGCGTGGCTAGCTTACATTGATTTGCACATACCTGTTAAAAGTGCTTCTGATAAAATTGACATTACTCTTTCCTTTTAATCTGATATGATATGACTTCATATTTTAAGTCCAAAATTATATTACTGAAAACTATAGTGTGCCATGTCCGTTGATTATGTCCCTAACTCTATTGTAGTAACTTTCAGACTAAAAGTGGAATTTACACACCAAACACAGATGAACGGACACAAGGAAATGGTCCAGTGTTGTTATATAAAATACAAGCCTCTTCTGGAGCATTGCTCGACCAATCAAATTAGTGGACCAGAACAAATTGTTGGATAAATGAACATATTCGGTGCCAATTCTAGAGTCTGTTGAGACAAAATATTACAGGGGCATTTCCAACCAGCCATCAACATGTTTATATTATCAATAATAAATAAGTTTGTAAGCCCTTAGGGGCCCCATACTGGCCTGGGGCCACAAGCAGTTGACAGGCATTTACAGCTTTTGGCAGACACCCTTATCCAGAGCTACATTATACATCTGAGCAATTGATATTTAAGTGTTTTGCTTAAGGTCGCAACAGTGGCAACTTGGTGTTGGCGGGGTTTGAACCTGGGACCTTTCAGTCAATAGTCCAACACCTCAACCACTGAGCTACCGTAGCCCTCCTCTGGTAATATTACAGTATATCTTGACAAACTGCTGCACATTAATCAGACATAACTCAGAGAAAAGCCAAGGTCATTCCACAACAGGGACAAGGCAGAACACATTCCTCACCTCACTTGTCAGAAGAAGGGCTTGTACTTTTACAGCAATTGAGTGTTCAGTGCTCCTCATTTTGCATCAAAGGTGGCTGGGAAGAAATGTCCCTAATGTGAACATGGCCTACACTTTCCTACATAATTCTGAACCACATTTCAGGGAGAGGAAAATTCATTAAAGATTACTGATTTTCATTTGAAGAATATCAAACTCCATTAGGTTTCTGTAACTGGTCAAGGTCAATTTTCCATTTTGTACTGCACTGGGCATTTGGCTATCTGAGACAGAAACTGTCAGAAACTATGTAACTGCAAAAGCTGTGCAGCTGTACTGGTTAAGCCCATGTCTTCCTCTCTGTTCTGTAATTTGTAGACTGTCTGGAAGTACACTCTACCTTTCCATGCCTTGAAATGTTGGATGTTGGCTGATTTTTTTTTTCTTCCATGCTGCCTCCAGACACAAGACTATGTGTGTTTTACAACAGCTTTAACTCAGGCTGCATGTAGCTTTTTTTTTTTTTGGTCTCTTTTATCATTGTAAAGCACACTTGTTTGTTTAGTTCTCTTCGTTAAAGATTGTGTGTGGTTCTTCAATAAGAGAAGGAAACCTAGGGAGTCCGAAGTATGGAAAAAGGATTATATGAAGGGTATTTCAGCTGGAGCATTACAAAGACATACTTTGGGGGAGCTCTGAGACCTGTGTTAACTTGTTAAAGAAATAGTAAAATATGGGAGCTTTAAAACTACAGGTGCAGTCGCTGAGAACCTTTAAGAAGACATGTTTGAAATGGTGACAAACCCAGTAAGGAATTTGCCTACTAGTTTAGACATGCCAGTACCAGCCATTTGATTGACCACACTGACAATGGTTTAGGTTTTCTATCGAATCAAGTGAATATTAACACAGTTTATTGAGTTTTGTTCCTTGCTGCATTTCAATCATCTCTTGATTTTAAGTTTAACAGCTTTCACAGTTCCATTCAATGGTGGATTTGATGGATTCCAAGACTGTTTCAAATGTTCCTACAGGCTAATGTGGCTGCCTCATAGCTTTGGTTACTGTCTGTTCGGGTTTTCCTTTGCATACACCTGTTTCGTCTCATCCCAATGCATACGATCTCTAGGTGGGCCGACTGTGCCAAATTATCATTATGTTTGAACAAGAGTGTCAGTGTGCATGTTGCTCTGTGATAGTTTAGTTCAGACAATTTTAAACCGTATTTATTATTAGTATTTATATTAAAGGTTTGGAATATTTAAATGCAATTTTTTCCCTGTTTAACTTATAGAGATAAGGTAACCTGGTGGTCCATTGATATATCTTTACTTGTGCTTGCAATAACCTCGTAAACATTTCCAGACTTGTAGTCTTACCATCTGGAACTGAAATGATATAATGGGATTGTGTGTCTACATAAAAATATTTTATAATATTAAACTGGGCCAAAGAAATATTGTGCAAAATTATTTTCCACAGAGCGCCATTAAAACTATTATTTAAAAAGTAGTTACTGTTGTACATTTTCTATTTAATAGAGGTTATATAGATGGTTAGAAAGGCAACATAGAGCTTTGTCAAGGGCAAATGTTCATGTCTGATGGGAATCAAAATTTAATGTTTGGTCTTTGGCATAAAGCTTTATGTTTCTCTGAAACCCCAAACTGCTTGGTAAACTGCAAACACTACCCTTACAGTGAAGCACGGTGATGGTACCATTTTACCCGGAGGGATTAGGAAACCAATGTTTGATGGACGGTTCCAAATACAGTGTAATGCTACGATAATATTTAATATACATCTAATAAGTGTTAAATTCACCTTTGAAGGTGCAAAATTACAATTAACATTTGAAAGGTGGACAATTGCAAAATAGAAAATAGATACCATTTAAATTCCAGGTTGTACCACTACTACAAAAAAGGATAAAGAAACAAAAAGTTAGCCTAACACACACAGTTGTATACATTTTATGAAGATTTATTTTCTCACTTTTTCATTAGCATAATCACTAATGCCAGTGCCACTGTTTTGAAGAATAGTTCTCCACCCGATTAAGATCTGATCAGGGCTAGTTTTATGGTCAACCCTTCAACATCATGTCTTCAGTCCAATTTGTCTCAACTCTCATAATGCCTACCATTATGGGATCGTGAGCTCCTCAAGACTTTTCCAAAATCAGGACCATTAGAAGACGGCGACATTTAAAATGAGAGATTAGACTGATTCCGTCTGATTAACAGGGTATGCTAATGTAACACACAAAGGCATTTCAAAACGCACACACACAGAAAGAGAACACAGAGGCAAGTTAATGCAGCAGCAGCTGTATTTGAATATAAAGGCAATGCTCCAGTGTGTGTGTGTGTGTGTTTCAGTGTATAAAAAAAAGTTTCAAATATAGTAAAGCACTATAGAAATGAACAAAAACCCATAAAAAAAATCAATAATCATAAACCCTGCGCACCACAAGTTTAGTGTGTAAGTGTTTTTGTATATTTATACATATATATGATCTTTACACTCACACTGCATATTATATCTGGTTGCGCACACAATTGTATCAAAGGCAATTTGGTCTTAAAAGAATTTATTTAAATAATTATTTATATATACACATAGTACCAGTCATAAGTTTGGACACAAGTTCAGATTTATTTTCTATATTCTAGAACAATACTGTTTTTTTTTTTTTTTAAACTATTAAATAACACATATGGCATTAGGTATGCAAGTAACAACAACAGTAGTCATTTGATATTTTAAGACATGAAGGGTCAGCTGTTCTGGAATAGTTCTTGCATGAACAGTATTGGCAAGTGTATTTACAAAACCCATTAAACACCATGATGAAACTGGCTTTCATGAAGACCGTCCCAGGAAGACAAGACCTTACCTCTCCTGCAGGGGAGAAGTTCAATTAGACATTACCAGCCTCAAAAAAAAAATCACCAATTAACAGCACCTCGGTTCAGAGCCGTTATGTTTTGTTCAGCATTGTTTTACAATAAACATATAATTAGAAAGTGTATCCAAACTTTTGACTGGGAGTGTAGTTCATTATGTATATATATTCATTCAGAGCATGAAGAGCTGATGACCTGATTCCAGGCATGGGCAATCAAAAGTGATTGAGTCGATTCCACACTTTAAAACGATTCAGCTCAAATTCATACAGGGCACGGAATACGAAGTTGTACTACTCGACTGTCACCCATGGACAAATGCCTCTTTCCTTGCAGTATTTCACTTTAGAGAAACATGGGGGGGGGGGACACATCCTGATGCCTTGAATCTGGCCAACTAAAGAAGCTCAGAAGGATCAGGAAGGTGTTTAAAACATGGGTAATAATAGCACAGGCATTTAAAAAAAAAAAAAAAAAAAAAAAAAACGGCTCACTGTTCTTTATTCAGTCAGACATTTAGACATTCATCTGCGTGGAATCAACTACCCACAACACTTGGAATCAGAGTCAACTCCTATTGATCATTTCGTGTTGGTTCAATTGAAATGTGTTTCAATGAAATTTAAATGAAGCTTTGCATAGTGGCTGTGTGATTGTTTTTAGGAGGCACAAAGTGCCTTATTTATTTTTTTTTATATAATACAGTTAAATCCCCCTGAGTGTGTGTGTTTGTGTGTGTAAGTCTACCCATCAGCTCATTAGCATAAATGTGTACCTGGTAATGTCTTACACTATATTGTTGTTGTGGACTATCAGGTCTGATTACTGTCTAGCTTGCCCATTGTGTAAAACACCCCGTGGACTTCAGCAATTGTGTTTACAGTGCTGCCTTGACAGCAGTGTGTCTCTCTCTCTCTCATCTGGAGCATATGTAATCGATCATTCAGTGTAAAGCTGCTCTGGATAGTGTTTACTGAAAGAGAATACGTCATCACCATCCTAACAGACTAAAGAAAAAAAAAAAGACAAAATTTCTCACATTTATACAAAAGTACATCTAAAAACACCAGGAACACATTGTCTGGCCTATCATGAGCTCCCTAAAGGAATCAGTTCATTTGAGTTTCTGCTTCAAACACTAGTGTTAAACGCCTGCACTGCAAGCCTGGCTACATGTTTAACTAATATATAATACCTATTGATCCCAAAACAAAACAGTTTTCTAGGATTTCTGTAAATCTATGTGGTTTCACAGATCTCAGATTGTGTACTTCTGTAGTATGTACTTGGGAAAAATCCATGACATGCAGTGTACTATTAATTCCTGGAGTGTGTCCGAGGACTAAAATCCTTTTTCTACTAGGTGGCAGCTGTCTGGGAAATGCCAAAAGCGGTGGCCTTCACGGTTGGCAATTTCTGTAATGGCCAACAAGGCGGCTATTACACCACACATTCATACGAGGAGAATGAGGTGGATTTAAATTCTGCACTTGTAATAGGGGGTTACAGGCACAGGTTAATAATGATGAAAATAAGATCATTTATGTTTAGTGAAAAGCACCAATGTTTGATCCGGGTTACTACACTACACATGTCCAGGTACTACACAGTGTAATAACATTGTGCATAGTGTGTGATTTGAGGAAATCTGAATTGAGGAAAACGCTTGCTTGCTCGTTCATTCCATAATATAGTTCACAGATGCCTACACTATTCACAGGACATCATATTCAGCTGTCCTGTTTAGGAGCAAGACAAATTGTACAGTACTGCATTTGGCTGTGCTCTCAATATCCAGCACAACACAGACCGGTTAGTGTGATGCGTTTACTTCCGGCTTGTAGATGAGAACAACTCTGGTGTGGTTGCTGCATGAAAAAGAAAGAGAAAAGGTGTGTGTGTGTGTGTGTGTGTGTGTGTGTGTGTGTGTGTGTGTGTGTGTTTTCGTTCATTGAGCTTTTAGAGTAACTAGTGTTAATTACATACATTTCATTAATACTCAAAAGTGGTATAAACGTTTCTGAGAGGATGATGATGATGGAAAAAATAAAATGAAGAGTCAATGATCAAATCAAAACCAGAATCAAGCTGAATGGATATCCCTGCACATATTTGCATTTTTGTGGGTGTAACAGAGAGAGAGAGTGGGAGAAAGAGTGAAAGATAAAGTGTGTGTGTGTGTGTGTGTGTGTGTGTGTGAGAGAGAGAGAGAGAGAGAGAGAGAGATAGACTATGTGCTTCTTCTCTGTAACTCCTGAATAATTGCTGTGGAGAAAAAAAAAAAAAAACAGTATTAATGACACAAATATGTTTGAATCAGCAATCATTGCAAGCAATACTGTTTGGAGTTTAGTCACTTGTGTACCGTCTTAAGCCACCACTCACTTCTTCATATAAAATAATATTAATGTAGATGACATTTAAGAAATGAGAACAGATGTTTGACTGTTTGCAGGCTATAAAGCGCCTAAAGATGCCATTTAAAAATTGGTTGTTTATTTCACAACCTCAAAGAGTAACCTCATGTCTGTTTATCAACTGCATCTGTTTCTCACTGGTTTATGCCTTAAGTTAGATGTTTCTATTTTTGAATGATTCATAGATCACTGTGTGACTTAACATTTTTCTGAGACTGGTCAGGTACAGGGACTGGACTGAAAAAACGAGAGCCAAGAAAGTAATTCGGAAGCCTGGAGAACTATTCCTCAAGACTAGATTCAAAATTCAAGAACATCTGGCTCTTTGGAAGCAAAAAAGAAGAAATGAGAGGTGACTCAAGACTTTGGTACAGTACTGTATGTTACTAATATAATACAATGATCAAATGTTACTGTAACAAGGCATGGAGGACGCAGAAAAAAAATAATAAATAAATGTGTATAGAGTGTGCTTATTATTTTAGTTACAGCACTAACTGATGATCAGACCACTGGCCAATGACGCTTGCTCTGACTGCACAATATTAGGGTTTATTTGTGACGGTTATTCCTGGACTGTTACCTCCAATGATTTCCTCCTTGACTTTCTGCAGCTCTTTCCTCACTTCCTCCAGCAGCTCCTACAACACAAACACAAAAAATATATAAACACATATTTAACTTTCGGCAGTTTAAAAGATGATAATTTCATTCTCTTATTATTTAATGTAGATTTTAAAGAGATGGAATCCAATAGAATAGCCTATGCTTAATAGCAAACATTTTCCATTTCTTAGGTAGCATCAAGAGACTCTCACTCATCCCGAAATGCTTATCTAAAATGTGTCTGACCTGCTATACTCACTCGTTATAACGTGCAGGACATGGAACAAGGCTGCATCAGTGAAAAACAAATCGAAACTCCGCACCGAACTTTTTAAAATAAATACAGATGTCAGTCACTTTGTATTTGGCGAGGCAATCACATGGCTACTCATTAGCCAGAGGTGAGGGCAGGCATTTCTTTATAAATATCAAAACTTCTGCATTTTTAAAAGACAGACTATTCCTCTCATCAACCAGAATGTGTGAAGCCGTGCTGAACAGTCGCTCACCGACGGCCCGCGTGCATGGAGCGGTAAGGTAAACCCGCGCTGCTTATTATTTTTGTGATAATGGTTTAGCATTCTCTGCAGAGTAAGGCTTCTGCTATAGGTGGTTGAGTGACAGTCGACTTAACAGACTTGGCAAATGCCTTAGCGGATATCTTCATACTTAAATTATTCACAATGCATTGTCTGGTTTGTCATGATAAAGCTTTTGGCAGTCGTCTGGTTTGCCTTTAGAAATGACACAAATTTCTAAAGGGATTAGGATATTGCAAATTT
>JAOVVB010000033.1:8604463-8618747 GCA_028570985.1 Heterobranchus longifilis | reverse complement strand
AGAGAGAGATAGATAGATAGATAGATAGATAGATAGATAGATATAGATAGATATAGATATATATCTATAGAACGAGATGAAAGTGTGCAGAATATTGCAAATTGAAATGTGCAATTGCACATAGCAATTAAACATGACAGCAGTGCAAAAAAGAAGGGAGCAGGTAAGAGTTAGCAATAGGTTTGTTGTATATTTTTTTAACTTCGAATAAGAGACAAAACACCTTCTCGCTAATGTTTTCCTAAATACTACAACAAATAACCTGGAAACTAATTAAGCACCAAATTAAAAGCATGGTACATTTGGTTATGCATTAACTAAATATTAAAAGCTCTCCACTTGTTTATTAACTTCTGAAAACTATAGCCTAATTAATGAAGTTAAATCTATAATTAAAGTAAGTTCATCATTATAATCATAGTTTGTGCGGCAATATATTGGTTTAACACAGTATTAGCAAGACATTGACCATTTGTCTAAAAATCACTAGGCACCTTTACCTGGACCCTAATATTCTAATATTACTAATATATCATTATACCTGGACACTAATTATCAAAATAAAAACACGTCATATAAACACCTCATTTGAAAAAGTCTGACCTGATCAGAATTAATTTCCATTTAGAATTTGATAATCTATCCAATAAGTAACTACAGTGAACTTTTCCACACTTTACTTTACAACCACAAACGTAAACATATTTTATTGGGATTTTATGTAATAGACCAACACAAAGTGGCACATAATTGTGAAGTGGATGGAAATGATAAATGTTTTTTTTGTTTTTTGTTTGTTTCACAAATTAAAATCTGAAAAGTTTATTGTGCTTTTATATACAGCCCCCTTTACTCTGATACCCCCAACTAAAATCCAGTGGTACAAATGGCCTTCAGAAGTCACCTAATGAGTCCTTACACCTGTGTGTTTAACGGTCCTCCTGGATGGTGAACCTCCACCACAGTGTCAAGACTTGTGTAGACTAACAGTTTTTTTCTAAGGTTTCCCTGTTTTTGGCTCCATCCATCTTCTCATCGACTCTGACTAGCTACCTTGTCCCTGCTGAAGAAAAGTATCTCAACAACATGATGCTGCCTTGCATTTAGGCCAAAAAGTTACATTTTGGCCTCATTTGACCAGAACATTTGCTTCAAACATGTCTCAAACTGCAAACGAGACTTCTTATGGCTTTCTTTCAACAATGGCTTTCTTCAGGCCACTCTTCCAAAGCCAGATTTGCGTAGTGTATGACCAATGGTTGTCCTGCGGACCGATTCTCCTACCCGAGCTGTGGATCTCTACAGCTCCTCCAAAGTTACCATGGGCGGGCCTCTTGGCTGCTTCTCTGATTAATGCTGTCCTTGCCCAACCTGTCAGTTTAGGTGGACCGCCATGCCTTGTTAGGTTTGTAGGCGTTTCATACTCTTTCCATTTTCAGATGATTCATTAAACACTCTGTAAGATGTTCAAAGCTTGGGATATTTTTTTATAGTAATAATAATAATATTAGCAATGTAAACATTTGATCTGATCATTTCTTTCCTGATGGAATGAATATATTCTGTCTGCGCATGCCCATTACGGGACATGACCAGTTTCCCAGGTAGGAAATTTTGCTTCTATTCCTGATGAGTAAACTCCCTAAGTGAAACTCTTTGCCACCTGACTTTAAGCTTAAGATTCAATTAGTCGTCACAATTACCCTACAGCACATAACCCAGTTAGAAAGCTGGGATCAGAGGGCAGGGTCAGCCAGGTTACACAGTGCCCCTGGAGAAGATGACGTTAAGGGCCTTGTCAAGGTCTCAACAGTGGAAGCTTGGCAGTGCTGGGGATTGAACCATTTGAGGCAACACTGCCACTTCTGACTTTACTTCATTCACTGATTATCTAACCCTGTGGGCACCCTGGCATGCACCTTCTGTCAAACCTGCTTCTATTGATAAAGGCTGTTAATTAGGTAATTAGCTTAATAATGTGTGCTGGAAGCTGAAAAAAACAACAACACTAAAATCTACAGAGAAGGGCTGCCTCCAGGATCAGAACTGAGAAAAACCGATCTTACTAAGCACAGGTGAGACTGAATCCATGTAACCAATCATAACACAGAAAGTAGAACCTAACCTAAGCCTAACCTAAGCTCAAATTTGGAGGGGGGGGAAAAATCATCATCTGTTATATTTCCGACTGAATAAAAACTTCACAGTGGGCAGAACTAATTTGCACATACCAGAAATACTTGGGTTCTGATTAAATGCTTTGAGCATGTTAACACACATCTTACTGGATCAGCCTCTCTGTAAACAGTTCCGTGGAATTTTTCTAATCACAATGATTTTAATCAGGTTGCAGAAATTAGTTTAGATCACATAGACTTGGTCTGGTGGCGATCGTATAAATTCCCTAGGAAGAGTGTATCAGATTCCTTCTGGTGTGTCTTGGCAAACGACACAAAATAACTGACTTCCTGTTGAGTTGAGCCCATGACATGCAACGTGAAAGTTGTTCAGCTCAATGAGCTCTAAATGTGTATTGGGTTTTGCGTGTATATGTGCAAATGTGTATGAGCTATGCAGCAAAATCTCTCAGGCATCCTAATGGCAGCAGATTTCAACCTGTTTGCCAATTTTCATGAGTTTTTGAACATGTTAAGACCCCCAAAAAGCCCAAATGGTGGGGGAAAAAAATAAAAATCCTTGGGAAAACAATAGTCTTCACATACTATGACGACATAGGGCTGATGTCATGGTGCTTGGGCCCTAAACAATAACTAAAGCTGCTGGGTTGTGTGCTGAAACTGTTTTCTGAAAGTATAGTCTATTAAAAACCCTTTACAAACAGTTTGTAACAGAAATAGATTAAGATTAAAAACAGTTACGACTGGCGTCTTTACTGAAATAAAAAAAAAACATCTCCTCCATGATTAAACTCTCAAATTGAACAACAGTAGATATAATTTAACACAACTGAGTTTTTTTTCCTCCTGTATATCTCGCTTGCTTCACACGCACGTCAACATCATCACATTATTGTGTGCAGGAGATCAGGATCAAGATCAGAATCGAGATCAGGATTGTGTTGATATAAATTTATAATTCTAGTCTTTAGAACAGCTGTAACGGCCAGTCTAATCCTGCGGGATTGCATACTTACTTCCTTTTCATTCTAACCCACTGCGAAGAAACACACAGTGAGGGTGACGTAAGGGTGATGTAAACCACGGCAACTCGATAAAAATAAAATGGTAAGCACCCGTCCATCAGTAAACGTGGGTGAGTTAAAACACTCTGTTCGTGAGAGCACTCTGGGTTTATTATAATCTATCACAAGCTTTCTCCCCCCCCACCCCCACCCCAAACACTTTTTATACGCATCATTCCTACAGCTAAACATGAAACTCATAGTTTTTCAGCTTTTTTTTGTCAGTGTGTAAATAAGTATGTGGCATCACCTCCTAGAAAACATTATGTCCAAGTTTGAATACTTATGTGGAAGCGTAAACACACTCAGAAATATAAATGATCCAGAACCATGTAATTTTTCACTAGTAAACACAACATTTTGTGTCAGTATGATCTAAAACTGACAATGAAAAATAGAGACAGAGAGAGACAGGGGCGTGTACCTGCTGGTCTGGCTGCATCTTCCTCCCGACTACCCTGAAGCTGTTGTTGGCGGGGTTGTGGTAGATCTGGACACGACTGAAGGTCTGAGCGCCGGTGCCAGCCGGCACCCAGCGCTTCCCAGGTTCATCGTACACCATCACAGTAGCCCTCGCGTTACATACACTCGACTCACTGAGAGACAGACAGGCAGAGAGACAGAGAGAGGAATGAGGAGAGAGAGAAGATTGAAATGATATTCATGATTAAACAAGCAGTGTTTGTCAGTATGACTCACGTGAATGTGAGTTACTTCACTTATAATGATTAATTGAGTTTCAGCTGTTGGGAGAAAAGTGCTCAAGCTCCATCTTTTTTCCAGACCCATCAACCCTACACCGCCTTCTAATTCAATCAAAGGCCTCATATCATGCACAGGCACGGAGTGAATTCTTACAAGACAAAATGGTACAGCTGAATTCCTAGCTCGTGATTTAAGAAAATTTTATTAGATTTTAATTAGTATTAAGTATTTTAATTAGTAATTAGTATTAACCAAGGCAGCGTGGTGATACAGCGGACAGCAGCACTGTGGCTTCACACCCCCGGGGTTGGGGGTTGGAATGACGTCTCCGGTCAGTATGTGTTTGTGCCAATGTGGTTTGCAGGTTCTTCCTTTGCTTGGTGGGATTTCTCCAGGTTTCCAAATCGTCTGTAGTGTGGTTACCCCTCCCATTGTTTGTTTGCCCTCCATCCAGGTTGTTCCCTGCCTTCTGCTCAGACTTCCCCAAGACAGGCTCCAGGCCCACCCTTGACTGAATAAGCAGTATAAAAGTGCTTGTTACAGTGAGATGCTTGTTAAAGAGCGAAGGCCCTAAACTTTGGATTAAGGAATGCTACCCGAGGCCGTGGTGATCTTGCCTGACAAAGAATCCTTCCTAATGTCCTGATCTTGCTCTATCGGGAACATAACCTGGGTCGTCCCCTGAAAGCAGCACTACGAGGACAAAGATTCACTTCTGATGAAAAAGTGAAGACAGCGAGGCATTCATGACTCACAGCTCACATTTTAAATGAAGGAACACGAAAAGCTTGTTGACAGACGGACAAAGTGTATTAAAAACTAAAATGATTTAGTAGAAAAAATTTACGCATTTTATTTTTTCTAAAAGGTAAAATTAGACAAGTTGAAATACAACCAGAATACGGTTTATTTTCGACTCACCCGCATATTAAGTTAAATTATGTGTGAAGTTTTGCCAGTTCGTCCCATGTCCCTGTAGGTTTACTTCAGGTTCTCCTGTTTTTCTCCCACCTGAAGTGAACCTATGTGGACATGGGGCAAACAGACAAAACTACACATGGATGGAGAACCCGAGCTCTTGATCTACTCTGCACCCTGGAGTTATGAGACACCACATCACCCTCCGTGCCACTATGCTACGCCTGGCATATTTTTACCTCCATAAAGCACCACAGCATGCAGCACGGCTTATTTTATTCTGTTGCAGAATGTTTTATACACACAGCACAGCACAGCCTGGAGACCACCTTCATGTAAAAAAAAATCATCATCTCCGATACGGAAATATTTCTTTTCTTTGCATTTTCAAGTCATCGCAGTCATGCGGGCGCACAGTCACTAAAAACAATAAACTATAAACCTTTATTAAACACCACACACACGCACATCTCTGAATCCCAGTGTGTTCCAAATATAGAGTTTATGTGCAAGGACAAATGTATAACTTATAAGAAATAGGAAATCTGATTAAAGAGTAAACAGGAAGTGCAGTGTGTGGAGTGTTTGGAAAAATTACTGTATAAGGACACGCATGCACACACACACACTCTCTCTCTCTCTCTCTCTTTCTCTCCATTGCCTCATTCCTTCTATCTCCAAGTCGCCCAATAGTTTTATCACTCGATCTTCCACTTCCTGTGACATCATTTTGTGGCCATTGCCCCCTTCCTGTTGCCAGGAATTCCTAATAAGGCTCTTCAACAAATTCCAGACACACATGCACGCTCTCCCTCGGTGTCTAACTCTCTCATACTATGCACAGTAAAGGTGAGCCGGTTCCCAAACGTTCCTGTGATATACTTTCTACACTGTCTGGACATATCGGTCTCTATTAGCCAGTCGGTCTCTTTGTCTTTCCCATGTTCGGATCCTGGAAGTGGTTCATATGTGAAATATTACCCTTTCGATATAGAACAATGGTTTCGTTATCATCATCATTACATGGTGACCACTTCACTGCAAACATGTGCGAGTGTAAACGGCAGGATTAAGACATGTCGTGGTAACACATTTGTGAATCAGAACTATCTGTCTGCTCTAGTGCTGTGACTAACACTCCTCCGTTTTCTCCTCTGGTATTCTCTCCCTCGTTCCTCTGACGTGTCTGTGCTTGCATGGGCTGGAGCTGCAGGCCACAGACTTTACTTACTCACTCACACTCGCGTGCGCACACACACACACACACAGAATCAAAGCCATGTTATTCACTCTGCATTCTCGCCCTATATGTTTTTTTCCCGGAAAGTATTAAACTTATTCACATATGTAATTAGGGCTCTTGGTGTTCGTACCCTACACGGTTGCTCCCTCTGTATTAATGCACTAGAAGCGTAAACAGCATTCCTGTACTTCCTTTTTTGGACAGTTGAACGAGGGCAGTGTTTCTCCTACTTAATTCCTTTTGCAGGCTGTAGTGTGGGCACACACACACACACACACACATACTAAAGCCACGGTCCCTTCACAGGCATTCTTTTTCAAATAAAAACATACATACACACACACACACAATAAAATAAAAACGCGTTATTAGGTGGTTTGGTCGGTTTCACATTAGGCACGATTGATTTGTACCGTGCCCAGGAACGATTGCTCCCCATTTCCCCTCCCCACCAGCGTTCACAATATTCTTAGTCTCCATTCTCGGGCACGCCTGCATATTTACACTCTCCAATACAGCACATGGCTGTGTGCACCTACTTGGTTCATGAGCCTCCTTTACACACATGAGAAGACGAGAATGAGGAAGTAAACATTCACGCTATGCCTAATATTACTGATATTTCAGAATCAGTGGAGTTTGTACACCGAGTTAGCGACCTTGGGCTCCTTCCCTGCTGGTCCCCTTTCTCAGGAGGATGTGGTGCACTGGGTTTTCTGGTGCCTTTCAATTATGACCAGCTTTTTGGGCAATTTGTGCTGAATTGGCTTTTCTGTGGTTCTTTGCTCCCCATAGGCATGGGTAAGATCACAGGTCTGTGTAACATACTCAGAAGGAAGCACTGCCCGCCATCTGTGGAGTCGCTTGATAGTTCAGGACTAGAATTTCCTACAGTCTGCCTGAGCCTCCAATAACGACCTGGACTCCATATTAACTTAAAGACATCAACTGTTATATTGAACTTCCAGCTGCCTAATACACAATATGACTGCACAATAATCCCCGCTATCCGTTATCACCCAAATGAGGATGGGTTCCCTCTTGAGCCTGGTTCCTCTCAAGGTTTCTTCCTTTTGTCATCTCAGGGAGTTTTGCCTCGTCGCCCTCGGCTTGCTCATCAGGAACTATCTGATCGTTCTGATTCATACACATTCACATTTCATACAAACTTCCATCATTTCTTTTGATTCTATTGCGCTTTGCGATAATGACAATTGTTAAAAAGCGTTATACAAATACAATTGAATTGATAAATTGTGACCACACAGACTACAAGTGATCTTATTTGATCTTTGGCATCTGTAACTTTTTTCCTTTAGTACACCTGTAGCAGCACTGGGATTTGAACTAAAGATCTCCAGAAAACTGGGTGAACAAAATTTTCTCTCACACCACTCACGAGCGCTCTGGCATGTTTACCTCTTTAAACTAAACATCCATATGTGGGATTCGTTTAATGATTATTTCAGCCACAAGAGCGCTGGTGAGCCGAGGAGGCTTTGGGCAAAGTCAGCATTCCAGTCCGTCAGAAGGGATGAGGGATTGCATCAATCACATTAACCAACCATATCTTCATGAAGCTCACTTCTTCGTGCAGAGCATTGTCATACTGGAACAGGTCTACTTCCACCCTCACTCTCTATACCCCTTATCCTATCCCAGGAGACTCGGGGCACAAGACGGGGTACATCCTGAACGGGTGCCAATCCATCACAGGTCATGCAATCTCACACATACACTCACTTTCTCACGCACTACGGGTAATTTGGAAATGCCAACTAGCCGAATTCGCATGTTTTTGGAAACTGAAGTATCCGGAGAAAACCCACCAAGCTAGACGAGAACATACACACACACAGAAGCAAGGTGGGAATCAAACCCTTGACCCTTGGGGTGCAAGTTCACAGCGTTAACCACTATGCCACCGTGCCACCCTTCTAGTTCCAGTAAAGAGTTAATATAATACTACAGATGCGATGACATTATAGACAAATCTAGATGGCATTCAAAATCGTGTTTTCGACTTCGTGTCACGTGTGGTTGTGATGGTCAGGGGTCCACAAACGTCTGGCCACTTGGTCTAGGTAATAAATTATCACAAATCAAAAGGTATTAAAGCTGTTCATGCTTACAGTGCTGACGGCTGCAATCTACCTGGCCGACGTGAGCTAACTAAAAGTCAGGGTGGAGAACACTGGATCGAATTACAAAATACACAGACGACACACATTGAATACTAAAAATACATTACTTGAAGCCAGACATGAGAATGCATTGTGTTTCAGCTAGTCAGGGTCAGCCCCTCTTCCCCCACGTTTGTTGTACTGTAGAGCTGCACAAAGCATGTACCTCAGTTAACCTTCTTCTGCTTTCTGTCTGGTTATAATCCGAGCATGCAGCTCAATCAGTACCTCTACTCTTTTGAGAATATGTATGCTCACGGGACATTTAGTCATGCAATCGGCCAATTATGTGACAATTAATAAAACTGATAGAGAACAAGAGCTTCAGTTATTGTTCATGGGGTTTTCTTAAATCCTTGACTGTCCAGTTTAGATCACCCTGTGCTCACTGTGGCCTCAGATTCCTGTCCTTGGCTGACAGGCCTGAAACCCAATGTGATTTTCCGCTGTCCATCAACTACTCAACTAGTGCGATCGGAGTAGCTTTTCTGCTTACCGTGGTTGTACAAGGTGTTTATTTCAGTCAGTTAGCACAAGTCTGCCGTTTACAGCTTTGGAAACGCAGCTGAGTGGATTCACATCATTTTGTGCAAACTCTAGAGAGGAGTTTGGCTTCAGAGTCAAAATTGGTAATACGAGTGAAATTGTGACAAGGCAAAAAGGGTTCAACAAAACCTATTTAATTAAAATCCTATCACTAATTAGACTAAACACTGTGTGTGAACTTGAGCATGGGTGTGTTTCACATAGTTTCACATGTAAATGAAGAGAATTTGTGACCTGTGGTTTTGCCTTGTACTTGGACGATTTAACATCCATATGTTTAATATCTTAAGCACTGAAGTATGGAAGCGCTGCCAAAACAAATGTAGTGCTAATTAACCTCAGAGATCTGAACGCTTAACTCTATTAAAGGATCAGTGAAACAGATGTAATGTTTGTGTAAAGAGACAGAAGGAAACAGCCAGAAACAATCACACACATTGAAGGACTCTATAAATTAACTCCTTAAGACTTGTTTAGCCTGGGCTGATAATGCCACTGACTCACACACCGACTGATCAGACATCACTCAGACTTCCTGCGTGACACATTCCTACAAACTCTGAACAATGTTCCATTCTCATACATGATAACTGTCCAAAACTTTTGACACATTATTACTACTTCTAAAAGAAAGGCCACATGTATGCATTTTAAACTGAACCGTTTCTATTCATTAAAAAGAAAAAGAAAAAACAATCCTTTCTGAATGGGACAGGCATGGTCCTCTGTGTGGTGCACAATCGTTATCATTATTTATGTTCATCATTACTGTTGTACTGAAAGAGGATAAACCTTACCGTGGTCTCTAAAATAGACTGTAAATTAACGTTAATATGTTTTATTATTGCACCTTACAACGAATTGCTCCATCAAAACATTTATTGGCAAGAAGCAAAGAACAGCAATAAATAACATTTAAAGTCTTTGAAGGAATAAACTTGAAAAGGATTTGTAGCCTTGACCAATTAGAGCTCCGGGCAATTTGTACTCGAGTAACTGCAGCATGGCAAAAAAAAAAAAAAAAAACATTATTCATGATTTTACTCAGAATAAATAAAACACAAATTTAGACTTGACTCTTGACTATAAAATGTAATGAACACTGCTAATAAATAAACTAAACTTTTATTTAGAAATCAAACTGTACTGCGTTTTGAATTATTTATAATATGCATAAAATTATTAACATAATCTAAAAACATTCAGTGCAACTCAAACTAAAAAAAAAAAAGTTATATTATGGAATATGATATTTTTCATAATTTAATTATAATAAAAAAAACATACTAGATTTTCATAAAGTGACAATTTGAAAGCCTTTTTTAATATAATTTAGATTTTTGAAGACCAGATTGCTTCAACTTGTCTGTATTGTTGGGTTTGGTGTTTCTTCAGCATCTTCCTCTTGACGATACCCCACACACACTCTCTATGGGGTTCAGGTCAGGTGAGTTGCCTGGCCAGTCAAATTGGGCTTCATTACCTACTTATTGCATCCATTTTGGTTTGACCATATAAATATGTAGACAAGGACTAGGGATGATGTTCAGTTAATTTAATTCTGAATGCCAAGTAGTGCATTTGTGATGTCTGCATAAACAATCTTTTTCAAATTATGGTACCTGCTACAGTGTTAAAACCATCTGTTTGTAATGGCCAATATTACTTTTTCTTTTTTAACTTCATGAACAATTCTTGATTATATATTTTGATTTTACATACTGCAATTATAAATATTAATATTACATATTTTTAAAATGGTGTTATTAGTTAGAACAGACTTTGGACAGTGCACATGTGAAAAGTAGTAACACCACCCAAGGCTCCAGATGGTGATGGAAAAAAGTCGCAATTGCGCCTAATGCTTTTATTTTGCACATTTTTTCGCTCAGACAATCACCAGGGGGAACATCAGACAGGAAATAAAAAAATATTTTTTTTAATAATCTGGAATCTGAAATCCTGTGATGGACTTGGATCTGTCCGTCCAGAACGAGAGTACCCTGCTGTACTATAACATACGCTCCTGTACTCTTGTGCTCGGTCCACAATGAACGTAATGTTAATGACACACGCTGACAAGCTCTTGCGAAACAACAGAAGAGATACATTTAATATTTATTTTGCTAATATTTTCGTGTAAATGTACCAATGATTAAGTATTTTCTTTTTCAACCAGTGAAAGTTCTCAGGCACGTTCATCCCAGCCGGCCTCGGGCAGCGATTATCACTGTATATACAACCATCAGCTTTAGAATAAATCAACATAGACATATTCGTTGTTAAATATAAAACACTGACTATACAGTTCACTGTTTGAGAAAGACAGTACAAATTACTCCGCGCTAGCTGACTAACATGTTGCTAACAAACCATGAGCATGTGGATAACCATGATAAAATTGCAACAATCAAATTACTGTTTAGAATGTAATGCAGCTTTTGTTTTTTGCATAAAGTTGTTAATCAGACCTGTTTATCTTGATTTTTTTTATTTATTAAATCGAATCATGCAGATTTTTAGGAGCAGCAAACATCTGTAGGAGGCATTAAACAGGTAAATACAGCTGTATTACTTGAGAAAATATGTCATAGGATATATAAGGCTTGCAGGACAAACAAAGACTACATTCCCTGATACATTTACAGTGTTTAACCAAGATATGCTGACATTGCTGGCATTTCTACCTTTGCGTTTTTTTCTAGCATTTTCTGGTGTTTCTGGGACACTTTGGTGGACTTTATTAAAAACTAACTAAATAAGTACGTAAATATGTAAGTAAATAGATAGGCCACACCCAGACTCAGGTACGTGATTCCATCCTACAGGAACACCTGTTTATCCATGCATTTATCCAATCACTGCATGCAGATACAGGTCAGCAGCTTGAGTTAAAGTGCACATTGAATATCAGATTGGGGGGGGGATGAGATGTCAGTGACTTTGAGTGTGGCATGGTCTGGTTTGCATATTTCAGAAACTGATAATCTCCTGAGATTTTCACCTCTCTAGAGTTTTCACAGAATTAGTGAAAAACAGAAAAGGAACCCAGTGAGTAAGGTCTTGCAGAGAAAAGCAGACTGTGAATGAATATGAAGATGGGTGACAGAGATATTTGTTGGTTTGCGCACACGTTACTATCTGTGCCGAAGGTTTACACGTTCTGCCCATGTACACTCCGGTTTCCTCCACGTTCTCTGGCTTTCTCTAACCTCCCACAAACATACCAGTAGGTGGATTGGTAATATGGAGATGGACTGTGATGCTAAATTACTTCTAGATATTAATGAGAGTGTGATGCCATGTGATAGACTGGATTCCAAGTCAGGGTGTATCCTTGACTGGCACCTGGTGTTTCCGGGTTACAGTCCAGCCACAACACTGACCAGGATGATTGCTTACAGAAAATGAATGAATGAATAATGAACGAAAGATTGTGAGATAACTAATAATATAAATATATAAAGAGAGACACGGAACTGTAAGGTGTACTGTATTTGTAAACGGTGTGAATTTTAAGAGTGTATCAGGTGGTGTAATACACATTAAGTTAAATAAACAAAATGTGTCAGTTCTGTTCACTAAAAAACATGACTGTACAAATCCTACCATCAGTGCCTTTATGCCAACAGTAAAGCATCCTGAGACCATTCATGTGTAGAGTTGTTCTCATCCAAGGAAGTGGGTCTCTCAAAATTTTGCCTGAGAACACTGCCATGAATAAAGAAAGACCAAGTGGTTTGAGGAACACAACATCAAAATGTTTGGGTCCATGGCCAGGAAACTCACCAGACCTTAATCTCAATGAGCACTTGTGGGGAATCCTCAAGAGGTGGGTATACAAACAAAAACCCACAAATTCTGACAAACGCCAAACATTGATTACACAAGAATGGGCTGCTATCAGTCAGGGTGTGGCCCAGACGTTGATTGACAGCATGCCAGGGCGACTTGCAGGTGTCTTCAAAAAGAAGGGTCAGCTGTTTGCATTAACGTAATGTAATTGTCAATAAAAGCTTTTGACACTTATGAGATGCACTTATGAAATTATATTTCAGTATACCATGGTAAAATCTGACAAAAAAAAAATCTAAAGCCACTGAAGCAGCAGACTTTGTGAAAATTAATATATTTGTGTCACTCTCAAAACTTTTGGCTACGGCTGTATAAACGTATAATAAACTGAAGTATGAGATCTAGTATATTAACAGGGTCATAAAATAGGGTGAATTAACCATATATTATCAGTTGGTGGATTTGAATAAACGGATTGATAACAACTTGATTGTGGGCCGACACACACACACACACACACACACACCTGGAAGAGCCGAAACGGAACTTGTCGCTGCAGATCGCGCGCGCTGCTACAGGACGTGGAATGCAGAGCGCGAGCACAGCGCATGCGCTGACAAACAGAAGGAGCGCCGCGCGCAGCCTAAAGGCGAGTTTCAGCCACTCCCATGAAGAGCGGGGGGGGGGGGTTACAGGTAACTACCTCACCTGGATTTATAATCCTACACAACCACTATTAATAATGTTCATAATAATAATGCTCCTTGAGCATAGTAAACATTACGCATTAAATATCTAGTTTAATATCTAGGTGTATATATGTTTGTAACACAAACATATATACACCGAATAGGAGTTCACACAACTAGACCAGTCGAATTAAGCAAAAACTCGAAATAAAAGCCCGGTTCTGCCTTTTATGAACCGTACTCCATAAGTGAGAAAGTTCAACAAAAACCCTAAGGCAAACGGCACGATTTACAACACACACACACTACAGTACAAACAAAAACCCCGCGTATTCCTTTCCTAACCGCAGTACTGTAGTAAACAGTGCGCTAGAGCCTCGGCTAACTGTCCACGCCGTGCAGTGCAGCAGTTTGCGGTTTGGGACGCGGCCGCTCTGTGCCCGTGAGATCCACCGCCGGATATCATCCACACTGAAACCCTCCCACAAGGGAAACTGTGCACCAGACACGTAAAACTTGGATGAAAGTATGTGTGTTGTGCAGAAGATAAAACTCCACTGTGTGTGTGTGTCTGTGCTGGGACAGGAATAACACAGCTTTATCTGCTTTACCTCATTGTTCAGCTGCTCTGCGCGGCTCCGGGTCCCAAAGCGAGAAAAGTGAACAGAACAGTGCCGATATCGAGCACTTCCTCATCTATCCTGCCTCTCTCGGGCTGAACGGCTTTCTCGTCTCGGAGTACAAACTCAATTTCCTGGTTTGAGAGAAAAAAAGGGGGCTGGAAGAGTGGAGGCTGTCAACTCCAATCAGGATCTGCCACTCCAATCAGGATCTACCCTTTATCTCCCTCTCTGTATCTCTGCCTCTTTACTTGTCCTAAATAGCACTGTAAACAACTCAAGTGTATAAATATTCCTCAGACTTTCCTCTACACCTCCTGTAACACTCCCGCCTGTCGCTGAACTCCTTTTTTCCCCGAGTCTCGACAAACTCGCTCTGTCAT
>JAOVVB010000033.1:8569026-8580088 GCA_028570985.1 Heterobranchus longifilis | reverse complement strand
GTGGGAGCACTAAGTACCTCTCATCCCTCCCCTCTGAGAGAGCTCAGCCAATCAGCTCTCTCTAGACCTCCGGCTGCAAGAGGAGTTATAGCTTTTAAAGAGATATGGAGCAAGATTTTTTTAAAAACATAAATCCTTATATCTTTTTTATCATCTCCTTATGCTGTGTCCTGAGCTAATGTATACTGTAGCAGGTGTGATCTGTGTGTGTGTGTGTGTGTGTGTTACCTGTACATCAGGTGATTTGAGCAGTAGGTTTCTCAGGTTAATGTAGCTGTTTGATGGCAGCACGTTGTCCTCAGTGTAACACACGTTCAAACGCAAGGAACCGAGATCATCAGGCTTACACTTCACACCATTACCTCTTGGCTGGAGGAGATACCTGCAAGCACACATGTTCAGAGTTCAGCTGCTCTAATCCTCCCAGCCAATCAAAGTTGAGCTATTCTTCTAAATCTAAAAATATCACGTAATCGGTATAAAAAAGAAAAAAAGAAAAAGAAAAAAACATACCCTGTGAGGGTCTGCTAGGACAATCTACAGGAGAACAAGACCTACAGTAGATTTGTGCTACAAAGTTTGAAAGATATTAAATGAAGTTGCTGGGTTGTCCAGCACCTCATCAACTCCTAACATTTATTTATTATTAAATAACTTGTGTAATAGGCTCCCGTGGGGTGTAACGGAAATGCGTTCGCTCTAGTTCGTCGGTATAGCCATCCTCAGGAGGGGTGGGGTATGGTACGCTCGCACTCCTGCGCCAGTCATAGCGGCACAAGCAATCATGGGTGTCTGTGGGCTCACACAAGCGGAATGGGCGCTGTCCTCTGAGTGTGTCTAAGAGGTGTCAAGTGTCTCGGAGGAAGCGTGCAATAGTCCACGCCCTCCCAGGTTGCTAGCTGATGTTGATGGGGAAGTGGCGGGGAAAAGTTCACACTACTAAAGGGAGAAAATTTTTTAATTTAAATTAACTATGTCTTAAATTAAATTAAATCAAGGTCACCCGCAGAACACTATTTCTGAAAATAATCTGTGGAGAGGTAGCATAAAATGCAAATTTGGGCTTTTTTTGGCATTCACTAACCTGACAATCAACCAGAGTTAAAAAATGTACCGCAGCCAGCCACTAGAGGGCATCAGAGACACTTTGGCTTTACTTCTGAAGCCTTGTTGCTAAATCATGAATCATATGATCGCTCTTTACAACCTCGGTGAGCATAATCGCATATAGGAACAGAAGACTTGTCAAACCTACAACAGCAGAATACCACATCAAGCCCCACTCCACTCCCCCCATGCCTGTCAGCCACAAAAAAAGGAATCTGAGGCTATAGTGGGCAGAAGTTCACCCAAACTGGGCAGTTAGAAACTGGAACAAGACACGTCTGTGCTTTTTCCTGTTTTTATTTATTTATTTATTTTTATTTATGTATACCATTAGTGCTGCCATTAATTTATAAAACTGCAACTGTGATTAAACATGTTTTTGATTAACAAGTTTCATGTTGTGTGCAATGGTTGTGTCATTTTCAAAGATAACACATACACACATCAAATGTAAATGTACCTGTTGCTTTCCTGGATAAATGGCTCCCTGTCATACTTAAATTAGAGTGAAAGAGACTTTAATAGAGTTTTGAAATAGATAAGGATTAAGACTATGGCATATGCATGGATCTGTAAATAAGGGATTGTTAGCAGAGATAATGTCTCCATGCAGCCCAAAAAGAATTATTATTTAAGCTTGAATCAGCACTTGATGCTGGTTTTATTGCTCAGATTTTTTTGTACTCAAATTCTAATCTCATTTTATACACAACGTTTATGAATACAGGCCAATGAGAATACTGTTTCTCTTATTTGCACAGCTAATTAGCTTTTAGCTCACACACACACACACACTCACATTTGCACACACGTGCAACTTCTGAATCAGCAGCAGAAAGGAAGCAGCTTGCTTTGGAAAGTGTGTGTGTGTGTGTGTGTGTGTGTGTTCTCTGCTGCCTACATATAGAAGTTTAACCATGTACCAGACTCAATGGCCTCATTCAAAACACGCAGATCAGTATCAACAAGTTCCCTTATCTCTTGCTCTCTCAAACACACACGCACACACATACACACACACACACACACACACAATATTTACAAAACACTACCAGCAGGACTCAGTTTAAAGTGGCTTGAGGACACAGAGGACACAAGCCGGAAGAGTCTGCCCCAAAACACAGACACACACACACACACGCACACACACACATTCAGCCCATTCAAAGAGTATAGAGCTGAATCCGGATGATTGGACAGATAAGCTGAGAGCTGACTGGTTGGGCAGATAAGAGCAGCTGCAAGCTGATTGGTTTTATCGTGCACCTTCATCTGGTCATGAGCAGAGCTCACTCGTTACCGCTCTGAACTTCCGGTGAACATTCCATATTGTGACTGTGTGCATGTGTGTGTGTTCATACCAAGCTTTGTGTATGACGTCATTTCTCAGGATCTTTAGCGACACTCTTGTTTCACCCAGAAACACATCCTGAGCCAGATTCCCGTTATTCCATAACTCCACCCTGTGAGAGACAAACAGAGAGAGAGAGACATAAGAGACATAAGTTTCATCATCAAACACACACACACACACAAACACACACACGTCACGCTATTTTAGTGAGGACCTAGCATTGATATGTGACGCAGACACCTAAATCTCACCCTAACTGTGAAGTAAGAAACCCTAAGCACCACCCAATTCCCCATTCCTCTCACACATGTCCACACAAAGAGTGCTTTAGAACAAGAAAAAAAGGACACATACTAATTCAATGTAATTTAAACAGAAAGAAATGGAGAGAGAGAGGAGAGAGAGAGAGAGACTAATCCGTTCTTTTCCATCAACACTCACTGTTTGGACGTAGCTTAGATTTTGCTTTAAACACACTGTACCTACAACAATGTCGATGTTGCTGCCCTCTAGTGACAACTGTCTGAATCTGACCATGCGTAGAGGGGAAATGTGACCAACGCTCAGTTCTTTCCAGACGAAACAGGTGCTCTTATGTCTTACATATACTGTATGTGCGTTCTCTATGCGACTGCAAGTAACAATAAACTTCCTGTGTCTCTCTCACCCACAGGGCACCACTTTCACTTTTGATTTAAATAAGATGATGTTAGGTGGCTTGTTAATATCTAGACACATCTACCTAATTTATGATGCATACACATGTAAACACTATCTAAATATGAGGCATAAACAACCTGTGGCCAAAGGTGGACACCAGTGCTGCCAACAAGACTAATTTGCATGCCTCAATTTACACTTATACTTCAAAAACTTTTTCAGACATTTGACTTTAACCATGACCTTGACTGGATGATTGCTCTAATCTAATAACTTCATGTAGGATGTACATGAAAAAGCTCCAAACATTGGTTGGTTGAAATTAAATAAAAGATATAATAAATAGTCGACCAAGCTATTCTGCTATTATTACTCTTCAGTATTTGTAATAATAATGAGCAATTAAACACAACAGATAATTACCTTAACTAAGGAAAAATCCTCTTCTCTACATTAAATCACAGTACCATCAATGTTATTGTTTTGCTCATGTGTACAAAATGATTCCTTGTGCCCACAGAAACACTCTTTCACAATTCGATTCTTGTAATATCCTTGTGACACCAGGGAAGAAGAAACTGCATAGCTGTGATTCAGAACATTCAGATCATCCACTGATGTCATTTTACTGCCACACAGCGTTGCTGAGCCTAGACCTGACCAACTGAAGCAACCCCGGATCATAACAATGCCTCCAGAGGCTTGTACAGAAACCACCACGCATGATTACACTGGAATAGGGTCAATCTGGACTCATCAGACCACATGACCTTTTTCTATCGCTCTGACATCTAGTCTTTATGCTCCCTAGCAAATTAATGCATTTCTTCTGTACCAAGTGGATTTATTATGGCCATGCTGCTAATCCTGTGAGGTCTTGTCACACTGTGTGTGTTGAAATGCTCTTACTATGCTTATTAAACATAGCTGCACTTTCTACTGTCGATTTTCTCCAATTTAACTTCACCAAGCGTTTAAGTGATCTCTGAGCATGGGCATTTGTGCTTTTTTTTTTTTTTTACTATACAATTTCTTTCACAAAGATAAAGGTTTAGCACTTCTTCCAGATTTCAATCTTTAAAACTTACAGTAAGTGACATGGATCCACGCCAGCAACACAGTATTGATCAATGATTTTGGATTTGTCATTTTACCGCCACCAGAATAAAGGGAAATGATTTTGCAAAAAAAAATGTCACTCATCAGATGCTCGTTGTTAAGTTTTGGACGAGCCCCAAATCGCTAAGTTGAAAATGAATTAAAGGAAGAATTGTTGCTTAATGTGTCCTCTGTATATCGACATGCTCTTCCGACCAGGGAGAGGGACAAACACATAATCTAGTATGATGTGTCTGGAGTTGTCTGTTTTAAGAGCATATTGAAGCTTTTGGCCAGATCCCCTGTGTCATGTACCTCATGTACTATAAAAGAACCAGTTATTAACATGTAAGTCATAGAGAGACCCAGAGACAGACAGATACCTGAAAACACATTAGCATTTTCCGGTTAGACACAAGCGTTCCAGGTGACACAAGCTATCTGTGTGTCTATTCGTCTGGACACGTGCCACAGGAAGTGTTACCATATAAGGAATCAGGAAGCGTAGTGAGGGGGTTGTTTCATAGACACAGAGACATGGGAAAGTTTACACAATATCAGAAAACCTTACACTCGTATTACTATTTTTGGTCATAGAAACAACCGAAAACAACCATGAAACGTGATCTTATGTGTCTGTGCTATTTCTTTGCCTATGTGACCTTTTTTTCTTATTTTTTCTCAGTTATGTTTGTATGAGTTGGTTGAAATTAAATAAAATGAATTTCATCTGAAATAAATTTTATTTGCTAAAAATAAATAAATAAATGTTCCGGGTGTTAAGGGCTATGTTAGTTTTAACCCAATTCCAGTCAGTTTAAAGTTTTCTTATTGTGATGCAGGCCAATAAATTGAACATTATGAAAGTCACTTTTTTGGCTAGGCAGTGTGTTTATCAAAGGCTTATTATTTGAGTTGTACAATAAATGTTGACATTCAGTAGAAACCTCAGGAAGCTTATTGCCTCATAAAGACTTTATGAGTTGGTAAAAATCATTGACTTTTTTTTGTCCTGAGACTAAAATTTAATTCAGTTGAAGTCAATTCAATTTTATTTGCATAGTGATTTTAACAGTGAACATTGTCACCAATCAGCTTTAAAGAAATACAAATTCATAAAAATAAAATTGTTAATTTTACTCACCACATAAATGAGTTACAGTAATTATGGCTTCATAAAAAGCTGATACCGTCACTTGTAGACATTTCTAACAACTGTTTAATTAGTCAGAGGAAAGAAATGAAAAGAGAAGCTCACTTGATCTCCAGTTTCTCAATGTCCTCATCTTCTACCTGGAAGTTCTTCCTGTTGTAGTTGCTTGGCCTGGAAACCTGCGACACACACACACACAGACGCACAAACACACTCATTGGTGTAATAAGAATTAGGCAGTGTATTAGGGATCTAATGAGTGTGTAGTCCCAGTGAGTGTGTGTTAGGCTAAGCTGTAGACAGTTAACACCGCTGTAGAACCCATCACGTCAACAGTAGCTAGCAACCCGGAGTTTAGTTTCATCAACATTGAGTGCTTCAGTGGGAACATTTCACAATTTCTCCTAAAATATTTGAAACAATTTAAACAAGTTTACAGCATACTTCACAAAAAACATTGCTGCTACAGCTGTAACACACTCTGTGCTCTGGGTTGGACTTATCACAGAAGCAGAGGAACAGGAAAAAGAAGGAGTTCATGATAAAACGTGGATGGAGGGGGGGGGGTTGTGTTGTGTATAAATGGTAATAAAATGACAAACACTGCATGTCTGTTTACCTCGAAGTAAATCGTCTCATCAAAGTGAGGGTCACTGGTTTTCTTCTTCACCTTTGTCTTCCTCTGATCAGACCTACATACATACAAGAGAGAGAGGGAGAATGAGAGTGAGACAGGGAGAAACAGAGTGAGAGACGACAGTGGAGGTGAAGTGAGACTATAATGTAGGCCGTGTCATATACTGAGGCTTTATTTACGACATGTCTGTTACACAGTTTCCATAAACACACACACGCACACACTTACACACCAGCGTAACTGGCACCAATCGTGTGTGTTATGGAAAGTCTCATCCCTGTCTGTAACAAGTGTAAACAGGGCAGCACGAGGAAGACATCAACGGTCACCTTCTGCCTGTGTGTGTGTGTGTGTGTGTGTGTGTGTGTGTGTGTGTGTGTGTGCGTGTGTGTGTAGTGTCATGACGAATTCCCAATATAAATAGTGTAGTGACAAAGTATTTAGTAAAGCAGTACACAGTTTGAGACACAACTCCTGACTACTTATTATTACAAATGCCTTATGGGGGAAAAAAAAACTATCTAAAATATAACCTCTGGCTTAAAGAAAAAACGTCACTGTGCGATAATGTGTGCTTACACAACATCAGGTATGTTTCCAGGGATATTGGGTGCATCTAGCTGCTAACTTGCAAGCAAAAACATAAAGATTAACCCATAAGACCTGGTCATTACTAGAGTTTTTTTTCTTTCTTTTCTATATATATTGTATTATTTAATCTTTATGTTTTGTTGTCCAGTCTATCAAAAATGCTGAGCAGGAACACACCAGGCAAACCTTCCACCTACTCTCACCTCATATAACCGGGTCTAAAATATCAGATCTCATCAGCAACTCCTGTTACTCATTATCCTGTTATCATGAGTTCTCCAGCATAACAACATTTCTACTGGGTTCCACTACCATCTCGATCCTGAGGCTTAGGGATTAGGAGGCTTAGGTTAATGATTTACTATTGATCTTCTAATTGCTGTTAAAATTTCTAAGCAAAAATAAGTAAACATTTCTAAGTAAACATAAGTAAAAATCTATTAACAGTTGATGTTTGTATTTCAAAATATTTCTCTGTAGCTCATATATTTATTAACTTGTTTATCACAAGTGGGTGGACTTGCAGTTCAGGCAATACGCCGGACGATGTAAACTCTGCGGCCACTTCATTAATGGAAATATCTCATCAGCCAATCATATGTTACAACTCAGGCATGTATACTTGGTCTAAGACGATCTGCTGAATTTCAAACCAAGCATCAGAATGGTCAAGAATGTTGATTTGGACGACTATGAATGTGGCATGTTGTTGGTGCAAAATACACTGGTCTGATTATTTCCAAAACTGCTGATCTACTGGAATTTTCAGGCATAACCTTCTCTAAAAAAGAGAAAATATACAGTGAGTAGCAGTTCTCTAGACACAAATGCCTCGTTAATGCCAGTGGTCTGAGGAGAAGTGGCCAGACTTGTTAAAGCCCACCGTGAGTAACATCTCATTACAACTGAAGTATGTCAAAGGGCAACTCTGAACGCACAACATGTTGAACCTTGAAGCTGATGAGCTACAGCAGCAGAAGACCACACCGGGTGCCACTCCTGTCAAAATTGGACAACAGAAGGCTGGAAAACCATTGCCTGGTTTGATGGGTTTGATTTCTGCTGCAACTTATGGGTGGTAGGGTCAAATTTTGGCATAAAGACAGGAAAGCATGGGTCCATCCTGGCTTGTATCAATAGTACAGGCTGTTTCTGTTTCGGTTGTACTGGTGTACTGGATATGTTTTCGGAACACTTTGGGCACCTTAGTGCCAAATGAACATTGTTTGAATGCCGCAGCCTAGCTGAGTATTGTTGCTGACCAACATGCCATGACACAAAGCGTACAACCTGAACATGACTATGAGTACACTGTACTCAAATGGCCTCGGCAGTCAACAGATCTCTATCCAGTAGAGCACATTTAAGATGTGATGGAACGGGAGATTTGCATCATGGAAGTACAACCGACAAATCAGCAGCAACTGTGTGATGCTATGCTGCAAATACAGACCAAAATCTATAAGAAGATATTAAGGCAGTTAAGAAGCCAAACCCAGTACTAAGTTGTACCTAATGAAGTGGCTGGTGACTGTTTTTAGCGCAGCCTTGTTTTTGTATGAAGACAGACACAAGCAACATTTTTAAAAACTTTACTGTTTTTTTCTTCTTCTGCAATTTGTCTTACATAACTGCTTTGTTGGGACTCTGCCATTAGGACTGTTTAAAAAAATCCTAAGAAAATAAGCTGTCTTAAATAATTAATGATTAAAAGATTATTGATTGTTAACTTTCAACTATTGGTTAACAAAATTTCCCGAGGCTAAATGAGCTGCCTAGAACCTATAAAAGCTTCTCAAACAAATTAGAGAACAGATACATCCCTCGGGTGTAAAGCTAAAAACTCCATCAGTTCTCAGGATATTTGCCTTTTATAGTATAATACCTGACACTTTCACTCTCTCACCTCCATTTGCTCACAGTCTGTTTCTCTCTTGCTTCTGTGTGACTCTCTCCACTTACCATGCACCCAAACCCCTTGCATGCCTGATGTTGGGGGTAACCACACCTGACATACAATTTCCTGCCAATTCTACCATGACCCTTAGAACGACTGTAATCTGTTATTACTTTATTATATAAAGGCTACACCCAGCAACTGAACATCATATAAAATCTTTTTTCTCAGCTCACTCATTAATCATGTTTTAACAAAAAAAAAAAAAAGAAATGCCAAAAACTTCAGCAACACTCCATACAATGGTAAATAGTCAAGTACCTGTGCTAACAATGCCACATATCATATTGATATGTGGCAACAAAAAATACAATTAAAAAGACCACTATTACTGAAAAAAAAAGCCACATGAAATACGATATAGACAATCATCAAATGTGTCAAAATTTTTTCTAAGTGTGATCTTATTTGTTTAAATAAGTTTAATAATTTGTGGAAACCCAGCACTATTCATTACCCTGCACATCATGCTATCACGTCACATAAAAACTACTGAACGAATTTTAATGGTGTATTAATTAATGGTATGTATTTTAATGATTTCACGTGTATTTGGCCGAGCTTGAGGTAACATGGCTTTGTTTCATCGCAATCGGTCCATGGGAAGAGAAAATATGCTAATTTGAAATTTAAATAGAAAACGCCCTCATATCTAAATAAATAAATAAATAAATATACATATATGACATCATCTGTTAAATTTTGAGATGAACTAATAATTTTTTTTCAAGGTCGATTTTTGTTAGTTAATTTTGGAATTATGTCCAAAAAATTTTGTTTTGGGTTTTATTTTGTTTTCAGTTTTGTTAATTTGTTTTGCACTTCAGGGCCACCGTAGTTACCATAAAAATTACGTGTTACAATTTTTTGTTCACACAATATATAATATATATAATATATACAGTATGTATATAAAAGGAATATATATATATATTATACACACACACACACACACACACACACACACACACTGTATACACAGAGTCAGCCAAAAAAATAAAAAGAAAAGAAAAATAGTATGTACATTATATAAATATGATATTAATAGTTTTATCATAATATTATCATATACATCAATATATAATGTACAGCAATAAATTTTGTATTAAAATATTTATACAAGTTTTTCTTTTCCTGAAGTGTGCAAACATTTTTTAGCTGACTTTATGTAAAGTTTCATTAAAGCTGATTTGCAGCAATGACCATGTCAACAGAGTTACATAAATTAAATGAATTGAATTGAACTGAATCCAAACTTCCAGGCTGCCTTCTTCCATTGCTCCATGAAACAGTACGATACTCATGTCCCCATGGGCACCCCGACTGCTCCATGGCTATGTAGACAAAAATGCAACAAGCTGTGACGCACTGTGTCCTCTAACACCTTTCTATCAGAGTCAGCATGAATCTTTTCTGCAATTTGTGCAACATATGTGTGATAGGACCAGATGGGCTAGGCTTTGCTTCCTGTGTGCATCAGTGAGCCTTGGCCACCCATCACTCAGTCACAGGTTCACTGGTTGTCCTTCTTTGGAGCACTTTTAGTACCTAAATATCACTGCATACCAGGGACACCCCACAAGACCTGAGGGGAAGGGGTGAGAACAGTTTGGTCTCTCAGATCCTTACGCCCGCCTATTTTTGCTGCCTCCAACATATCAACCTCAAGAACTAACTGTTCACTTGCTGCCAAATATATCCCAACGCTTGACAGATGCCAGAGTAACGAGTTAATCAATGTTATTTACTTCACCCCTCAGTGGTAAATTGTTATGTGTGTGTGTGTGTGTGTGTGTGTTTGTAAATTACCTCGCAGGGCCGATGAGTGTTACAGAAGCGTAAGAGTCACAGGCCTGCCCACCGATTAACGGTAAACCCTGGCACTCGATTATCCTGCAAACACACACACGCACACACACATACATAAACTGTTATTACACAATCATTATCAAAGCCCTACAAATTGTGCCATTTTTAATCTGTGATAAAGAGGTGTGAATAATGTACGACATCACTTCCTGTAAGCACTGTGTGTGTTTTAATATGTGAGAGGAAACAAGAGAGATATAGACACAGAGAGACAGCCAAAGTGAGACCTATAGAGACAGGCAGAAAGATAGAGAGGTATATACAGTGAATGATATACAAGACAGGGTGTGCGTGTGTGTCTCTGCATGGGTGTGTGTGTGTGTGTGTGTGTGTGTGTTACACACACTAACAGTGAAGCTAAAACAGAACCACAATTGCAGCAGGAGGAGAGCAAGTCAGACTTCCTGTTTTGGTGGCATCACTTCCTCTTTCATAACACCCTCTCTCTCTCTCACACACACACACACACACACACACACACACACACATGCTGACTCACCTGACCTGCAGGCGCGAAGAGACAGGCCCGTTATCTGTGATCACTTCATTAAGCCTCATCTCTAGATGACCCTTCCCCTAAAAAAAAAATGAACACACACACACACACACACACACACACACACACATATGTATATT
>JAOVVB010000033.1:8548415-8558702 GCA_028570985.1 Heterobranchus longifilis | reverse complement strand
TTTGTTTTATTTTTACTTTACAGCAGTGATTCCGTTAGTGTGTTTTTAAAAATTAAATTTGGTTTACGAGTGTTTTGGAATACAAGCCGCTTCCGGAACGAATTATGCTCGTAATCCAAGGTTTCACTGTATATATTTGGCAGATGTAAAGCATACATGTCTGTGCTTTTTGTGTTAGTCCATTTTTATTTTATTTTTATTATAACAGCTCAAAGATTTTAGTTCTGTTTTTGATTAAAGGGTTGGAAATTAATGTTTTTCTTATTTTGTGTTTTTATCCGATTGATCGATTAATCGACAGATTAATCGATTATTAAAATAATCGTTAGTTGCAGCCCTAGTTTCCACCAACACAAGACTAGCGTTAAGCTAAACCCGTAATGCAGACGCAGCTAATCACACACTGCTAATACTGCACTTTCTCTCATAATCTGGCTAAACTCCATCACATTCCCATTAGTGGTGATTTTCAGATTATTTAGAACGCACAGAAACAAGGTCAGATTAAAATATGATCTGTGTTTGTAAACCAAACACAAAAAAGAAAAAAAAAAGCCTCGTGGTGTGGATATCGCAGCCTTAGCGCGATGTTAGAGTGTATCTCATCTCTTGTGTGGTTCCAATATCATCAGAATAGTTTACTGAGATGAGGACAAGATAGACTGGGGATTTTGCTGTAAAATCTAAAAAGACGGCCTGCAGCAACGGAAGAGTACAATGCCTTGTAGCAAACAGTGCCAAACAGTGCCATCAAAATGTTACACAGGTAATGCGCTACCTGAGGCGGAGTTCATTCGCGCCTCGAGGAAACAACACTGTCAAAACACACACGCGCGCACTGCTCTCGGTCCCAATAGGGACTTTAAACGTTGATGGCTGAAGGCACAGCTGTTGCAGCCGGAAATCAAGCTGCATGAATGACTCCTGCATATGCACTGCCATTCGTTTTCCGCATCAATGCACAACAAGCCGACCCCAATAAGGTAAACAACAAATCTTGAGGTTTTTAATACATGTCGGCAGTAACGGTGTACTTTTGAGCCGTCATATTCCTTTTAAACGTGTAAATCTTTTATCACTTGACAGATATAACATCTGAAACACTATCATCAGGTAGCCTTGCAATCTATTTGTATATACTGCTTGTATACATACTATACAAAGAACTTTTACCATGAAATAAACTGCTTTGTTTGCATTTTAATTTATTTGGCCATAACAAAAGTCTTTCTGTCTCTGATTACGGAAATCTTTAAACCAAATTCACGTAAGAATATTGAAAGCTGTGCCAAGTGCATTCATATTGACGGAACCAAAGATAACGCCTGTGTTATAATACAAAGTGCAATATATATCTAATGTCACACTATTTTAGATGCGGTCAGATGCACAGCAAGAAATTAACAAATAAAATTAATCATTATTTTAACATTTAAAGCATTATTTATGTATTCGTTAAATAGATCTAAAGATATGCTTTAGATCTACTCATAAACGTGTCTGGCAGTATTTTGGTAACAAACAGGGTTGTGCAAGTGTGCATGGAGGGGGAGAAAGTGCTGAGATATGAAGCTTGTGGGTTTTTAAAAGAGACAATAATGTAATATCTCCATGAAAAAATTGTGAAAATGACTCTGGAAGTAACTTTCTAACAACAATAAACATCAATCGGCTTGCAAATTAAGCCCAGTTTATACCAGAATTGAAGCTGCATGTGGCACATCTTGAATTGTCAATGTCAAAGCAGCTTAACAGAATAAACTTACATTTACATTTTCATTATTCAATTACATTATTCAATTACATTTATCTTTAAAAGGTCCCATATGTCCTTAACACGTCAACACAGGTCCCAGAGGTCCTTCAAAATATGTGTTAATGCTCCTGATAAAAAGTTGGATAAGGAAATTTCAAACTTCAAACTCTATTTCACTCCTCTTCAACACGTGCCATTTCAGTGTCTATGTAAATGAGCCATACCTGAGTCACACCCCCCTAGAGTAAACCACAGAGATAAACAACAAGCTGGAGGAGGTCTTTTTCTTATGAGGTCATATTAGAGAGCAAATCTACTTGACTTTTTGACACCCTGGCTAGTACCTAAATAAATAGAAAAAGATAAAACACAGGAAAAGCTCATACATTTTTGTTTGCAGACCAGAAATCTGAATTTGGATGTCTAAAACATTTTCCATTCATTGGTCTGTGGATATGTATTAAAGCTTTTACTGTGCGTTTTGTATCTCAGCATTTCGGTTCATTATTCCTCAATATTCCTTCTGGTGAAAACAAATATTTGCACCACCGTGACAGACAGAAAGAACGCTTAATTTTGATGGAAAAACAATAGACCATCTACAAACTCTAAAAACTTTTTTTTTTTTTTTGCAGTTTATTGCTGTTCATTAGCTCATTGGATATTAAAATCAAGCCGCAAGAACACTGCTGGTTTCTTTAGACTAACTTAGAAAAGCCTGTAATGATGCACAAAGTTCAAAGCTGATAGAACTTCCATGCGATATATTTTCATACAAACTTCAAGTTTTTTTGCAACTTGGGAGGGCTAGTGAAAAAAGGAAGTGAGGCAATATCTGAGCAACAGCTCTGACGTACGGTTTAGTACGGTTCAGGTTTAGTAGTGTATCTTTCTGAGAATAAGCACTCATAAGTCCTAATTGCTCCAGGTCTTCCTCTGTCACAAAGGGGTGAGGAATGAAATGCTTGGCCCCCTTAATCACTGCGTATACTATTCTTTCTTCTTCTTCTTCTTACCTATTATTATTACTATTATTATTTCTAGACATAAGATAGAATCCAACACTAGTATGATGGTCCGCTACGTATAACCTACTCGCACTTTAATGTAGTTGTTACTTTTATACAATTATAAGAGTAAATTTTTGAAGCTTTATGCCGGCCTTGTTCAATATTCATCCATTTAATAAGTCACCACAGTGAGTGTTAGCCTTGTAGCCTAGCTTATGTGCAGGAGTCAGGGGTGTCAGCACAGAATCCTTTTCTGCTCAGAAAGACTGTAAGATGATTTTGTGAATGAACTTGAGCCATTCACCAGCATCATTCAGTTTAATACTGAAACGACTTTTCACACCGTCACACTCTCGACACAGCGCTGAACAGTCGATAGACACACTTCAACCAAACCGCTGGTGATTCGAACGCTTCCGTTATATATATCCTCCATTAAACAGTCCACTGTGGCCATGTCCCAAATGACGCACTCTATTCACTGCACACATCAAACACACACACGTATTTAGGACAGCAGGAAACGGAAATAAAGAAGCGTTTGCTTTGTTATGTGACGCATTTCTGAGTTCAAGCATTTCAGTGTTTTAACTCGATTAAACCTTGATTTTGTACTGTATATAAAAGTAATATTCGACGTTTTTCCCCCCCCATCATGTTAAAAAAATCAGCATGCGTTGGGAAGCAGGTTTTAATGAAAGAACACAAAATACCGATTTTTTTTTCTCTTTTAGGTCATTAACGTGCACAAATGTACTCTGCACAGCATTGGAAAGCTATCAGATATAATCAGAATGTAAATGTAATTTCAAAAATATACAGAGTAATGATAATGTTCAGTTTAGAGCAGACATTTAACTTAAAAGGGTTTAACATGTTAATCAGTATTACTGTAATGAGCAACAAACTCTCTGAACAAACAACACACTAAAGCTATTCGATTTAATCCTGTGTTTGTAAGTCGATTCAATGAATTTAATCATTAGGTCAGTGTTCGATTCTGAAATGATTCACACTTTTAAATGATTTAGCTATCTAAAATTGAGGAATTCCTTAAGAATATACCATCACTTTGGTGGAAAATGCAAGCTGAAAATATGTCTTCTTCTTTTGAGTTTATGAGCTATTGCAGCAAAACCGCCACATATTGGCCTGGAGTGCAGAGCAAAAGATTTGCCAGGCAAACAAAAAAACAAAAAAAAAACAACCAACCAAAAAAATAAATAAATAATAAAATCTCCTTGATCGTGACATGACATTTGAACAGTCCAGAATTTCAAAGCATATTTCTTGGATACTTTTTGTAGTTTAACCTGTAAAAAAATATATATATAAATATCTGCTTGAAACAAATCAGAAAACAAACATTAATGCTATCGAATCAAACAGAAAATCTGAATGCCCAAAAACTAATCAAATCTGACAGTACATCACACACACACACACACACACTGTCAGTGTTTCAGTCTAAAACTCACACTCCCCACTCATTATGTATCTTCTGTACACTAACTGCACAAGTAGTAGTTCCTGTGATATGATGACATATACAGAATGGTTTCTACATACCATAAACAAATAACAAAGCCTAAAACGAAATCGATACTGACAGTAATTACAAAACGAGTAAACTACTTAATATCAATCATGGGCTTCGCTGAACACTTCGGCTCTCTTGCTGCCAGCAATTAAAATCTGTGGTTTTGAGTTTTATGTTAATAGTGCTATTGTGTTTAAATGCTATCTTTATGGCCAACCTGAGCTTGATTTGTGAGCAAAGCTTAGACGCTTAGATGCCAAGAGGGTGGAAAGGAAGTGCCTCTGCCATAGTGCTCAGCTTAAACACTGTTACTTGCAAACGTTTCTCTGCATGCGCCATGCATGTGCAGTCACAATTAATGCATGCTGTCTGTTCGTTTGTACAGTAAGGTGCGCTAGGCTTGCTTCAATATGTTAGCATCAGATGCCTATGCATTATTTTAACGAGTACAGGTATATCAAGAGAGAGAGCAAGACCGCTACCCAAGATCAGTATCTGTACTGACTCATCCTTATTTAAAACCTGCGTGATCCCCAGCCAGAGTGACAACTCCAACTGCCATGTTTTTCCATGACGAAAACTACGAGGCTGTTTTCTCTGAACTGGACATACATGCTCCAAAACTTGCACCAATTACACACTGCTTGGTGAACGTGGCGAATGTGATGCCGCACAACACAGAAAGCCTCCTATTTAAAAGTGGCCACTATAGAAATCTTTTTTTTTAATTTTTATATTTGGTACCACCACATGGCTGATTGGGTGTTTTATGTGAAAGGAAAAACCCAACATAAACAGATAATCATCTCTAAACTCAGTGACGCCTAGTGTTTGCATGATCTGCCCTCATCCAGTTGGAGCAGCTTTGAGAAATGTTTTTAATGCAAACATGCACACATTCAAGAGAGGACGAATAAAAGCCAAATTTGTCCACATGCCGATGATGATGATGATGATGATGAGCTCGAGTTACACAAGTGAGTTAAACATAGTGGCGTTTAAAAAAGGTCAATCATAAAATAAAACGCAATACTTGGATAATAAAGAATTTAAAGAAGACGCCTAACGGATTCCATCATTAACCTCAGGCTGCATTGTTCAGTCGATATATGAAACATTTAGAATAGTTTATTATTATTTTATAATGTGCATTTGCCTCATACTTTATTTCGTACATGACTGTTGGAAGAAATGTGTAAAAACCAATCAGCAAATTATGTCTGCACTATAAGTTAAAAGTATGTGCCCTGTACCATAGCCAAAAACTTATTTTAAGAAATTATTTTATTTTACAACAGACATGTAGAGATTATAAATTAATAATGTAGAATTTAACCCAATTACACCAAAACATTAAATATGGAACTAGCATCTTCGGGAACTGTTTGGGATAAAGCATGTCCTGTTTGAAAAGAAAGCAGCAGCATAAGGACAGCTGTCTTAGGTCCTTATCTTGGACAGATTTGAAGACAGATTGCCAGTGAGAAAGCAATCCCATAAACCCGTTCACTAGACCATGAAAGTTTTACAAACGTGCCAGACTGAACGGTATTGTTTACGATAAGGTGTAAATAACCTTCCTGTCATGCCTACATATTTAGGAACTAAACATAATATTAAATATCGCTTCCGTAAATAAAATTGACTATAGAAAAGAGTTTTTTGATGGGGATGTGATGTATGATTATGTGATTAACTCAAAAGGTTTTGTTTAGGACTTAACTGATTAGTACTAGAAGGCAGTACAAAGACTGATGCTCAGGCTATGTGGAATATTTCTCCTGTGTTTCCTCTACAGTGGTACTCTCATTTACTGTCTCATAGTTTATACGGGTTGTGACTAAGTGTAAGGAGAGCTTCAGGTTTTTTTCGGCCAAAAAAACAAACAACTAAAAAAGGGTGAACATGATGATTCAAACTTTCAGATTAAACATAATCTGATTCAGATAAAACACTTTTTTTTTTAAAAGAAAAAGAAAGTGAATTTAGATAAACTGCTATAGACCACAAATCCATCATTTGTACATTTAGATCCATCCATCCATCCACCTATCTATCTATCCATCCATCCATTCATCCATCCATCTAGTTAGTGTGTTTTCAATTTCTGCCCAATTGTGACTTACTAGCATTAATCTAGAGAGAATACCTTTTTTTTTTTTTTTAAGTTTGTTTGATGTTATTTCTCAAATTCTGACATTTTATGAAGTTTAAACATTTATTTAAACACAAGCAGGAAAATGTGCAAGGTAGTGAATTTAAATACACACTGTGCTGCGTTATCAGATTTGAAGTGAAATAAAGTGTGTGTTTGTGTGTTTACGTGATTAAGTGGAGCATCAGTCATTAAAAAAAGCAGCTAAAACTCTTAATAATATTTGAATGATGAACATGATGTTCTACCTCTCAGATTAAACATAATCGACTGTACAGAAGAAAAAAAAAGAGATGAGTTTATATGAACTGTTGTAAACCACAAAGCCATCATTCATTAGATCTATCCGGTAAGTGTTTTCCAATAAATCATTGCCAATTACTGTGACCAAGCAACAGTCGTTGACTCCTGTCCCATTATTAATGATGAATTATGATCTACAAAGATTACTGACTTTTTAAAAAAAAAAAAAAATAGTTTGTGTTATTCCTCAGGTTGTTATGGCCCTAATTCAAACATCTGAAAGAATTTAAACACAAGGAGGAACAAGTACAATGTAGTTTAGTTGAAGCCATGCAGTCTTTTAAATACACACCGTGCTGTGTTATCAGATTTGAAGTGAAATAAAGTGTGTGTGTTTATGGGTGCTGAAAGGCAGTGCGACTTCCTGTGCGAAGAATTTCGCAAGTTTTTGCTGAATTTCTCTTGTGTGTGTGTGTGCGTTTGAGTGTGATTCACAGGCAGGACTCTTCACCTCCAGTACACACATCACTCAGCTCCACACGGCTCGGCGGACAAGTCTTTAAAGAGTTGAGAAAAAAGGGGAAGTGAACTCGTTTTAACTTTTATGTGCGCGTTAAAAGGTTTCAGGGCTTCACCGCTGAGCTCATCCCGATGCCGGCCCGACTCACACACACTCACACACACACACACACACTGTTTCACACTCCTCGCCAGGTCGATATGTGTGTGTAAATATCCCCATCATTAGACCCGAGCTCGTTTTAATCCACGGTGTGGTGGTGTGTTTGGCTCCTACCGCGCCCCTCTTCGTGTCGATCACACACTTTCTTTTGAGGGTTTTCTCAACCTCTATCCAAACACACGCACACACACACACACTCTGAACAAAGTAGTGAAGGTAAACGATTTCACACTTACAGATTTTCCCTCGCAGACTTTGTAGAATCCGGATTTTCGTGTCGTCTTCTTCCGCCATGGTCAAAGCTTTGTGTATGAGTGTGTGTGTGTGTGTGTATATGAGTGTGTGTGCGTGTATGTGTGTGTGTGTGTGTGTGTGTACAGTAGCTACATTCACAGAGTACTGAACGCAACTCTCGGGAGCGCCTGCTGTCACTACCCGATTGTAAGTGCGCATGCGTGGCACTTTCACGCATGCGTACCAAACGGCGCATTTTGCGACGTGCCGCGCATGCGTGTAATTATACGCCCTTAACGAGGGATGACAGGATTAATCAGGGCGTTACAAGTGCACGTTTTTAACGCAGTGGGGTTGTTTGAAAGATTATGGTTGCTTGAAATATTACATAAAAAATTTTTTTTTTAAATCACGTAATGTTTATGGTAAATAAGCGCGGCCAACAGGTGTCTAAACGCCTCTGTCCCATAACCAGGTTATTAACTGGCCACGTCGTTGAACAGGACATGCGGGAAAGTGACAGAGAACAATATGAGTCTTATTACTTAGTTATTATTGGTGGAAGATATAGAAGTGTTTACAGACAAGATATTAAGGGATGACACAGATATCTTAAACGGCATAAAACAACAAAACAGATCATGTTATCGGTTTGTCATTTTTTTTTTAAAAGATACAAATCTGCTGCTTATTTTATTTGAGCCGATAAACGAAGTCAGAAAGTGAAAAAATTAAGCATATAATACAAAGGTGACTCAAAAATTACCCACTCTCTCGTTATATAAAAACTTATTTTGGTCTTATCAGGGCTTGCTGTTCAAGGCTACTGTCTCTCCAGTCACTGCTGTGCAGGTGTGAATGTGTTACATCAGTTCATTTGTAACTGCGGTGTGAGCAAAAATGGATGCCCCGTTTTTTTCCGGCTACATTCCTTCCTAGAAGATGAGTTCACCAGTATCCTTCCAGTATTCATCAATGCATTTCACAGTTCTTAGTCCAATTTTGGTATTTGCAGTTTTCTTAGTGGTACTTTTCTCCTTGCTTGTTTTCTTTGCTTGATGTACACTAGGCCTAAATTTGACCCTTTTGAGAGTAACAGAGTAACATCTTTACCACGACCACAGGATATGATGGCATGACTATTTAAGAAGCTACTCACTGCATCAGCTGGGGTTAAATAACGTGTTACTGGCTGAACCATATTAATCACTGCAGTAATTATTCAGTGAAAGGCTCTGACCTATCTGCTTAGTTAAATCCCGGTGGTGACTTTTTTGGGGTCGAGCAGCGTATAATACAATTTTTAACAATAGGTAATTTGATATTTGAACTTCTGTTATAAAGTACAACTTTAACAGCCTGAGAGTCATTGTTAAATACAGAAATGTAATTTCCCATAAAGTGGAACCTTGGATTGCGAGTAACTTGATCTGCAAGTGTTTTGGAAGACTAACAAAATTATCAAATAGGTTTTAACTTAAACGAGTGAGGTCTTCTACTACGAGTAGTACGCATGCGCTTTGTCTGCCAAGCGTCATGTGATCACAACTGAGCCAATGGTTCTTCTCTCTCCCTCACGCTGCGTGATTAAGGGTGATCTTCTCCCATGCTCAGTCTCAGTGGATGTGCGTCACTCATATAGTCAGCATCAGTGCTTGCATGTACTGTTTATTATAACATTGTGTGTTATGTGTGTTTGCGTATGCGCATAAAGCATTTTTTTTATTTTGTGTCCAAGTGTAGTGACTGTTGTTTAGTAACTGTACTGCAACAACGGCCCCTGTGAAGAAAAAGTTTTAAAAAACTGTAGCAGTGTGGGAGATGATTCTGTTTAACAGCAATGCAACGTCACATTTCCGCAAAATTCTCAAAAGGAGGCAAAAACAAGTGTCATTAGAGAGGTTGCTTGTTAAAGAGGTTTGCAGACAGAGCAGTGATTCCGATAGTTTGTGTGTGTGTGTGTGTGTTTGTGAGCATGTGTGTGTGAAAGTCGTCCTGCACAATAGCCCTCCTCTGCCCCTCCTCTCTCGTCTTACTTCACCCACGATTCTTTTCGAGAATCCAAGGTTTAACTGTATAATAATCAAACATGCACGTGTATGGTATGGTTATGTAATAAAAATCTAAATCTAATTGAAGTAAAAGTTAAGGTCTTGAGGGGAATGGGTTGGGGAAGCCTTGTGTGACTGGCGTAACTAACTGTTACTGGTGGAGCCAGTAAAAGTCGAGGAGAATAAACCATGGAGGTGGAGGACAGTCCTGAGAAACGTACGAGATTAATATCTATCCCTTACTCCGCTTTAGAATAGTAGCTAACTTTGCTGTTGAATCATAAAAATAATGAAATGGAAAGAGTGCACTAGGTTGTACATTCCCTTGTTCCACACATCAAGTAGTGCCCTTGATCAGGGATCAGAGAGGGATTTTGGATCCGGTTTTGTGTTAGAAGCTATTTAGCTTTGTAGCTTATCTGGAAAAAGGTACCGAAGCATTTGGGCACACACATCCAGACTGTGCAATAGCTTTTTTCCACAAGCCATCTCAACAAACAGGGACTGGACTTATAAACACACACACACGCACACACACGCACAAACATTATCACTCAGCTTAACTCAACTACCTCAAAACATTGAGACTGGACTGACTAATCAACACAAGCGCAAA
>JAOVVB010000033.1:8536107-8547508 GCA_028570985.1 Heterobranchus longifilis | reverse complement strand
ACAGATCTTTGAGTTTAGCTCATGAAAAATGGGAGCAAAAATAAAAGTGTTGCGTTTATATTTTTGTTCAGTGTAAGATGATCAGCTGTAATTTAATCAGTGAGATTATTTTTAAGTTGAAGCACTTGTACATGTCTGCCTGTCCTTCTGTACGGCAGTTTGCCTAACTTATTAATACAAAAAAAAAATTTTGTAGGGTTGAATATCTTACGTTTTAACTGTTCATAACATCGCTTTTACTCTACATTTTGATTTCATTTACAGTGAGGGTTAAATTTCAGGGTGATATCTTAGTTTTGCAAAAGATTAATTAAATTCTGTTTATTATGGTCCTCCAGTGTATGAAACATAAAATATATAATTGAAAGAGTTCTGACCAATGTATAGACTAAACTTTTATTTATATAGATACTGTTTATCAGTAACTCAGTCAGACATACAGTATTTCAAGAAAGAAATCAGTGCTTGTACACTTTTCTTAAAGTACATATTAGAGCATGTACTTAGTACAAAAGTGGTACTTTTAATTGTAGTGGAGTATTTTTTACGCAAATACTTGAACTGTTACTTGAACTGTTACTTGAACTGTTACTTGAACTGTTACTTGAGTAACAAGTTACTTGTGTTACTTGTGTACTTCTGCCACCTCTGATGAAAATCCATGTGAGGATATCAACTCACCAAGAGATTGAGTAAAGAAGGAGAACAGAAGGGGACCAAGTTCATGTTCATGAGACAACTGAGCCTTGTAGGCTCAGTTGTCTCATGTGGAGAGTTTTTGTGGAGCAGATGTGAGAGTTTTTGTGGAGCAGATGTGTCGCTTCCAAATCACATAATACCAAGCTTCCAGGTACAAAGCAAACAACTGCCATGCTGTGCCACAGATTCCAAGGATGAAGACAGTCTTTGATTGACTGTTTCAAATGCTGCTGAGATGTTGAGGAGGATGACAACAGATGAAAGGAAACTGATCAGCAGCATGTAGCTTCTCGTTGACAACCAAAGGTACAGTCTCTGTGGAATGTACCACTTGAAATCCCGATTAGTTGTGCTGTGGGAGATAAAGAGGCAATTGATTGAAAACAGTTCAAGGATTTCAGAAAGAAAAGAAAGAAGTGATACTGGTCAGAAATTGTTGATGTCTGCTGGATCTAGAGTTTCTTTAGGATGGGAGTAAGACTTGCTCTCTTGAATGCCACGGAAACAAGACCAGATGTTATAGAACGGAGATGTGGTCTTTTGAGATGGTCTGGTGCATTGTGGAATTAGTGGGATCCAATGGACAGGCAGTAAGATTGGAGGTCAGGATGACTTGCAGGATCTCTTCTGTTGTCAGGCTAGAAAAATGTGCGAGTAAAGAAGAATTGGGAATCTTGAAATTGTAATATAGGGGTTGGGGTTGAAGACAACAGTCTTTCCACTAAAAAAGGTGGGAAAATCTTTATCAGTCAGCAGGTCAGCATGAAGCAAAAGGAACAGGTGAAGTAAGAAAAAGATGTGGAGCTTGCAAGCGTCTTGTGCAAAAAATTAGAGATAAAGTTCATATATTTTTAAATTTCTTCCATGTTCTCTCAGCAATTCATACATTTTTTTGATTACTGCTTCTCTGATAGTTACTGAGAAGCGCCATGCTGCTAGATCAGCTAAACTGTAATCTGTCTTCATCCTCCTGGACCTCTTAGCTGCATTTGACACGGTGAACCACAAGATTCTCTAGTCTGTCCTTACAAGCCTTGGAATCTGTGGCACAGCATGGCAGTGGTTTCCTTCCTACCTCGATGTTGCCTAATGTTTTAATAACAAGAACAAAAACAGTCCATGATAATTTTATAGGTGTATTTCATACTGGCTGTTGACTAATTCTTTTTCTAAATTCTGATGCTCTGGACATGTAACTGCATGATTTATGCATCCTCTGCACAGTGGTAAAGACCCTTAAAATTAATGTATAATGTTGTTTATATTTTATTGCAGTTTTAAATGAAATATAAAATTTTAGGAGGGAACATGCAGTACCCTGATTGCAATAGTGTGCATTCCTTTTAACTAATATTTTGATAAAGCACATTTTGCATGTAATACATCACTCAGTCTTTTTGAGTAAGAAGCTACATTACCTCAGTATGGATTGCAAAAAGGATCTATGAAATTGTAAGGGGTCTCCTGGGCACATCCCTCTCTAAGTCATTTCATGGGTTCTTGATAAAATTTAGATCTGGGGTTTGACTAAGCCATTATCAAATGTTTCTCTTCCGCTAAAGCCCTTGTTGATTTGGATTTGTGCTTTGTGTCATTATGATGGAAGATTTGCCCTCAACTGTCAAAATTTTTAGCAGTGGCCTGCTGGTTTTTGCCAAAATAGATACACCATTTTGCCAAAAAGCAATCTCCATAAAGACATGGATGAGCGAGTTTGGTGTGAATGAACATGAGTTACCTGCACACAGTCCTGATTTTAACCTGATAGAACACTTTTGTGATGAATTCGAGCAGAGACTGCGAGCCACGTCTTCTCGTCGAACATCAGTATCTGACCTCACAAATGTGCTTTTGGGAATGGTTAAAAATTCCCATAAACACACTTCTAACCCTTGTGTAAGAGGAGTCTCAGCTGTTATAGCTGCAAAGGTGGGCCAACATCATAGTAAACCATGTGGAAGGCAGGCGAGCGAATATTTTTGGCAATATAGTGTGTTGGATAATACATATAGGCATTCGGAGATATCTATGAAAAAAATATCCATGCAAAATTATGCGTTGATTTCCTTATACCATAACACATGGTTTTCTAAAATGCCAATGGAAGGAACATGAGAGATTATTGTCACATTTAAAGAGTGTCCAGTATTTGCCAGATATTCCTGCAGCTTCTTTAATATTGCTGTAGGTCTCTTGGCAGATTCCTTGAAAATTGTTTGTCTTGTCCTTTCATAAATTTTTGAGGGACATTCTGTTTTGCTAAAGTCAGAGTGATGCCCCACTTTGTCCAGTTGTTGATGGTGGTCTTCACAGTGTTCCACTGAACATCTGTGACTTTAAAAAATATTTTGTGCCCCAGTCGTGGCACATATCTTACAACAGCAAGATCTTTGTGAGTTCTTTGTGGCCCACAGCTTTAATGATCATTTAAAACAATTTAAAGATCTCAACAGAAGCCTCCAGGTCTACACCATTTTATCCTGTATACAGTGTCGTGGGGTGCCTGGAGACTATCCCAGGAGACTTAGGGTACGGGGCAGGGTACATGCTGGATGGGGTGCCAATCTATCACAGGGCACACACATTTATACACTACAATTTGACTGAAAACCCACCAAGAGGAGAACATGCTAATTTCATGTGCACTGACCCGAGACGGGAATCGAACCCGGACCCTGGAGGTGCAAGTCAACAGTGGACGTTAGGTTAAATGTGATTGGTTACTTTTGAGCACAGTCCCACACCCATTTTTTATGCTGTAAACCTTTCAATTAGTTTTTTCTTTGAATTTTGTTGGTTACTAAATGGGATAAAGGAGGAAAAAGGTCTGACATGACAACTTTATGTTCATCATAAACACATTTACAACTTTAACAGGGGTGTGATGTAGTTTCAGATAATACAATTACACAATGAATAATCACAAGTTTATTGCAATTAATAATATTTATTGCGCATCCTTCAGTGGAGCATTTGTGTGAACAATTAGAACATTGGTCCTACAGAGATCAGAGACATTGCTGTTATTTAGAAGAGACAGACAGAGTTGTCATAAAGGCTAAATATTTAACAATGATAAGAACTGGAAAGAAAAAAAACCTTCTCCAAATTAAATTCAGTAGAAGAGTAGTAGAATTGTCAATTGAGCTTTACCTTTAAATGCTACAAATATGTTGGTGGCATGCAAGCTGTGTTTATTGACTGTATTATGACACATTTATAGTGAATTGGACTAAAGGATTAAAGTCAAAGAGAATCAAATGAGTTTGGATTAATCGAATCTAGCTTAGAGCCTAATTTCTATAGCTTAGAGTGTGTGCAGAGATGGGATGTATGCCCACTGGGTTGGAAAATCTATCCTTCTATAGGAGTTTTTGAAAACATCTCTATCAACATGAAAATGCTAAAACAATCTGAAGAGTTAGACCTGAGCACACTAGTACAGTCATAAAGCATCTTATGCTATTATGTCTAGTGCTTCAAGAATAATGCCAAAATAATGCATATACAGCAATTGAAAAGATGAACTGAGGAAAAACATCAACATAGCCAAAGTTCTAAAATAAAAATAACAAAAACAATGATTCATATGTATGACTTGGATATGACATGGAACTACTTGCTTAAGGGTTTGCTTGAATACAAAGGGTTTACCGATATCCTATTGAAAATCTGTTCCTACTGCTGGAGTAGTGGATTTGGGAACACTACAGCTCATATTCTGGAGTCTTTGCACATGGATGCCATAATAAAGAAAAAAAAATACAAACGAAATAGCTAGAATAAAAGGGTACCCATTACATTCATATAACGTTCATAACCACAATGGACATGCACAGAGTGCCCATTTCTGAAAAAACCTTCAGTGGCCCAGCCCACATTAGTAACCTGTAGCACTAATAATATTTTAACATAACCACAAAATAGTTTACTATGATTCTTTGATAAGTGTCTATGTGCCCATGACACAAGTGCATTTATTCTTGGAGTAGCTCAGGATGTTTATAACTTTATTAATAATGCATTCATCATAAGCAAAAATACTGGTAGAAATATAAATATAAATACAAATCAAGCAGAATAAAACTGTCAAAATAACTGACTGGTCAAGTAGCTTGGTCCATTCATGAATAGGGATAAGGGCAGGGTTAAAAATGATACAACCAGCCACTAGAGGGCATCATAGATACTTTTGGTTAACATGCTGTTTTAATGACTCAAATGTTCCAGAATTAACCAAAGTGAGTCAACTAGTCAACTAATTTACTCACAATAATGACTCACTTTTGTTTTTCAGTTCCTTTTGAACTACGTTTTAAAATCAATCGAATGGTAAGTAAAGTAAATTTTAATGATCTGATTTACAAGCTGCAACAGCTCCTGTGTACCTGCTAGTATTTTCATGTTTGTCAAATGATTGCCTTTATAAGGGTACATCAAAAAGAATTTAAAAACATGAATTGTCCTCAAGTGCATGTATCAAATAATATGAATACGATGAAAAAATATTTTAATTGAGTCTTTAAAATGTGAATAAGTTCTGCTTCTGTTAAGCATCTGATAAGCAATGACGCATCCACTTGATCCAGGGAGGCAAACAAAACCATACAAAAATAAAATTTTCTCCTCTCATAGAAAAAAACATAAAAAACTACCAACAGTATTTGCAGGAAACAAATAAAAATACTTTTTATTTACACCATTGTAAAGTGACTATAACAACTTTAATTTCTGTCACACAGGCTCAAATGTGCATCTTCGTACTGCACTCATTAAAGTTTCCTGCATAACATCATGTTGCGCATTTCCCTCCTTCAGGATCAGTTATGGGAGTAAAAAACAGGTTCTTCTTTACACAAATGCCACTCTGACTTGGATGACTGCAGGGAAGCTCCCTTAATGGAAGGCATTCTTGTCAGAGATTTTGTATAAAGACTGGATGTGTTGAGATGGTTGTTTGTTAAACTTTTAGGCAAATGGGCCTTTTGTACCGGTATCTCGAACCCCAGAGTGGTGTTTTTAGAAAATTCCACAAAGCTTTTCTTCTTAGATTTCCTTCTGTGTATCTCTGCATGAAACGGAGGCAAAGTCCTGTCACCTTTACAGGACAACAAATGGGATGATGTTTTTTGGATTTTGGGATACATTGCTTTACCATCCATATCCAGTGCCTCATCCGTTTTAGGGCTGAGTGGTAAGCAGATTTGAGGACTTGCCCAAGGTTCAATTTTGGGTTGCTCTTTGCTCTCTGAAGCAGACAAGTATGAGCTTGCGATCATCTTTTTATCACTAATTTCTGTTTCTTTTACCTTACTGAAGTGCTTGTTTTCATGAATGCTCAGCAGCATTGCAGACTTGCACACTTTAGGGCAGTACCGGCAGCCATGTTCCATAGTGAACCGCTCAAGATGTTTTGCTTCATGGCTCTTTTTGGTGGCAAGATAGAGGAACCGCTGTGGACAGTATGAACAGCGATAGCGTTTTTCACTACTCAGGGTACGAGTCATGACTGTAGAGTTAAAGCATGAGCCATCTTCAGTGCAACTTTGGCAGGAATAATCGTCAGTGAATGGGACATCTGTATTGGGAAGGTCTTCGAGAGGACATTGCTTACCACAAATCTTGCAGCGAGGCTGATGGCAGTTGATGATATGCTTGCTGAGGGAGGCTGAAGTTAAGAATGAGCTGCTACAGCAACGGCAGGTAAAATTTTCTTTGGGACTTTGACTCCTTAGCTCCATTCTAGACTCAGATCTCTCAGATGTGACACTTTCCTCTACACCACGATCCATTTCCAGAAAGTCATCTTCTTGTTCAAGTGACAGTGGCTTTGTATAGTACTGAGCAGCCTTTACCCTTTTTCGCTTAGATCGGAATCTTTTGCCCTTCTTTTTAGGTTTGTATGTGTAATAAGGACGCCACAGTTTATCATTTTCAGGATCATTCACATCATCGTATGGCTCATCTTCTGTGATTGAGCTTGAAACTTCTGTTCGCAAGCGCAGATTTGGAAATCCTGTACCATCCTCTGATGTGATAAGTTTCTCATGATCTTGCTTCCAGTTTCTTCTCTTTTTCCTCTTTGGGAACAGCTTTGAGCCTTTAATCTTGCGACGAATAATGGCTTCATTGCCGATTTTGACAGTTATCTGGCAGAGGGGCAGGACTTGGTTGTTTACTGATGGACCGGGACAAGCAGGCTTGGCAATGTAGGTTTCTGTCTTTCCATCAGGACGAAGGTTTTGAGTCAGGGTCTCTGGCTGTGGCTGAAGAAGTTGATTAGCCATTACTTCAATAGTTTGTGCAGCTGCTGATAATTCACTAAGCTTACTCAGTCCCTCAAATGAGCACACAGGTGGGATATTGAGGAATGGCAGAACATCTCTGCTTGTGTTACTATTGCATCGCATGGGAGATGAGTCATTTCTGTGCATTATCATAGAAGACCTTGTGTTTTCCTCTGTTGACAAAGACGGGGTGTATCCACAACCAAAAACAGGTGGCACAGTGGACTGAAAGCCTGTCAATCCACTATGGGTATTAGTGGGGTTAAAGCCTTCCTTTTCTCTACAAGACAAATCCTTATCAGAAGGCAATGGAGTTTCTACGCCTTGGTCACATGGCTGGTCAAAGGTAATATGAGGCATTTCTGAAGCCACCATTTTTGGAGTTGCCATAAAGGTCACAGGCATTGAAAATAATGACTGACCACTAGTAACACTCTCTGGGTTATGAATAGAATCTGTGCCTTGAAGTGGAGAATCCTGTGAGTTAGCATCTAGTGGGGCAGTAAAAGAATTCTCATAGTTGCCCATAATTTCAGAGTAAGTCTGACTGTAAGTCTTGTACCTTTTTTTCTTGAACTTCATTGGTAAAAGTCTATAGAGTTTAATGGGGTATACACTTCCCTTGAAACCACCATTAGCAGATTTTTTATTCACAGCCAGACGAGGATCAATGCCATGAAATGACTTCTGATGGTTTTTGAGAATGTAGTAAGTCAAGAAGGTCTCCAAGCAGAAGATGCACTGATAGCGGCGCTCTCCTGTGTGCCAAATCTCATGTTTGGTACGGTATTCTGCTAAAGCAAAAACTTTATTGCAGTAGTGACAAGGATAGGCTCTTTGCCATGAATGCACATTCTCATGTCTTTTTAAGCTAGACAAAGTTACATAGGCTCGTTTGCACACGCTGCATTTATAAGCCCGTTGATTGCTTGATTTGGTAACTTGATTTGCTTCAAGTGGGCCTGCTATTGTACTATCAAGTTTTGAAGTATCTTCAAGATTGGGGCCTGGGAAAGATTCATCATTTGGGGTTGGTTTACTACTTGAATCTAGACTGACTGAAGCCTCTTTGCCATTCAACTCTATTTGTGGTAGACCTTTCATACACACTTGTTCATGATTACGCAAGCGTTTCAAGTGCATGAACTTTTTTGAGCAGTGCTTGCAAAATAGATGACTGACAAATCTTCTTTTGTGACTTTGCATATGGACTGCAAGTAGTGCTGAACTGCTAAAGGCCTCAGGACATTGCTGGCAGCGGTAAGTTGTAGAAGTCGGTACATCTTCAGGTACAAGGGAAGGAGGATCTTCATCCTCCTGTGGGGGCAAAGTCTGTGGAGGCAACAAGTCTGGAGAAGAGCTCGAGGCTGAATTTGAGCTGGAAGCCTGCAGCATAGATGTGGAGTCAAGTGGATTTTGTACAGAACTGCTAACAGGACTTTGAATTAATTCAATAGTTTCATTAGATATGGGTGCCAAACCTTTGCACAGTCGATGGCGCTTTTTAATGGGACCAAGCCTATGGTTGCTTAGAGTCTTGCAAGGTAGCACCACAGGCTTTGTGACTTCTTTATCATATTGTTGGACTTTCTCTTTTAGCTCAGAAGTTTGATGGCCTTGGTTTACAGCATATGAGTGTTCAACCATGGCGTCAACAGAATCACTATCGACAAGTTGTATTCCTGATAGTGGTTGGTGATCCATGTCTGGTGATTGGGGGCCATTGCTATGGGAGTCCAATGAAGTAAATGGGTTGTTAACTGCTGGCACTTCTGTGATTGAGAATGCATTCGTTATTCTCGGACCTTTGGAACACTCTTGCTCTTCAAGGCGTGGTGTTTCCTTCTTCAAAGTAGAGCAAACAGACAGTTTTGTCTGATTGGATGAACTATCTGTTTTAGCAAATGGGCTTTGGGCCATTCCAGAGTCTTGTCTTTCAATCTCAATGAGCTTCTCTAGAAAAGGGATCCCTAACTTTTTCCCTGCAGCTATTAAGGATTTATTGTCCCCTTTACTTGCTAAATCCACTTTGGAGGAGTAAATAAAATTAAGAATGCTGGCAAACACATCTGACTTCAGATCTGGAATTTCCAGCACCTGGCTAGAACTGCAAGTCTCAGAAGCAGTGAGTACACTGTGGAAATATCCGCTAGACGCAGCCAGGACATTTCTGTGGGCACGGAATTTAATGTCCTCCACGACAATAGTAACATCACAGAATAGGCCAAGTGATCGTTGTTCGCTAAGCCGAGAAAGGACAGTGTGGGAGTGCATGTTGTCCATCATCCCATTACAGCTTGAATGGACCACCATCATCTACAAGTGTGGATGACAGAGAAAATAATGTCATTAGGATACAATGTTAATGGACAGAGTTATCTCAATAGTATAGGTGCTATGGTAGTGACTGTGAAGTTAGTTTAAATATAAGTACTGGAACAAAGTTTTTAATGGGTACACATTTTAGTTTGTTCAAGTGCAGTGACTTTAACCATGTGAGCAATGACCAGTTTATAAATGAAATTATGACTAAATGAGTTTAGAGCAACATAGAGGACCTTGTGTTTCCCTGTGTTGTATTGGAGCCTTCCAGGGTGTACTGTGAAACTTTTTATTTTGTTTTGAGAGGACTCTTATTTTTACAGTTTCTTAGTATGAATTCATAGTTCAAAGTTTAACTCATGTTTTAGGGGAATGCCAATTTAAGGACAATGCTTTTACAGGTTTCTTGTCTAGTGTGCGTGTTAATGAGTTTAAACTTTGCTGCTATGACGGAATGCTGGATCCTGGTTTTATTTTAAAGTGTTAATCTTAATAGAAATTTGTTTTATTATTTGTAAATAAGTTTTGCCTGGACATAAATCCTGTCACCATCTCAGCTCATATAGCAGATCACTACATATTTAAACCCTTGGGAGTTAGTCTGCTAAAGTGACAGAATGTCTAGAGTAAGGCTGACAAGATGGTTCTCAGCGCTCAGCACTATATCCTCATAAAAGACTGCACGGTGCAACGCGGAGTTCACTCTAAAGACACCATGACAGTTCCCAGCACTGTGCTCTGACAAACGCCTGAAAGCTCGGCTCTGCTCACAGCCCTTCTCCCTGCTCAGCACACTGTGGAGGTCAACCTGGTGATATCTACAGCACCACTGCCTGTCTAGCTGTTTGTGAATGTCTACAGGGTGGCCTCCCATGCAAGCTCTTAGCGATGCATTACCATCTCAAAGCAATGCCATTAAACCTCTCAGTAACGGCATGACATTTTACAGTAATGCAATGCACTGTCTTGCCAATACCATGCTCCGTCCAAGCCAACCCCTGCCCTGTCTGAGCAAGACAATGGTCTGCTCTGCCTGAACCATACCCAGCTCTGCCTGTTTCATGTCCCACCATTCCAAAACACTTCTTATTCTGTCTGAGCTGAGCCCTGCTCTGTCTGAGCTAAACCCTTTTCCATCCAAGCCTTGCTCTCATTGAATCAACACCAGCCCTATCACAGCTATGCCCTGCAATATATCCTTGCTTCGAAGATGCATTCGTTGCACCACCTGCTGTCTTTGAGGACATTGCGTTGGTTCATCGATCAGCTTCAAGAACATTATGCAGGTATCATAATGAGGTATTAAGAACACTGAGCTTGTTCCACCTCTGTGCTTTAGGAACATGGGGCTGGTGCTGCCTGGTGGCTCTGAGTACATAAGCATTACCCAGCATCCTGGGATGTTTTGTGTCTGGCAGGCTTTGTGCCATAGACTCATGAGGTGCCTTTTTCAGGTCCAAGTGCTAGCCAAATTCCAAGCACACGCCCAAAACCCATGCCAAGATCAGTCCCAACTACTGTGCAGAGCCTAATTCAAATCTTCATGCTTGAATTTTTGTTTGTTTGTAAAGATGTTTAAGAATGAAGCTTTGCTTACATACATCCTGCCTCCATTTCAACAGTTAGAGACAACATGTGATTGTTAATGAAAATAGCTGAGTACACCTGATTTCAGGGGACATAAAGGCTTCATACTCCAGACACTGCTTAACTGCTAGGGGGCACCCCTTGCTGTTAAGACTTCAGCATGCCAGTAACTATGGTTACATGGTTATATGCACCTACAGTGGAGCATAATCAGCCACGAATTGTGCAAGTTCTCCCACTTAAAAAGATGAGAGAGGCCTGTATTTTCATCATAGGTATACCTCAACTATGGTAAGAATAAAAATAAGAAGAAAAAAAATCCAGAAAATCACATTGTAGGATTTTTAAAGAATTTGCAAATTCTGGTGGAAAATAAGTATTTGGTCAATAACAAAATTTCATCTCAGTACTTTGTTGGCTATGACAGAGGTCAAACGTTTTCTGTAAGTCTTCACAAGGTTTTCACACACTGTTGCTGGTATTTTGGCCCATTTCTCCATGCAGAT
>JAOVVB010000033.1:8517203-8532530 GCA_028570985.1 Heterobranchus longifilis | reverse complement strand
TGTGTACATTTTTTACCAATCTTTACCAATATAGTAGCTAATACATTTCCCTTATTTATGTAGAGCACAAACTGGGCTTTCATAATGTGGCTGATGAAAATATGTTAGATTCATGTGCAACTTTTAAACTTATGTCAAAGTACACATACAAAAACATACAATTTCAAACTGTAGCAGAAAGCAGAGAAAATGGAGACTAAACAAACCTGGCAGATTGTTTTGAACACAGAACCTAGTTCATAAAAGGTTTGGGTGTGTGCCCATAGCAAAACAACTAAATCACTCAGAAAGACCTTTTATTTGGGGTAAAGTGACTGATGTGCCTAACTTTTTTTAGCAGAGCCTCTGTTTCACTAAATAATCCATGACTTGATGTCTCAGCTATTCACACCTACTGTATACACTCAGATTCTTCCAAGGGAATTAGGCAGAGAAACAAAAAATAAAGCATTGTTTCTGAAACATTCATCGAAATGCAGTTCTTATGCACAAAAACAAACAAAAAAAAACTACACAGCAAGAATATGTTACAGTATATTATGTCTGAAATAAAGCGGGTATAAAAAAGAAAGCTTCTCATAATCAGTGCTCGCTTTCACTTTATAAAAGGCAGCATTTATTTAGCGAGTATATATTTGTGCTTTTTTTATTTTTCTTGGGTACTGATTTCGCATTTTGTCTGCTTTGCAAAAGTTGCCACTCTTTATGACTGAAACAAAGCCGTTCATATCGCCGCGCCCACTTTCATCTCCCCTTTGATCAAAACACTTCCGATATAAGCAGCTTTGTTTCAGTCATAATATACTCAGATCAGAAAAGGGGTGACCTTTGCAAAGCAGACCCCAAAATGTAAAATCAGTACCCCAGAAAAATAACAATGTATACTCGCTAAATAAATGCTGCCTTTTATAAAGTGAAAGTGCGCACCGATTGTGAGCAGCTTTATTTCAGTCATAAATTCACAACCACATACCAGACATTCGTGGTCAAATAATTATTCAATGCTGGACACAAAAAGCATGATGATTACATAAATGTTATAATTTTTTTTTAAATACTTAAAAAAAAAACAACCTGAAGCGCTTTGTGTGGATTCATGCGATGAGTCATTTTCTCGGGGAAAGATTGTTACGTGCATATATGAATATGTACGTGAAAATTGAAAATCTTTTAGTTTTTTTATTCAAGTCCTTCCTGTTCTATTGGACACAATTGGCATTTACTTACATCTGAATAGAGTGCATGTGAAGAGAGTGCTAAGTACGGGGACGGGGCTCCAACGCGTGTGGAGACAAAAATCTGATATATGTCTGTTTTTTTATTTTTAACATTAATTCATAACAAACATTTATTTGGCAATAAACTTTTTTTTTTTAAATAAACCGTTTACTGTTTGTGTACATATTTTTTTCTGGGTTGATACAATATAGTTTTATTTACAAAAACACTTGCAAAGAGAAAAAAGTGATCAGTGATCAGTGATTAGGGGTCATCAACAATGCCGTCGACCCCTAAGGGTTTTAACACACACCTGAATGCTCCATACCAGCAAACTGTCAAAACTTCTGCTTGTACAGAGATCTGCACACCTGCTGATGATCAAAATCAAGGGCTGATGATTAGTAGCACCTGGCTGCAACTTATCCTCCTAAATCCTGTGGAAGCAGTAAGGGAGTAATTAGTATTGCCCACATATTTAAAAATAAATTAATTCATTAATCTCAATAAAATAAATAAATGAATAAATAAATACGTACATGCACACTACAAGTAGTGCCAAATAATGGCAAATAAGTACTATAAACAAATTAAAACTTCGTTCAATGGAAAAGACAAACTTACTTAAAAGCGCTACTCTTTTGCTCTCCCTTCAGACTCATGCTACAAAGTCTGACCTTCAGCATGGCATTGTGATAAAGCATGAAGCAACACTTTTTCACCCCGGAGATTCAATGTAACTAACAATATTTCTATGGGCTATTCAACATTGTGGTTTCTGTGTTTATTCTCACATCACACTAATACAAAAAGTATTGTCAAACTTTCTTAATTCCCAAATAGTATTATTGAGTATGCAAAACTGAAAATCTGCAACTATAACTGGCAGAGGAAGTTGGTAGTGGCATTGGTTGGTCCTTATTCTTTATTAATATCACAGCTAGAGACTGATCCTAAAGAGTTCTCAGAGTGTAACCTTGGCAGAAATTAAGGCACAGACCTGATCTCTTGAAAATGGAGCGTACTGACAGCATGTAACATCTTAAGCCATTACAACAACCAAATATGACAAATAAGCCCTTAGAAAAGAAATAAGCCATATTTCAATTTACTTGCATATTAGAATGCACAGAAATGCAAGTTTAATTCAAACACATTTTCATTCTATCTTTCATTTAATTTCCTAAAACTGTTTAATTATAAATCATACAGTAATTACACAAATATATATCAGCGTTTGGAATTCAGATTTGATTTAGCATCTTTAAAGATCTGAGAACTTTATGAGTAAGAGTCAAGCTCTACTTTCTGTTCTACCGTTTACGTAATTGTTACCTAAAATCACTATACCATTTCCTCATGAACTGGCAGCATTTATACACGGTATACATAGTGACAAATACTGTATATCTGCCCCTTCCTGATTTCAGCTACTTTTTGCATATTTGACACATTCAGTTTTTTCTATTTTCAAACAAATAATGTCATATACACAGTAAAATTCCTAGAGTTGATTCAACGCTTTCAGAATCCAGATGGACCGTACGGTATTAATTTACCACTCTGAGTGGTAATTCAACACTGGGGATTTTGCTGTGTAAGACATAATCAACCTAAGTAAACACAAATTACTTTTAAAATAATTTTCAAAAATAATGATTACAAACTTCTCATTACTAATTGCCCACTTAATTATTTAATTAACAAAATACATTTCAGTTAGTCTATACAACCAGACTAGATTACTCTCAGCTCTGTAGAAGCTAAACTTTATTTCAACAGATCTCAACAGTATGTTTTCTGGAATAGTGTTGTCTCTGCACTGCTTACTAAAAAGTGCACCCTAGAATCTTTGATATGAACTGTCAATCTGATTACAGTATTTGTGTATTTATCAGAAGTGCTGGACCATTACAGCCACTTTAACCCCTGATTACAATAAGAACTTCATACCAGTAGTCAAACATGGCGGTGGTAATAAATATAGTCATAAATAAATTGTGTGAGAATTTACATACATTTCACACACATTTTAATTTCAAGGAAATGTTGAAATCTAGGCATTATGCTTCTGAGTGTGTGTGCTATTATACATAAAAAAAAACAAATGTAAATTTGCAAGGGAGTTACTGCATAATATACGTACATGCACATTAGACTTTAGAAATTTAAACTGGTGCCCTGACCTGACACCTTTGCCAATATGCCAGTGCCTCATCATGCATCTGTAAAGCAAGGGTTTCTGGTATAAACAGGAGAAATACAGTCATCCGTTTCATTTACACAACATGATTTATTTATATTTGCTGTAAACTTGAACTCGGATCTCTGAGTTGCTGCAGTGTCCTAAACAGCTCTGAGCATAGCGTCCTATTTATCCAAGACTGTGACAAAGTCATTTTTTTGGTACTTGCAGAAGTAGGTCAAATATGTGCCCAGTACTAAGTCTCTCTTTTTTTTTTTGACCATTTAGGAGACATTTTGTGCTCTTCATATCTCTAAGTGTTGCCTTTATGGAGTTTTGTCTGTGCCATTAAATGCAAATCATCTGTGGTGTGCCTGTTCCTGGTAAATTACAGATGATTACCTTTTATCAACATGCGTATTTGAGTATGAAGAAAATGAGATGTTACGAAATAGTCTAGTTTGGCTTAAACGTGGATTTACACGTATCTATACTGCAAGGTAGATAAATGAGGACAATGTGGCATCATAACACAGACAAAATAATCCACATTTAATAAAACACAAACATCAACTATCAAAACAAGAGGCAGTCTGGAGGGTGCATGGGTATGCAAATTAATACTGTACTATGTGAAACATTTATTCTTCTCATAATGGCGACAACAAAAAACAGTCACAGTCACAGATAAGCCTGTGTAACACTGTTTCATACTTAATGTTTTATCGTTGTAATTCTTACTTTGTAACTACATAAGCCATTGAATGGAGAACTGTGAATAGCACTGATAGAATAAACATTCAGAGCATTTATAAAGCTGTTCAAAACACAAGATGGCAGCAGAGTCTCTCCAATAGAAGCACGTCCACCTCACATTTACCAAATCATTTGTTTAAGCTAATCAGCTAATCAGAATAACTGTTTTAGAAACAGAGATCAGTGATTAATTTGTAAAATGAGTGCTTTAGGACCTTAGGTTCGTAAAAAGGTTCAACTTGGTAGCCTCTTTAAACTGGAACCCCTCTTTTGTAGAGATCACAGAAAGTAGATGCTCTGAGTTTTTTTTTTTTTTATCATTATTTCAAACGTTTCAAATGTCTAAAACGCTTCCTGTAAGCTCTGATCAAAGAATAGTGTTTTATTTTCTCACCAGGAAATGTGATATATCTTAGATTTTGATCTTGTTTTTTAATCCTCTTTAGGTCCAGAGGTACTTGCAGGTCCTTGCACTAATAGTGTGTGTGTGTGTGTGTGTGTCTGTGTGTGCGGTTGACTGGGAGTGGCTAACCCTGATTTCCTGTATCATTTTGCCATAAACCATATACTTTAACAAAAATTATATTTATTTTTGAAAATTATTGCTGTTCTACATTCAAATAAATGTATTAACGCACATGGTTTACATTTCACATTAGTTACACTCTTATAAAATAGTTATTATGCTGTTATTAACTTTATCTGTGTTTTAGTTTGCTCTATTCTCCCATCGGTCACTTTTCTTCTCTTACTTCGTCTCTCTCTGGCTCTCTCAAATCTTCTCGGTCTGCCATTTTGTCCGCTCTGCTCAGGTACGCTCTGCTTCTCTTGTTCTTCCTCTTTTGACAGTTCCCTTTCTCAATCTCTTCTGTATTGTCTCTCTTCCTGTCTCTCTGCATCTCCACATTATCTGATTGTATTTCAAATCTAATTCTTTATGATGTTCGTGTTTCTCATTGTTTCCGTAGTTGTTAATTCTGATTTGCAGTTCTGCCTGTTTCCTCACTGCAGCGCGGCCATTTTGAGACACAAACGTGAGATGATTCAACCTCGGTGAATAGAAAATGGCTGCTGGGGTTTAGCTGACGGTTCAGATAACTATCGATTTGGGAACAACGCTTGCATGTGCAACAGTTTGTGAAGAAATTACAGAAATTAAGCCAGTCGCGATTTTTATACATTTTAAAAATAGTTTCATCTATTTGCAGTTAGCATGGTACCAAAATAGCAGTAGACAAAGACCCACGCATATGACGCTAGATTTTCTGTTTTTAAATGTTTTTTTTTTAATAGGAAATTGTTTTGAATTCGCATGTCATTTATAAAAACTATGTGGCGGTGAGTGTGATAAAGAGAGAAAGAGATAGGAAACCACATGCGAAGCTGTATATGAATTACACAGCAAAAAAATAAGAGCACAGTGCAGCCACCCACGTAGGGCTACGATGACATCAGACACGTATTTAAAAGATTTGCAGATTTATTCAATTTCGTGCACTGACGATCGCGCAGAAAAATAAACTCCTGCAGAAATCGATGTATAAACAAACAAACAAACAAACCAATATAAAGCCAGTGTGCAGAGCCTTTGTGTTTTCATCCTTTCCTAAAGCAGAGAAGTCAGTATGACCACTGCTGAAACAGGCCTCTGTTGTCGGGGCAACGCATTTATCATCAATTAAGCTGAGTGATAAACGGCAAGCGGCGTAAAAATTGTGCTTAAAAGTCAGCTTAGCAGCATGTGTTAGTATAAGATGGAGGATAGGCGGCTTTGCCTCCTCTGCTCCTGCATGTGTATGTGTGTGTGTGTGTGTGGGTTTTGTCTGCTCAGCCTCTGGACTATCACGCTGAGTGCTTGCTGCATCTTTTCCTGCGATGGCGGCTCGCGTATGAGTCGCTAAACCTGCTTAATAGTGCAAGACACTAAAGGTCATTGGGAGTTTTCGGTTGTTTGTTTTTAAACACAGATTTTGTTGTATCGCCTTATTGATTTCGCATTCTAACTCCCCAAACATAGATGTGCGAAAAAGGGTGCCACACCCATATTTTACAAAGTGTAAAATAGCAGAGTATTAAAACCCGTAGACCGGTCAATCATGGCATATGAGTTTTTGTAAACAATTAAAAATAAAAATTTATTAAAAAAAAACAAAACAAAACAAAAATCCCCTACCTCAGCAAAATGAAACACAGCTGCTGCCGTCCAGTCATACGCAGAGCGAGAATCGTATCACAGCGCTTTCTGCAGAGAAGGAAACACGTAGAACGTACTATTTATTTCTGTTCATCAGAGAATGAGGTGAAACAGGCGAAACCGAGAAATGCGCCATCTTGCAACGAAAATAAAAATTGACTCGTTGCTTGCTGTCTAGCACGGCTCTCAAAGTCTGTGCTTCCTCTCTCTCACTCTCTCTCTCTCTCTCTCTCATGCACTCTCTCCATCTCTCTCCCTCTCTCTCTCTTCTCAAAGCCCTCTTTCCGCTGAGCTACAGAGGTGGCATCGACTTTGCTCTGGAAAAGCCACTGCAACTTTAATCAACATGGCTAAAATGGTAGAGAGCGAGAGACCGAGAGATGAAGAGAGAAAGGGATGCAGAATGGTACGATGCTAACGTCAGAAACGCTGCTAAAACACCAGGGAAGATGATGGACGGTGAGAGAGAGAGAGAGAGAGAGAGAGACAGAGAGAGAGGAAGAGGAAAAAGGCAGAGCAGGACAGATGCATGCTGCATGGAGAGAAAAAGATACAAGGGTGGATGATAGTATAGAAGGGATGTCTGCTCTATTGAGGTGGAGGAAAGAAACAAAGAATGGAAAAAGGAAAGAGGACCAAAATATGAAGGTAGAAGCAGAATGCTAAATGATGCTAAAATCAGGAAAAAAAAAAAAAAAAACGATGGCGATCTCAGGTTAGCAGCAGTGGCGGTGGCTAGGAGATTAGGGGATAAAACAGTGTATATACATTTGCATACAGACACACACACACACACCGCATGAGCGGTGTCTGTCTCACACACGCAGGATAGACATATTCATCTCGCATACCGCAGACCCTTTTAATGCATATTTTAATGCAGCTAAGCTGCAGCCAGATCAATGCAGTGGCATCAGAGAGAAAGAGAGAGAGAGAGAGAGAGACGGGGACAGAATGAGGGCACAGAGGGAAGAGTGCGTGAAAAACATGAGTGAAGAATGAACGAGGGCACGGAAACACAAGGGAAAATGATGGATGGCAGGAGGAGGGAATACGAGACGGGAAATAGAGAAAAACAAAAACGGAAGAAGCAGAACAAAAGGTTGTTACAAAACAAGAATAGATTAAATGAGTACACTGTGTAAAGATAAACAGAATATAGATGGTCGAGATTGAAAGAGGGAAAGAGAGATTTTTAAATTGAACATTCTCAGTGGTTCTGAGTCTTCCCCAATAAGGTACAGTAGACATATCACAGTTTTAAAGTGAATGTAAAATAAAGTCACAGGTTTGCATGTGAACACACATATAAAATCTGGTGTTCAAACATGTACACTGCAATATCAATCTATGTCCCTGCATTAAGGAATCTATGTGTCAGTTTGGGAAAACCCTTTTATACATTTAGAGCATTTGGCATGATGCTATTACCCAGAGCGACCTACAGAAATGCTTTGAACTCTCTATTAAAAAATACATTATGATACTGGTTCACTAAGTCTTGAACTAAGAATAGCATCAGTCTGTTTTTTTTTTTTATCCAAGTTTTTTCTAACCTAAGTAAGAGGTATAAGTCAGGTCTATACGTTTTGGCATTTGGCTTTCAGGTTTAATTAAAGGGATTGGACAGAAGTTTGGCATTATCCATTCAGGAATTACAGCAATTTTTGGGTACTCATAGATGGAACAAACTAAAATAATTATAAACATGAGGATTGCTACTTAACAATGACTGCCTAAAGTCTGGAGCCCACGGACATGACCAAATGCTCAATTTCCTCTTTCAAAATGCTTTACCAGGCCTTTACTGCAGCTGCCTTTAACAGCTGCTTGTTTGTGGGTCATTCTGTAGTATTCCATTTCTTTGCCTTGAAGAAACCTTTGGGTAGCTTTTACTGTATGTTTTTGGTCATTATCCATCTGGAAAGAAAGATATCTGCAATATGAAGTGGCATCCTGTATGTTTTTCTGCATTTGGGTGAAAAACAGAATCTGAGCAGAAAGTATAGGCCTATACACTTTAGAATTCACACCGCTACTTGTTTTCAGCACTCTGGTCATCAGGCAACACCAGTGACCCAGTTCAGTGGCAGCCAACACTGGGTTGAAGCCAACATTCCCTCCACCATGTTTGACAGATGATGTGGTATGCCTTTGAATCATGAGTTGTTCCTTTCCTTCTGCGAAATTTTTTCTTCCCATCATTCTGGTACAAGTTAACTTTCCAATTCCAATATCCAAAGTCCAGTCTGGCTTTTCTGATCTTCAGCATTACCAATGGTTTGCACCTTCTTGTGAAGCATCTGTATTTACTTCATAAAGACGTCTCTTGACTGTAGACTTTGACAATGACACGCCTTCTCAAGAACGGTCTTGACATGGTTGTTCACCATGGCCAGAATTTTGTGATTATACCCTTTACTTGTCTTCTGTAGTCTTCTAGGCCTTTTGCTGTTGTTGGGCTTACCAGTTAATTCATTCTTTTAAGACTGTTCCAAACTGTTTTTTTTTCAGCCTAAAGATGGCCACCTTTACTTGTACAGTGAATAAGTACCGAATGCAAATGTAACACTCAAAACCACCCCAAGCCTTTTATCTACTTGAGTATTCATGGAGTAATGAGGGAACAGGCCACACTGGTTGTCAGCCGTTTGTTCCATTATTTCTGATCCCCCAAAAGGGGTGGGGATAGGTGTGAAAATGGCTGTAATTTCAGAACAGTTAATGCCAAAGTTTTGGCAAACCCCTTAAATTAAAGCTGAAAGTCTTGACTTCACTCACATCTTCAGTGTTTCATTTCGAACTTCAAAACTGTCTGTTCCAAAATGTATGGACCTAACTATAGGCCTTCAGATATAGATCAAAGACTGTTAGTGACTCAGGTGCTCAGACATGTAGAAGTTTGTTCCACCACCTAGACATTACGAAAAAAAAAGTTCAAGCATTTAAGCTTTGCCTACAAGCCAAAAGTGAAAAGAGAGAAAACTACAGTTGGAAATCCCTGTAATACACAGGTTGCTTAAAAACAACTATTATTTTATTGATTTAATTTGTACCTTTATAGATCTATTTAGAAGGCCCACACATCCAGCTGTCATTGAATGTTCTACCAGTACTACAATGTTACAATAAACCTGTATATGCTCATTGATCAGCCATAACATTAAAATGCAAAACATTAAGTCCAATATTGTGTGGGTTCCCCTTGTGCTGCTGTGTAGCTCTGGCCCCTAAGGGCATGACTCCACAAGATCTCAGTTTACTGGTATATAACTGATAATCAGTGTTATTCAATTACCCTGTCAGTGGTGTTAGTGTTGTGGCTGATTGGTTGTTAGTTTTTCAGCTTTTTGAGGGGTCACTGCAGCAGACCATACAATCCGCACAACAACTTGGCACAGGTCCTGACGGAATGCCATTCCTGACGTAACCCTCCCATTTTATCCGGACTTGGGCCTTGCACTGAATTTAGTGGCTGGGGTTTGGACATTGGCTGGGAATCTAATCCAGGCCTTTCGCATGGTAGGCAAGAAACCTACCACTGAGTCACCAGAGCCCTTGTGGCTGATTAGTGTATATAGTGAAACAACAACAAAACACCCCACTTACCTCTACATTTGTAAAGTATTCTGTTTATGGAAAAAGAACATAATTAAGACTTGATCAAAGAATCATTCATTCAAGATGGAAAGATCTCTTGAGGTGACTGTGAAATTCGCTCTTACACCCATGCTGATTAATTCTGTGGCTAGTTTTGCATTCTGTAAAATGTTTCAGGCTGCAATAGCAAGTTATTTACAGGATGAAGATGATTTATAATAGCCCAGTGTTGTATATAATGTGTAGAACATGATGAGCTTAGTAGTTATAATAGAAGAATTTTCTTCAGGATCGATAAAGTATCTATCTATCTATCTATCTATCTAACTGAAGGGGTGACGTGATACAGAGAGTTGTTAACACTCATGAGTTGGTTATTCTTTCAATACTCTCATGTCTGAAGTCATTTATTAATCTTTTTCACACGTTAGCCTCTATATTAAAACCAAGAGTGAAAGGAAAGGTCTGTGGTGATTAATTATGCTACTGGATTAGTAAAATTAACTTTGTCCTTGTAAGGTCTCAGATACTTGTCACTCAAAAAGATTAGATTTAAACCTTACTGACTTAATGCAATTGAGTTATTCAAAAAAAAAAAAAAACTTTAATTCTGAGCAATATGGTTGTCCAATGCTTATAGTTTGGAAATACAGCGTTTCAAAGTTCAGCTCATTTTCAGCTGGTTGAAACAATCGTACACAACCGTTTAAAAAATGCATGGTGCTGGTAAATGTGCAGCGGCAATGTGATGTTGTCAGTGGTGTCTCGTTGCAATTCATATCTTATTTCTAGTTCCACCTGTGCATACTCACACACAGACACACACACACACCTGCTATAAAGCCCAGCCTTGAGCAAAGGAAGGAACTTTCAGCTTTGTGTCCAAATATCTAAGTATGCTGATCAGTGCTGAGAGATTAAAAGATGATCTGACAAGATGGCCTGGAGCTACGGAACACAACACCGCAAAGAAACGCGCACTACAGGAGAGTGAACAAACCACAGTGTTATTTTCTGTCTGAGTCACCAAATGGTGCGTAGGTGGTGTGCTGCCACATCATCACTTACTTCCTGTCAAACATGAACCGAATTACCATGTTAACACTAACTCACCCATCCTGGAGAGACAGGACTGCAGTCTATTAACTGCAGTGTCAAATCGCCCTGGGCTAAGTTCCAATTCTGCTGTCAACATGCCATCTCTGAAGTGCATTTCATTTACGTAACACCAGTGTGCACGACTGTTCAACAGCGCGATGTGATTTCCAATCATACTTACAATAACAAATGGGCTTTTGCTCGTTTACTTTTGTGCTAAGTAGAAGTGTTCGAGGACTCAATTTGGCTTTATATCAATTGGAATATTTTTGGAAGGTTGAAGAAAACCAGACAACCCAGAGGAAACCTATTGGGAAAAAATGTTAAACTCCATACAGACAGTAACTGAGGTCAGGGTCAAAACAAGGACACGAAAGGAATACAATAAAAACATTTGTGGTCGAATCAGAAGAAACAAAATTCTTTTATATACCAAGTATATAATTTTGTTGATAAGCAACCTTGTGTACATGTAGATGTCTGAAAAAAGTAACTGCTTGTTGATAAAAATCACTACTTACAGTACAAGGGCTTCTATGTTTTATATAAAAGGTCAAAACCCAGCTATGCCTTCTGAGTAGGTTGTGCTCTGGGGATGCTCATATAATAATCATCTTACACACTTAAATTGAAAGAAGCAACATAACAGCCCTCAAGATGGACGACTGCCAAAGGTTGGGGGGAAATGATGGCAACCGGACAAGAAAAAATGTTAAAAGCAGTACTGGAATGCAGCCTAGTGCTTTTATAGTCTTCCATTTATAGCCGTTCTCTACATATGGAACACGGACTTGATTCGAGACAGATGAACTTCGAAGGGTTTTCATTGTTTTTTTTTTTTTTAATGTATAATTTTTGAAACCGCTTATACTGTTTTGTCAAAGAACACTGTGTTCTATTGCACCAGTGCCTTCTGGGTAAGTTGAGCTTTTCCAACTCTCATCTAATGCCCTTCAGTCGAGCTGACAAAGTAACAGATAGGCCCTTGTGATGGAGGGCAGCCAAGTGGTAAAGGGAAAAAAGGGAATAGGAGAAATGGTTTTAAAAAAAAATAACAGGAATAAAACACAGCAGGTGACAGGATCAGTCAGCTCTGAAAAAAGAAAACAAAAACGAGACAGAGAGAAGAGTTTGTCTGATTCACAGTAATGCAACGGAAATGCTGCAGCACATCAAAAAACATCGAAAACACACACCTCAGTGTTTACTGTAAGATCAAAGTGATGACATCATACAGGAATACAAAAAAGAAAGCAGTGTATAACAATTAGTCAAGTGTGTGTGAAGTGTCACAGCGAGGCAGAGTAGGGTTAGTAATTTGGTACCAACCTGCAGTGCAGTCGTCCCGATCATGATCGTCTCTTGTCTTGCTTCTTCTCTGACCACACGCTCAACACAGAGTGTGCAAGTCAGCGTGCAGTGCCGCCTGCTGGGGATTAAAAATAATGAACAGGAGAGCTAGATAAAGGCGAAGAAATAGGCCTATATACATAATGAGGGAATATTCTCCTATACCATCCTCCATGTGGACGTGTCACATGATCAGCTTTGTATTCCCACAATGTGAGCTCTCTCTCTCTCTCTCTCACACACACACACAATATCCATGTGTTATTTTTAGCATTCCCAAAGAGAGGAACTGGGGATATTGATACTCGTACCTGATTATGTTCTTCTTCCCAAGTGATGAGCCTGAATCCTGCAGCACTTACCAGTCACTCTGGGTGTGTGTGTGTGTGTGTGTGTGTGTGTGTGCACACATTTGTGTTGTGGTACGCTCTTTTCCTGGACAGCAGCCCTTCCTCTGGCCTCAAGTTGCTGCGTCATTCCTCTGTTGAATAAAAGAGAGATAAGGTGAATACAAATCCCTCCGTCTGTCATGTCAGGTTATTTATTCTTACCTGCTTTCTGTCTGACTTTCTTCGTTTATATTTATTAATACACTGTAAGGCCATCTCTCTCTCTCTCTCTCTCTCTCTCACTTAAGATTCAAGATTCAAAGGTGCTTCATTGGCATGATAAATATTTACATTCGTATTGCCAAAGCTTAGAGATAAGTCGTAAGAGTAGAAAGAATAGTGTAAAAAGAGTAATAATAAATAAGAGTATATAAAATAAGAGTATATACATTTAGTTAAATAAAGTCAAATATAAAGTGACTCTCTCTCTCACTCCCTCTCCTTCCCTCACACACACTCACTGTCAGAACCCTGACCTGGAAATTACATAACAACACAATAAGGCTTTGTTTCAGCTGACGCCCTCCCTGCGGTGTGATTGCTCTGCACCAATGTGTCTACACCGCCACATTTAATCACTCTGTGTACAGTTAAAGCGCGTTGCCTAACTGTTTTTCTTTTTTTGCGCGCGCAGTAGAAGAATTTAATGACACCTACTTTTCCGGACATAACGCTCCTCCCAGTCATCCAGGACTCTGCGTGTGTGTGTGTGTGTGTGTGTTATTAATGCGCCCTCTCTTGGTCATTGGCTGTATAACATCCGCCTCACCACAACTCACCACAAGGGTGCGGTATAGCTGCATTTTATTTATATATATATATATATATATATATATACTCAGCAAAAAATTAATAATATAACATACAAGATTCAGGTGTAGAAAGATTAATTACACAATTAAATATTCACTGTAACAGAACAGAAAATAAACAGGAGATATACAGTATAGCAAACTTAAAGAATATGTTAATAAATAGTAACAATAGACAAAATAAACCAACAAACAATTAAATATTGGGGTTATTTAAAACATCCTGTGGATCAGAAAAGAGCGAAAAATCATAGTGTTTTACTGACTAAATCTGAAAGTCGAGACAATAACAGAGAGGATTTGTGATTTTCTGTTAGATTTAACAAGGGCATAGCTGCAAACATAGTAACGCACTTTATAGTGATTGTCACCCCAAGCCCAAGTCAAGTCGGTTTTTATTGTTATTTCAATCATTTACAGTCTAGTACACGGTGAAACGAAACGTTACTCCAGGACAAAGGTGCTACATACAACATAAATTAACAAAACTAGCGAAGACAAAACCCACTTAGTGAACCAGCTAAGACAAAAAATTAACTCCATAAATTAACAAAACTAGCTAAGAACTATACAACAACAAGACACAATGTAATTCTCTGTGATAATGAAAACAATCCTAGAGTATTTAGGATTGATTGTTTCAGAAGCAATTTTTTTTTCATCTGCTTTTGGATTAGGCATTTCTTATATGAACTGTACTGTATATGTGTTTCAGTTCAACACATTCCAGTCTTTCTTTAATTGTAAACAACAACTAATGAGGCTGGCGCCTTTTTTATTTTCTGCACCGTGGTGTAGTGGTTAGCACTGTCGCCCTGCACCTCCAGGGTCCGGGTTCCATTCCCGGCCAGGCTTGATTCCCGTCTCTGTGTGCGTGGAGTTTGTATGTTCTCCACGTGCTTGGTAGGTTTCCCCTGGGTACTCCAGTTTCCTAACACAGTCCAAAGACATGCAGATTAGGCTAATTGTGAGTAAGTGTATGTTTGTTTGCAGTGCGATGTATTGGCACCCTGTCCAGGGTATACCCCGCCTTGTGCCCTAAGCCTCCTGGGATAGGCTCCAGGTCCAACATGACCCAGATTACTGGATAAAGCGGTATAGATGATGAGTGAGTGAGAGTGAACTAATGAAGCTCATTAAACTCCAGTTACCAGCCAAATGACAATGAGCCCACAAAATATATCAGTTAAAATATTTATGATTGGCCGGTTTTATAGACTTTACATCACTCGACAACCATTTGTACATTTCTCAATCATCAAAACGTTTTGTGTTATCTCAGTCACCAGGACAAACCTTTTGTTTATTGAAGTTCACTGCAATTACAATGTTATACAGTTCTATATCAGTGTGTACTAAACAAGAAAAACATATTGCCATGTCTTTGTCAATAGACTGTAATACATGACATAATACATGGAAAGTATATGTGGCTGCATGGTATTGAGTTGACTTGCACACCACCTACGCTGTTCCCTTTCAAAAGCTACACTCGATGCTGCGTGAAAACACTATGGGAACATCTTTCTGTGTTGCCGGTTGTAAAGCATGTGTGTATCAAACACGCCAAATCTTGGCATATATAACCTCGGTCAGGTGACGTCATCTGATGAAGCCAGAGGTGTCAAGTAACAAGTACAAAAACTTTGTTACCTTACTTAAGTAGAAATTTTGGGTATTTATACTTTACTGGAGTAATTATTTTTCAGCCGACTTTTTACTTCT